>CM046811.1:52816248-53072377 GCA_025617385.1 Murraya koenigii | reverse complement strand
GACTGAATTTGGCTGCCTGCTCAATGATCTTGTTCGCATTAATCAGCCAGATCTCAATCTTCTCTTCAATCTCTTCCCTTTTTTTTTGGCTTCTGAAACTCTACGCTGAATGATCGTTCGTTCAACCTTCAACTTCTCGTTCGTTCAACCTTCAACTTCTGCATTTCTGCCTTGAGATTCTCAAAGTTGGCATTGTAGTTCCGCTTACGCAAATAAACAAACTCGCGTTCGGTTGGAGGAGCCAAGCATTTTACAAGTTCCAAAACGAGAGTCACAATGATTTCCAGCATCTTGCATCCTGACAACCTTAACAATAAAGATTTTCTCATTCTTTTTTTTTTTTTCCTTCTAATCCTTCTTATTTTTTTATGATTGATTAAACGTGTGATAATCATACAAATTTTTTCAATGAATATATATATTTGACAAATTATTAAAAAATAAGGAGGGTTATAAGAGAAAAAAAAATAAGAGAGGATACTAATCCAAATTTTAAACCTAGCATTATAAATTTATCAAGTTGTAGCCTTCTTATTCAACCAATCATAGCATTATCTTAAGCTCCGTATTTTTTTATTAAAATTATTCAAAAGATTTATCATTAGTTTTTTAATGATAAAAATTAGATTTTTATTTTGTCTAATATAACATAAAATTTAAAAATATCAAACATGGATTTAGGATTACTTTTGAAAGTTCAAAAGTGATTTTGAAAAACTAAAAACTAATTTGAGTGTTTAGTAAATGTTTTTAGAAATATCTTTTAGTAAAATCACCCATATTACAGAAAATTTTGAAAACAAAAGGAATAACTTTTCAAAATTTAATTTTGAGAATCTATTTTATAATTAATACAATTTCATATATATATATATATTATAAAATCCAAAATTATCCTTATTAATTAAAAAATAAAATCATTAACTTTAAATAGATTATTGTTATTATTACCAATTATATTGTGATAACAAAATAAAAATAAAAAAATAAAAAATAATATAAAATATTTATTTTATTTATCAATTATTATATATAAAAATATTTTATATACATGTTTGTAATGTCAAAATAAATTTTATTTAAAATTATGTTCAATTCAAACATTTACATTCTTAATAGTAAGATTTACTAAACACATACGACTGCTTTTTAAACTCACAAACACTTTTTAAAATAAATTTTTCTAAATATTTAACTAATTTTCTTTACAGTTAATTATTTATACAAAAAAACTAATAATAATTATTTTAAAAAGTATAGCATCACAAAAAACATAGAGAGGTAGATTTTAATTAGGTAATTGTCTCAAATATGAATCAGTTTATTGTTTACATTTGTGTTATCTAAATCAGCCCATTAATGAGATAGCTCTTTTCCTTAAACAAAAATGTTCCTACCAAACAATTGTTGCAAAAATTCAAATATTTAATTACAAACAACAATATTTTCTAAAATCATAACAGTAATTTATGTTTTGAATACATGTAAATAATTCACATTGAAAGTTGTCGAAACACGAGAACCTATTGCTAGTAAAATTATTTTTCAAGCAAATGCAATGACAGATCTGGTTTCCTATTTCACCCTTAATAATTAAATTTTTATATCTAATAAATCATTCATATTATATTATTAACAATATCATCACTAACAATAAAGTTCCTAAACATAGCATACATATAAGTATATACATACAGAATCAGAAAATGATGAGGGCTACACGTATCCGGCTCTACAATACAATTCCTTGTTGATACCCTTGTGCTCCTAAAAGAATCTACTAATTATAAAAATTAGCTTAAGATTAATTTTACCTATTTGTTGGAAACCCTAACTATAAATATACCAATGAGCTTATAGTCTAGTGGGAGAGCTGTTACACTCACTATATTGAGAGTAAGAGTTCGAGTCTCTATAAAATATTTATAGAGGTTATTTAAAAAAAAACCTAACTATAAATAAAATATACAAAATTTAAAATTAACTTCTTTCCAATGAAATTGAACATAAATAGAGATAAAATGATAAGAATCTTACTCCTTTTGGTGAGAAATCCAACTTATATATTTAATTTACACTTCTCTTACTCTAAACATACACTCCTTTCTCTACTCTTTCCACCTTTAAATTCTCCTTCAACGAGTCTTCCCAAATGAATTTAGCATTCTTTCATCGCTTTATCATCCTCCAATTTATGAAAATAAGTGAAAGAGAAAGCGATTTGATTATTTCTAAGGCCAATTATTGTAATGACAGATCTGGTTTCGATCTTTGTAATTTAAGTGTATCAAAACGAGGTGAGCAACTCTTTGTCCAGTCAGTCAAATATAGAAGACAAATTACTAAGGGAAGCAGAGCCAACAATTTTTTTTTTCAAATAAATAATCATCAAGTGATAGCCTTCTTTTTAAATTAAAATAGGCAGTGCAGAAAACCTGTTGAGATAGAATTATTGTTAGTGGAGCCATGTATATTTTCGATTAAAATAGTTGTGCGTGAACAATTAAATATTGCCAAAATTCGTACAAATTGTTGTTAAGTCTATTGTAATCAACAAGTGGAAGGCCAAAGGATGAAGCACTGTCACTTCGTTTATGAATTTAAAATGCGAAGGAAAATTGACACTAACACTAAACGTGGGTCTGTGGCCCTTGCCTCACTGTCTTTCAGGCATTAATCGGAATAGTTGATATACTTACCTTGCATGTACCAAACAATAATTAAAATAAAATAAAATGTGAATGAATTGAAATCAAAATATGGAATGACAATAGATTAATTTATTTACTTAAGTTATAAAAATTAGAATCGCGATGAACTGTAGTATTATTATGTATTTAGTTTTTTTTTAGAATTATTATGAATTATTGTAAGTTAATAAAATATTCTTAATTTTATAATAATAATAATAATAATAATAATAATTTATTATAACATTTGTCATATTATACAACAACAACAACAACAACAACAACAATAATTGTTATAATGATTGTAACAGTAATTATTGAAAAAAATTATTGTTAGTAATAATAAATAATAATAATAATAATGACAATACTAATAATAATAAAAATAACAATAATAAACATGGCAACAACAACTATAATAATAATAATAATAATAATAATAATAATAATAATCATCATCATCATCATCATTATTTTTGCAAGAAACTCACTACTAGAAAAATGACATTTCATCGACACTTAGTTTATCGATACTTAGCAAAAGTATCGATGAATCGTGAACAAATGCACCTATTAACAAGTAAGTATTAGAGGTTATTGATACTAACGTGTTAGTAAATTAAATATCAATAATCACTGACACTAAAGTATCGGAGATAAAAAAAAAATCATTAATAGTTGTTTTAGTTCTAACTCGAACTTGAGACTTCTAAAATTTAAAACTTTAACATTTAAAACGGAGACCAACGAGCCATATTGAATTAACTTAATTCGTTTTAAAGATTTTAAAAACAAAAATATAATAACAAAAGATAAAAAACCTAAGGTCGATCTCTAACTCTCACCCATCTCTCAATGCTTTCCCCCGTCCACCTCTTCGCCTTCCTCCAATCACGCTCGTCCTCTTCCTCTTCCTCTCCTCTCCATCCTCCTCTCCGAATCCAACGACTTGTGGTAATTTCAGTAAATTACTTGCCCCATGATGAAGCCGTCATTCTGGCCGGGCAGCCGACGAAGGAGGTCTCGATCCGGTCGAGTCCCGAGAGTTGTGGATCTTTTGAACAGAGAGTTGTCCAGGTTGCTCAAATTAAACCCTAGAGATTTCCGCGACAAGGTTTTATTTATTTATTTTGCATTGAAACTCTTAATAGTCTTTCCAATTTCGATTGATCAATTTTTGATCTGTTTTTGTTGCGTGTTTGATATGTGTAGTGGCTAGTGACGTGTCCTTGCATGAATTTTTGGATAGTTTCTTAAAGTATAGGAGCGGATGGTATGATTTTCCATATCGAGGAGCCAAGGGGTAGTTGTAGGGGTCATTGTAGGGAGCTCGAACTAAGTCGCCGTGTTTTTATGCTATTTTATCGAATGTAAGTCTCGGTTATTAGTTATGCCAATCCCCTTTCATTTTCAATTTTGGATCATTTACTTATTGGTCATTCTTTTCGGTGTGCAATACGCAATGCAGATCTTCCAACGAGGATCCCGGTGCTCGATCTAGCGATAGCCTTAGTTCAAAAGACCATGCGGTGGGTTAGGGGTTTCCTTGCAGATTTTGTAAAACAGGGTTTTAGTTTTCCTCTCTCGGTTTATTTTATGTAGTTTGAATGGATTTGATAAATGTTGTAATGATGCTTACTAAGTGGATCGATCTTTCATAAGGATTTTTGATTGGCTTTGTGTAACTTTTGCCTAATTATTGTGTGTGAAAGTTATTTCATGGTAATGGTATTCTGCTTTTCGGGATTAGGATGAGATATTATTTTGGTTGTCATTTTTTCTCCAATGACACTTTGTTCACTAATTCAAGATGTAGTCTTTTTGCGTGAAAAGAAGTTGCTTGATTTGCCTAAGCTTTTGGACTTATGCGCCATATACTGGTCATGAAAATGAAGATCCGACCAGTTCGTCGGTAAGCTTTTTACTCACAAAATTGGTCTATTACTAAGCTAGTAGTTCTTCTTCTCGCTTTTTAATTATATGCTTTTGTTTTTAGGTTGGGAATGCTCGAAAGCCCAGTAGAGAATTCGTGATGGTTTGCACTGGGTATTGTCTCAATTTCTGGTATTGTCCGCACAATGCAACGAACGATGCAAGAAATCTTTAGAGGTATACTTTATCTTCTACATATGTTAAGGAGTATTCCTTGTTCCTTTTGGAACTTTTCTAGCGATGTTGAGATTCGATTGATGTCTTGTTAGTTCCTCGTATAACTTGTATCTATATCTTCGAGTCGTTGTTGATCGACGACAAACTCTTTTTCTTTGAATCCATAAGTTCGAAAATAGATGTGTAAATATATTTTCCTATATGATGGATACTTATTGAACCCATCCTTTGCCTATTTTTCCGTAGCTTAAGCAATTGTAGGCATGAGCATTTTTCTTCATTAATTTAAGTTCGGAAAATTTTAATTTTCAGCGATGATGCATCGCCCTTTGATGTTGTTAAGACGATTCATCGCAGATTGCTGCTGCTGCAGCACAAGCGATAGTCGCTGCTGCAAGACATAGCGAGTAGCTGCAGTCTTGCGATGCTTCGTCATTGTAACATTAGTTGCACCGGCCCTTTGATGTTGTTAAGACAGATTCGTTGCGATTCTTGCTGCTGCGAAGACAAGCGATTGATGTCTGCTGCAATATTAGTTGCACCGAGGATTGAGAGTAAAGAAAATTTTACGAGTAGCACTACCTCAATATTGACAAGGAAAGCACAGCAGCAGCATGCAATTGCTGTCATTGTAGAACAAGAAGCGATTGCGATTGCGGCAGCAGAAGCTGCAGCGACAAGCGACTATAGCACCGCGAATCGGTGCAGCCTGCTGCAGCTCCTATCGCAGTAAATGCAACTGCTTGCTGGTGTAGGAGCAACAACTCGCAATTGCTTGTGCTTTGAAGTATGGGAAAAATTTGAAGACAATGGTAATAATGGTGACTAAATGCTCACTATATTTAGAACCTTAATGGTGATTGCATTTCACCGCAAAAGATAATACCTTAGGTTTGAGCCACATTTAATAGAGTTCTTGTTCATCGGTTTTTGAAGCCCTCGAGTTATCTGTAGTATCTAACTCACTCGAGTGAGTTTTGAATCAACCAACAGACTTCCATCGAACCCAATTTAAGTATATAATGGCATTCTTGACCATTTGATTCCATGGAAAAAATATTTCTCTAATCACAAAATTACATTTTCACTATCTTGTAGTCAAATTTACTTGGTTTAGTATGGGTTTCGTGCCATCTCTATACAACTATACATATAAATCCAATATACCATTGTTGTGCTTCAAGCTATCCATTTTCAAAAATTTTCAATATGGTAATCTCCATTGCATCATCAAATGGTGCAGATTCTAGTGCACACAGTTACAACTGCTTGATTAACCAAACTAATCCTTTGGGTTAATCAAATGGTCAGGTGCCTCACAACCCAGGCTTTTGTGTCATTTCTATACAAAACTATACATATAAATCCAATATACTATTCTTGTGCTTCATGCTATCCATTTTCAAAACTTTTCAATATGGTAATCAACATTGCATCAAATGGTGCAGATTCTAGTGCACACGATTCATGACTTCCGGATTATCCCAAACTAACCCTTTGGGCTAATCAAATGGTCAGTGCCTCACAAATCGGGGATCAAATGCTTGTAATCACAACCCGGGAAAAATCATCGTTTCGTGCTTTTAAAAGATTGGCTACCATGGAGATTTTCTCATTTAGATTTTTGAAAAGCTACTACAACGAATTCCATGGTGTGATGCCACATCTGCAGCAGGTCTAGTATTTCTAGCTGGAATTGATAACTTCTAAGTTCTAACCAGATAACATATAATAAGGCTCCACTGGGTGCCTATCATGTTTAACATATTTTGCAACCCAGTAATGACCATGAACTGAAAATCTATAAAAAGTAATTGAGCTTATGCAAATTAAGAAATGAAGAATTGAATTTCTTCCGTATCATATTAAAAGATGGGTGCTATTGTTATTTTTGGTCGCTATTGTTAAATGTTTTTTTACTTATTTTTCCTTTTGTCTGAATCGTAGGTGCTCCAACAGGATTGGGGCTAGCTTTGGGACTGCATCCGTGAGTGAAAAATCATTGCCCCTTTTTTTCTTTTCTAATTTACACCTAAAAGAAACTTTCATCGAAGCTAGTTTTAGTTTTAAGTCATTTTTCATGTACATGATATCTATGGGAAGCTATTTGAGATGAAGCTTAGTCCATGCGCTTCAATTTATTGCTTTTGTATGCTTCATTAATGCATGGTATCTATCTACTGAATTTTCTTTCCTTTTCTTCCGTCCTGCAGAAATCAACAAGGCCAAAAGCAGAGTCGCTTTGTCTGCAGCAGAACTGCAGCACAAGCAGCTGCGATTGTTCTTGCTACACCACAAGCGAGCAATGCATTTATCGCGAGTAGGAACTGCAGCGTAGTCGCACCGATTGCAAGTGCTATAGTCTGTATTGAAGTTTGGAAATTGAAGAGCAAGCATATCTTCTTGCAATCAACTTCGCAATCGAGTAAAAGTCATAACCAAACACCTTGACCACATTAGTCTCATGCACACCCTCACTTCCATAGCGAGAAAGCAAGATTTTGAAGAAAGATCAAGAGCATTTTTATGAATTATGATGTAGAAAGATGCCAACAACCGATTGAGTTAGCTTCGCTTTATTGTCACGTTATCGATGTGGATGATCTATATTCTTTTTTTTTAATATTTTAATCTTCCTTAAATTTGCAGATGGAGAGCTCGATTTGTTTGTGTATGAAAGTAATAGTGTTTTGTCAAAGAACCCATATGATTTGTGGTGTGTACAGAATTAAGTAGCAAACTCTTTTAAGATTGTTTGGTGAAGAAAGCCAAACAAAAGAGACATAATGTTTTGTTAGAAATTTTATATATAATTGTTCATTTTAGCAGTTTACTAATTTTCTTTTTTAAATAATATCATTAGATTGACAAAATTTAAAATGACAATAATAATTAATAAAAGTCATTGATACTAAAATGTATCATAAAGTATCAGTTTCATTGGGATGATTGTTTTACTGATATTACTAACTCGTGATACTATAATAATAGTAATTATTGATACTATAGTGTCTTAAAATCTGTAATACTATAGTAATAGTAATTCCTGACACCACATTCAAGTGTCAGTATTTTTCTGACTCCCAGATCACTGACACTATTAATAAGTGCACTAAAAGTAATTAGTGACACTATTTTAGTATCACTAAAGACCATTTTTCTAGTAGTGACTGTTGCTTCCTCCATGCAAGATCGACACCAGTAACTGCTTGTATGCGAGATCGTTTGATGGCATGTCAATAGCTATGTTTTCGTGAATTAATTAGGATAAAATGAGGAATTTAGAAATTTAGATGGGGGCATTTTCATCAGTCATAGAAATGGGAGTAAGATTCGCAACCCCATCCTAAGAATCAGACTCCCATTCGTGATTCCCAAATTAGTGTGATGTCTACCAATTTGATTCCGATTCTCATATTTAATTTTAAAAATAAGGACTTGATTGATTCCAATTTCAGCATTTTCATTCTCATTTCTAATTAATAAACATACCATTAACTAAGAACTTGGGACTGCTGAACTAAGACGACCCGTCTTGAATCCCCTAAGGCGAGTTTAGTTGAATTACGACTAACTTCACTCAATTGTCTAATAATAAACTTGTTAATAAGAATTCAACTGAAAATTCGGCAGAGTCTCTCCTATAATTACAACATTTCCATATTGCAAGTATACAAATGAACACTCCCAAAATGATTTATTTTCTAACAAACTCCAACAACCCAACTCCTTAGACACCATAACAAGTATTGCCTAATTATCAAATATCAAGAACACAATAAATTATTCTTGATCACAAAAACTTTTCAATTCCAAATTTTTAATAAAACATCTACGACTCCTAGCACCATCACGTGGCCATAATTAAAATATCTATCATTACTAGATTGAGTGTTGTACTTGAAAATCTCCAGTTTGGGGTTGTGGGGGATATAATAAAAGTGGAATGAGTGCAAAACTCAATGATTTCACTAATGGGTAGTAATCTTTAGAAAATGTCATTACTTCAAATAATTATATCAATTCAATAAATAATTTCATGAATTGGTTTCAAGAAATATAATAACTCATATAATTTTAAATTATGCACTGACATAATCAAAACATATAACACTACACAGATTTAGGGTATCACAAACTCATATACTGGATTGTGAAACTATTATTAGACAAGTACCTGGTGAAAATAATCTCAATGGATGGTGCAATGATGCGCTATCTGGACAACATCGTGTTCGAAGCTACATGGATAGATTGGAACGTACCATCTCATATCACATATTTGGATCTCTATGGACGGTACAATGATGCACTATTTGGGCAACATCATGTTCGGACCACTCGGGTTATATCTTATCATATCTCATATCTGGATCTCTACGGATGGTGTTGTTGAGTCCTAGAGAGTATATATTTATAAAGGGTAAAATCATCATTTTACACTCCAAGTCTCACTAACATCTCCATTTTTATGTATTTTAAGTCCCTTGATATTTAATTGTATATGTTTATGTGTATTTTTAATACTTTATGTATTTTAAGAGTATTTTAGTCATTTCTCAATAAACGAGAAGTTGGACAGACAAAACGAACAATATTTTTGAACTCGTAACAGTCGAAAACCTTAGGAAAGACATAAAGGATAAAATCATAATTTTATGATTTTGGTGGGCCCTTTGATGTGGTGTTGATCGCTGATGTGTTGTTACCTGCTAACGTGTTGTTGACTGCTGATGTGTCATTGATCGATGATGTAGCATTGACTGGATGATGTGGCAGAAGTCTATTGGATCAAAAAATGAGCTTATAATACATGCAATGCACCGAATATACTTGTTGATTTTTGCATTGACCGATGATGTGGCAAAATATTAGTGGACTGAAAAACATGCATACTGTACATGTATATACACGGAATGATAGCCCTGATGATGTGTTCCAACTAATCAGAGAGTGCCACATGGCGCAATCCAATGCGTCCGAATTATTTTCATTCGATGGCCATGATTTACTCGTTATATCTATAAATAGGGGGTCTCCCCCTAATTTGACACCCCTGAATCCATTTTTGGGCTCTATTTTCTGTAATTCCTTCTCCATTCTGCATTTTCTATGTATTTTAATAAAATTCGTATTCTACCACTAGTTATAAAATGAGTAGCTAATTTATTTCAAAGCTTGGGTTAAAGGTGAAGTCTCAACATAATCTATGGGCTTAATTTAGTAAGTTTATTTTTACTTTCTCTAATTTATTTAAATTGTTTTGGCTTATTGTAGACAGATAGTAATAATTTTGTCTAAATATTGCACTGGTATAACGGCTCTTTAGTGCAAGATTATTACTATTTAGCACAGTGAGTAATTTACACTAAATTTATTAGAGAAATACCTCCCTCTAATTTATGTGGTAGGTCTTGACGCATTGTTGACATAAAATTTATCTAGGTTAATTAGTGGATAGTCTTGCCACTTTGTCGACAATTGCATTATTATTACCCGACATAACGTGTTCTTTATACCACATTTAACATAAGATTATTCTTACTGACACAATGAGCGCTTGATGTCATATTTATTAGAGTTAGGTTTATGAGGTGTGGAAATACCCCCTCATAAATTAATTGGAACTAAAAAAGAAATATTAAGTCTATGGTGAAATGTTGAGTGTGAATCCTAAGACCCAAGCATTTTATTACATTATTCAATTCCCAATTTATTCTCACTATTTTAATTTCAATCTTAGGATAAAATAAACTAGGAAATTTCACAAGCACATAGAATAATAATAACTTTATGTAATTAAAAATCCACCTCCTTATGGAATCGACACTCGTCACCTAATCTATACTTCAATGATTTGTCTATTGGCGAGTTCAATAAAATTTGCACAAAAAGTTTTTAGCGCCGTTGCTAGGGAGGTAAGTCATTTCAATTCGTAGAGTTAATTTTCTTGTGTAAATATCTTTTTGTATTTTTATTTTCTTGTAATTTTCTTTTTGTATGGCCGGTTTAACCACCTATTAATTTATTTTAATTTTAGTTGATTTATTTTATGTCAATTTATTTCCTTTTAATTTTTGTAATTTAATTTTCATTTTATTTTTCTTTGTAATTTTTTTATCTTGTTAATATATATGGTCGGTTTAACCGCCTATTAATTTATTTTAATTTCAATTTATTTCAATTTTAGTTTATTTCAATTTCAGTTAATTTATTTTATTTCACGTTTTTTTTCACTTATTGTATATCTATAGCACTTGAGTGTATTTTCATAACAAAGTTGTAACAAGCGTGATAAGGTTAGTATCTGTTCTCTTTATTTTCAATTTTTCTTTTGTACTTGTTCTTTACATGTATGGTCGAAGGTCACTATCACATAATTTAGAACCCAAAAACCTCGAGCTAGAAAAAACACGTCGCACACATAAATACATTGCATCACAAGTGGAAATTACGGATAAAATTGAAATGGATTTACAACAACAACCATAAGTACTGCAGGAGAGGCCATTTAAAGACTACTTTAGTCCCTTAGCTAATTTGAGCACATCATGCATAAGATACCCAAATGTAGCTGCTAGGAGTTTTGAGCTAAAACTTAGTGTACTAAATTGTCTCCCATCATTCTATGACCTAGAAAATAAAGATCCATACAATCATTTGAATGATTTTCATGTTGTTTGGCAAACTTTTAAATATGAGAATTTTTCAGATGATGATGTTAAGCTTAGGTTGTTTCCATTTTCTTTAAAAGATAGAGCTCGTTCTTAGTTCAATACATTGGCTGCTAATAGTATTACATCATGAGAACAAATGGTTACTAAATTTTTAAATAAATACTTCCCAATGACATAAAACCAATGCTATATGCGGGAAATCTCAGAGTTTACCCAAAAAGAAGACTCGCAATTTTTTGAAGCATTGGAGCGATTCAATGGGCTACTCTTGAAGTGTCCACATCATGGGTATGAGAAATAACATCAATGCCAATACTTTTTGGAGGGGCTATTGCCACATGTGCAGGAATGGCTAATGGCAACAAGTGGAGGAGAGTTGATGTCGAAAAGTGCATCAGAGATTTGAGATTTTTTTGCAGTGAAAAGCAGATAATTCCCAACAGCGAAGCAGATTATTCAGAAATGTGAGAAAAATCAAAGGAGTGAATGACGTTCATTTGGTGAGTCAAGATCGGAAATCAAGGAAGTCAAAGAAACAGTTGAAGGACTTTCTCGCCAAATAGCATCTTTGACGGCTATAAAATCAATAGAGCCACATGCCTATAATCAACTTGATTATAACTCATACCCGGATCAAGCAAATGCAATTGGAGTGATGGGAAATCAACCAAACTACAATCCTTACTTCAATACCATCCAAACTTTTCATGGTCTCGAGGATTCCAACAGAACAGAGCAGCAGCTCTAGCTCCATCAATGCAACCAGTTCCTCAGGCTCTTAAAGTCTCTCAACAATCATTCAGACCATACAATCAGAACCAGAACTACTCTTAACCTAGACATGGGAGGAAGTGTTCCAAAATTTTAAAAATTGGACTCACTCCGCAATAGATCAACAAAATCGTACAATTGATGAACTGTGGAATGCGATAAGAGTAGGCTTCAATTCACAAGCCCAGTCAATTTCAAACTTAGAAAGGATGGTAAGTCAGCTAGCTTCTTCAATTCAAAACTTAACAATGACCGATGAAAAAGGAAAATTCTTAAGCCAGGCAGTACCAAATCCTAAGGAGTATATGAAGTAAGTACTGACTCAGCCCAACAATATGAAGAGGTCAAAGCTGTGATGACCATACGAAAAGGAAAAGTAGTTGACAATAAGGTGAGATGCCGGTGACAAAGACCACTCAAGTTGTGCCTATAGATTTTAAGGATTCATCAAAGGAGAAAGACGAAAGTTATCCACGAGAGTACATCCTTAACGCTCCATTCCCTCAGAGGTTAGCTAAAGTAAAAAAAGAAAATTCCACAGGTGAGATTATAGAGATATTTAAATAGGTAAGTGTTAACATTCCCTTGCTTGATGCTATAAAGTAAGAGTCCTCTTATGCCAAGTTTCTTAAAGATCTTTGCACTAAAAAGAGAAGCATTCATGTTCAAAAAAAGGCCTTTCTAACAAAAAACCTTAGTTCTATACTCCAACAAAAAATTCCTCCAAAATTTAAAGACCTAGGATCTCCTGCTATCTCATGTAGTATTGGGAACCACATATTTAAGGATGCTTTGTTGGACTTGGAATTTAGTGTAAATCTTTTGCCTTACTCTATATTTATGAAACTTGGATTGGAAGAATTACACCCAACTCCAGTTGTGTTACAAATTACAGATCGGTCTATGAAAATACCTCGTGGTATTGACATGCTTATCCAGATAGACAAGTTTTATTTTCCTATAGATTTTATTATGATTAATACTCAACCAATGCAAGATTCGAAGAAGCACATCCCTATTATTCTAGGCCGACCTTTCTTGGTAACTGTTGATGCTCACATTTAGTGCAGCACCGAAAATATGAAGTTGTCCTTTGGCAATATGACTATGGAGCTTAATATCTTCAACATTGCCAAACAACCTTATGATAGAGATGATGAAATTATTGATATGAATTTTATTAAAAAATTAATTGATCATAATTTTTCTTCTAACCTTAGTGACGGCATTTTCAAGAATGGCTACCTCACTTTGGTTTGGTTTTTGACCAAATTAATGCCTCACTCGATTCATCACCATTCATGGATAATAATAAATGAAAGTTAAAAGAAGAGCAATTGGCACCATCTTTGGAAAATCTCATCCTATCGGAATCACTACCAAAGCACGAGCTTAAACCGTCATCCAACACTTTGGAGTATACATCATTGAGAGAAGAAAACACATTGCAAGAAATCACCTCATCATCTCTTGACAATAAAAAACTAAATGAAAGTATTATTTACCCGTGCCATAGTTCAAAAAAGAAGTTCCAACTGGCAGAATTTGAGGATATTTGCAGCGATGAAAAGGCTAAAGATTACAAAAAGCAAATAAAACTCTTTCATGGCAAGCATATCATAAGAAAATCTTTTACACCAAGTCAGAAAGTGCTTTTATTCAATTATCACGTGCACCTATCCCCAGGTAAGTTACACTCTCAATGGTCTGGCCCCTTTATTGTTCAATAAAATTTACGCTTGCGAGTTCAAAATAATTTGCACAGAGATTTTTCCCAGATGGTGCCAATTGCTCTTCTTTTAACTTCCAGTTATTAGTATCCATGAATGGTGATGAATCGAGTGAGAAACTTGTTGTACAAATTTTATTGAACTTGCAAGTGCACGAATCTATTGAAGTATAGATTAATGGTGATGAGTGCCGTTCTCATGAGGAGGTATATTTTAATTATGTAGAATTATTAATAAATGAATTACACCTTATAATTTCTGAAAGATCTCTATTTTTTCTCAAACAATACTTTATTTTTCCTATTGTCCCTTCTTTGTTAGTCATATCTTTAACCTACATTACATCCTAATAAAAGTCCTTCTTGATTTTAGGAAACTATAATCTGAAGTAGAAGCTAGTAATATAGACTAAAATGATGTAGTGATACATATAAAAAAAAGTTGGTTTGATTATCATTTCATTTTATTTGGTGTCATAATAACTCTATATAATTAAAATCCACCTCCTCATTGGATTGACACTCGTCACCATTAATCTATACTTTAATAGATTCGTGCGCTTGTAAGTTCAATAAATTTTGCACGACAAGTTTTTGAGCTAATTTGAGTACATCATACACGAATGGCTCTAAAAACTTGTTGTGCAAATTTTATTGAACTTGCAAGCACACGAATCTATTGAAGTATAGATTAATGGTGACGAGTATCGATCCCATGAGGAGGTGGATTTTAATTATGTAGAGTTATTATTATTCTTTATTATTTATGCTTTTTGTGAAATTTCCTAATTTATTCAATCCTATGATTGAAATTAAAATGGTGAGAATAAATTGGGACTTGATCAATGCAATAAAGTGCTTGGATCTTAGGATTCACACTCAATGTTAATTTTTTTGAATTACAAAAACACATTTAAGCCCATAAATTAAAATAAGATTGAATTATTTTTATATGTATCACGAATCTTCGACTAAAAAATTTCGCCAAAGTTAGTTCCAACAACAAAAATTAGTAAAAACTTCTCTAAGATTGAGACATTCCACAATCATTGACTATTCCCTCCCCCTAACCAGAATGAGACATTGTCTTCAATGTTTTAAAGGAAAGAAGTATGGTTTAAAAGACATCACCTGAGTGCTGCAACACAAAATAAAAGAAAACATTTATAGATGGAGAATTAAATCTAATTTATGCTTTTTAATACTACTGCTACAATCATCAGTCGACCAATCTAATGAAGAGGTCCTAGGATCTGGGTCTGGTCTGTAAGCTTGTAAAAGATCAAGTAACTTGTTAGGAGTAGGGGCACAAAAATTTTTTTTTTTTATTGTGAAAAGAATGAAATGATTTTTTATTGCATGGTTAAGAAATGCAAGTAAGCCATCATAAAAGTTATTAACATTTAACAAACAGATGAGTTTTTTATGAATGTTCAGATTGACCCAAGATACAAATGTAAATAATGCCTCTAAAGTTGTAAGATCTCCTGGTTAGAAAATGAAAGCTTCAGTATGTTGTAGCATTTCAGATAGTCTTTTTTGTATGGTGAGGGCAACTAACTCCTCTCCAATTGGTGGGCCGGGCATGCTTACAAGAGGTCTTAAGGCTTTTGGAATGATACCTAGCACGTGGCTTCCTCTATTGAAGGCAGCTTTTGCAATAAGCTTTGATAACCCTCGATCACCTCCTCTGTATACTAAATGTATTATTGCCTCTGCTAGGACTCGACCAAGATCTACGGCTGCCTCAACAAACTCTTTATACTTTCCATAGTGAAACCCAGAAATCACACAAATATTCTTAAATTGTCTACTTAAAGGTGTTGCTATTGAGACAATCATAAAAAAAAAAAAATAACTTATGAATATTTAACAAAATAAGCTCATATTTAAAGATCTTAGTAACAACCATAATGATACACAACTGTAAAGGAAGTGGTACGTTTTTCAAATGACGCTTAAAGTTTATGGCTTTGAAGTCAAAAGCAAAAAGTAAACAACAGGAAAAGATAAAACAATAATGCAAATGATCAAATAACAATAAATAAAAAGGATATGTACTCGTAGTTGTGATTGTAGCTCACATCTTCCTCTAGTTTTATATCCAGAAACGGCTTGAACGCCCTCTATGGGTCGAGGATAGGTTTCCCATCCAGTTTTCTTATAAACTGGCAAACAGGGTTGTTTATAGTCAGATTCCCGAGACTATATCTTGCATGTTCTTTTTGGAACAATGGCCATAACTGGAGAATTACTCTGTACGTATCCACTAGGATGCGTTTCAAGAGACAAAAGGATATTATCCAATGACCTTTTATTCAAGCCATCCCTAATGAATTGAATCTTGTCTTCCCTGTTGTCAGACACCATTCCTAAAGTACACATTTTTTTCTTGCATTTCATTTTGGCACACTTATGACAAGCAACTAGAAGTCATCGAGCTCTTCGTTTTCTTGAGCAGTTTCCTTTACCACAACTAGGCATATATGTAATAAATTTAGGAGGTAACTCACCTGCCAATCGTACTTTGGCTTCAATTAACTATCGGATGTCAGAAGGGATATTATTTCTCATAAGTAATCGCATGCGTTCGGACCACGCTTTATAGATTGTAAGGAGCGCATTCTGAGGAAGTGAAGGAAATCTTTTGTGAAGCTTTGCCAAAATTGTGTTTTTATCCATTTTTTCTTCTCAGAATATCAGTTATTATGAAAAACTGAAGTAACGGACTTTGATTGTCACGGAGTACTGTTATCCGCCACTTAACCGAGGTAACAAATTACAACATGTGATTAACAAACTTGGAGCAAGCCGTTTAGATGACGCTTCACACGTAGAAGTCGCTTAAGTTGGACGAAGAGGATCTGTCTGATTGAGGTATTCATGAGAAATAATGAAAGAAAATATGACTGGTAATCAAATACAGTTTAACAAAAAATAAATAATTTCGAACAAAAGAATAGTAAAATGAAATGATAAAAAGAAATAAAATTACCAAAAAGAAATGGAAAGGTTTCCATTCAAATTTGGTGGGTCACTCAAATTGATTTCGGTGTTTTCGTCATGTGGTTGGTACTCTAGATATGGCTTTAATCTTTGACCATTAACTTTGAAAATGACACCGTTCTTTGGATCCTTAATTTCAATTGCTCCATGTGGAAAAACAGTATGAATAATAAAGGGTCCAGACCATCAAGAGTGTAACTTACCTGGGAATAAGTGCACATGATAATTGAATAAAAGTACTTTCTGACCTGGTGTAAAAGATTTTCTCATGATATACTTGTCATGAAAGACTTTCATTTACTTTTTGTAATCTTTAACTTTTTTTATCACTGCAAATATCCTCAAATTCTGCCAGTTGGAACCTCTTTTTTGAACAATAGTAGGGGTAAATGATAGGATGTATACTCCAAAGTGTTGGGTGACGGTTTAAGCTCGTGCTTTGGTAGTGATTATGCTAGGATGGGATTTTCCCTAGATGGTGCCAATTGCCCTTTTTTTAACTTCCAGTTATTAGTATCCATGGATGGTAATGAATCGAGTGAGGCATTAATCTGGTCAAAAACCAAACCAAAGTGAGTGAACCATTATGGTAAAAGATCGTCACTAAGGTTAGAAGAAAGATTATGATCAATTAATTTTTTAATAAAATTCATATCAACAATTTCATCGTCTCCATCATGAGGTTGTTTGGCAATGTTGAAGATATTAAGCTCCATAGTCATATTGCCAAAAGATAACTTCATATTTCTGGTCCTGTATTGAATGTGAGCATCAGTAGTTCCCAAGAAAAGTCGGCCAAGAATAATGGGGATATGCTTCTTCAAATCCTACATTGGTTGAGTATCAATCACAATAAAATCAACAGGAAAAAAAAACTTGTCTACTTGGATAAACGCTGTCTTCCATAATACCACGAGGTATTTTCATAGACCGATCTCAAGTTGTAACATAATTGGAGTTGGGTGTAATTCTCCCAATCCAAGTTTCACAAATACTGAGTACGATAAAATATTTACAAAAGCTCCTAAATCCAATAAAGAATTCTTAAATATATGGTTCCCAATGCTACATGAGATAGTAGGGGATCCTAAGTCTTTAAATTTTAGAGGAATTTTTTGTTAAAGTATGAAACTAATGTTTTTGATTAAAAATGCCTTCTTTTGAACATGAATGCTTCTTTTTTTTAGTACAGAGGTCTTTAAGAAACTTGGCATAAGAGGGTACTTGTTTTATAGCATCAAGCAAAGGAATGTTAACACTTACCTATTTAAAGTTCTCTATAATCTCACCTATGGAATTTTCCTTCTTTGCTTTAATTTAACCAACCTCTGAGCGAATGGAGCTTTGGGGACATATTCTCGTGAACAATTTTCTTCTTTCTCCTTTGATGAATCTTTAAAATCTACAGGCATAACTCGATTAGTCATTGTCACTGGCATCTCCACCTTATTGTCAACTTCTTTTCCATTTCATAAGATAATCATAGCTTTGACCTTTTCATATTGATGGACTAAGTTGGTACTTACTTCATGTACTCCTTTATGATTTGGCACTGCCTAGCTTGGGAATTGGCCCTTTTCAACTGTCATTGTTAAGTTTTGAACTGAAGAAGCTAGCTGACCTACCATCCTTTCTAAGTTTGAAATCGACTGGGCTTGTGAATTGAAGCCCATTCTCATCTCAATTCACAGTTCATCAATGGTGCGATTTTGTTGATTTATTGCGGAGTAAGTCCAATTTTTAAAATTTTGGAATGCTTCCTTCCATGTCTGGGTTGAGAGTAGTTATGGCTCTGATTGTATGGTCTGAATGGTTATTGAGAGATTTGAGGAGGCTGAGGAGCTGGTTACATTGATGGAGTTGGAGCTGCTGCTCTGTTCTATTGGAATCCTTGAGACCATGAAAAACTGGGATGGTCTCTCCACCAAGGATTATAAGTATTAGAGTAAGGATTATAGTTTGTTTGCTTTCCCATCACACTAATTGTATTGGCTTGATCTGGGTATGAGTCATGATCAAGTTGATTATAAGCGATTAAACCGGCCATATAAACAGAAAATTACAGGAAAATAAAAATACAAAAAGATATTTACATAAGAAAATTAACTCTACGAATTGAAATGACTTACCTCCTTTGCAGCGGCGCCAAAAACTTATTGTGCAAATTTTATTGAACTCGCAAGCGCATGACTCTATTGAATTATAGATTAATGGTGACAAATGTTGGTTCTACGAGGAGTTGAATTTTAATTATGCAGAGTTATTATTATTTATTATTTAATGTGCTTATTGTGAAATTTCATATTTCATTTTATCCTAAGATTGAAATTAAAATGGTGGGAATAAATTGGGAATTAATCAATACAATAAAGTGCTAGGTCTTAGGATTCACACTCAACATTTCACCATTGGCTTAATATTCTTTTTTTAGTTCCAATTAATTTATGAGAGAGGTATTTCCACTCTTCATACCTAGCTCTAATAAATATGACACCAAGCACTCATTGTGTTAGGAAGAATAATCTTATGTTAAATGTGGTGTCAAGAACACATTGTGTCAGGTAATAATAATGTAACTATAAATAAGGTGGTAAGACTATGCACTAATTAACCTAGATAAATTTTATGTTAACAATGAGTCAAGACCTACTATATAAATTAGAGGGAGGTTTTTCTTTTATAAATCTAGTGTAAAGTACTCACCATGCTAAATAGTAATAATCTTGCACTAGGGAGCCAGTATACCAGTGTAATATCTAGACAAGATTATTACTATCTGTCTATGATAAGTCAAAAAAATTTAAATAAATTAGAGAAAGTAAAAATAAACTTACTAAATTAAGCTCATAGATTATGTTGAGGCTTCACCTTTAACTCAAGCTTGGAAATAAATTAGCTACTTATTTTATAACTTAGAGTAAAATGAGAATTTTTATTAAAATACATAGAAAATACAAGATGGAGAAGTAATTACAGAAAATAGAGACAAAAAATGGATTCAGGGGTGTCAAATTAGGGGGATAGCTCCCTATTTATGGATTCAACGAGTAAATTATGGACATCGGATGAAAACTATTCGGATGCGTAGGATTGTACCACGTGACACTCTCTGATTGGTTGGAACACATCACTAGGGCTGTCATTTCATGTATATGCATGTACGGTATGCACGTTTTTTAATCTACTAATATTCTACCATGTAATTGGTCAACGCAAAAGTCAACAAGTATGATTCAGTGCATTGCATGTATTGTAAGCTCATTTTTTGATCCAATAGACTTCTGCTACATCATCCATCAATGCCACATCATCAGTCAACGACACATCAGAAGGGGCCACCAAAATCTTAAAATTATGATTTTGCCCTTATGTCTTTCCTAAGGTTTTCAGTTGTTCTGAGTTCAAAAATGCTGCTCGTTTTGCTCTCCAACTTTTCATTTATTAAGAAATAACTAAAATACCCCTAAAATACATAAAGTATTAAAAAATACACACAAACATATATAATTAAAGATTAAGGGACTTAAAATACATAAAAGTGGAGATGTTAGTGAGACTTGGAGTGTAAAATGATGATTTTACCCTTTATGAATATATACTCTCTAGGACTCAACACAGACGTTGAAAGGAAATTAGTGAGTTTAAATAAATCCACTCTTAAAATAATTTTAAAAACTTTTATGGGGTATATTTATAATTATGGTGCTATTACACAAAAAATTGAGGAAAAATATTACCACCAAAATTAAATAGTTAAATTAGAAAAAGATAAAAAAAAAATGGGGCATGTAAACAAGAGGTAACTGTTAACTTATATGGCTACATAGCATTTTAATTTTGATGATAATAAACTACGAATTAATAATATTATTCATGTTTTAAAAGAAAATAAATGAATGATGATTTCTCAAAGCTTTTAAAAGTTTCTCTTTACAAAAAGAATATGATTTCACATTCTTAGTAAAAGCAAGCTTTTCTTAAAAGTTATATTTTTTATAAACGGCATCTTGTTAAGATAACTAGAAAATTGGATTCAGAAAACATGCTTACTGGAGTCAATCATTATCTTACTTAAAGATAACCAGCAATCGAATTCAGAAAATGTGCTTACTAAAGTCAAACGGCATCCTATATAAAGACAACCGACAAACCGCATTTAGAAATTGTGCTTATTGGAGCTAATCGATATCTTACTTAAATAAATGGCAAACCGATTACATAAAATGTCCATTCTAGAATCAAATGGAAAATCGATTACTTGAAATGGACTCTCTAGAATCAACAGCATACCGGTTATCCATAAATGGCCAATCGGTTATTCAAAAAGCCAAAATGGTGGCTACAACTATAACTTTAACCAGTAAACTAGTTATGACAAACAGCAAGTTGATTATGAGCAAAAAGTCAATAACTGCTAGTTTTCAGTTCTAACTATAAAAAAGGCTTAATCAAATTGAAATAACAAAGGATTATTTATTTATCATTTAGCTTATTATTGTGTATTCAATTTATCATGAGCATTAAACTTGTCATTGTTTCATTAAATCATACTTTGAGCTTTCATTTATAAACATATGTAATGTGTGAGGGAAACTCTTTGTAATCTCTATTTAAAATCAAAATTGATTGATTATAAGTGTGGAGACACTTAGGTTAAGAGATTTGGGATAATCTCTTGTTGTAATGGTTGATTGACACTTTAGAATTCAATTGTATGTATCTTTGAAGTATTGGAGGCTTGCTTAGTGGAATCCTCAAGCCCGGTGAGCTTAGAAGTGTGGACGTAATCATGGTTGGTCAAACCAAGTAAAAACCCTTGTGTTTGATTCTCTTTACTCTTCACTCTTTATATTTTAAAGTGCTCTATTTATCAATTACTGTTTTGAATTCATTTTATATTTGTATTCAAGCATTGCACAATTTTTAGAAACCTAATTCCTTCCCTCCTTCTTAGGTTGCAGCGCCGGTATTTCCTTTGGTATCGGAGCGAGGTTCTCTTATTATGAATTAACCATCAAAGAGTAAAAGATCTATGGCAACCCAAAATAATTCCATATTTAAGAAAGGATAGTCCAATACTAGACCACAATATTTTGATGGAAATGATTTCTTATATTAGAAAACTAGGATGAGAATTTACTTGCAAGCCCTAGATTATGAGATTTGGAAAATTGCTAATGACGATCTAAAAGAGGAAGTTATTCCTAAATATTTTAGTCAATAAAGTGAAATAGAAATAAAAAAGTTGTTCTTAAACTGTAAAGCAATGAATGCTTTGTTTTATACATTAGATAAAAAAGAATTTCATAGCGCTTTCGGTTGAGAAAATGTTCATGAAATTTAGAATAAACTTGAAGTTGTTTATAAGGGTACAAATCAAGTTAAAGAATTTAAAGTCAGTAGATATACTAGATAATATGAATTGTTCCAAATAGAATAAAATGAGAGTGTTCACTCTATGTAGACTAGATTTACGTATATTGTAGACACTTTAGGAGCCCTAGGAAAGACCTTTTCAAATAGCAGAAAAGTAAAAAACAATTATTAGGTCTTTGCTAAAAGAATGGAGATCTAAGAGAATTACTATTGAGGAAGCCAAATATTTAAATATTTCACTTATTGATGATTTAATTGGTTTACTTATTTTTTATGAATAATATTAGGCAGCCAAAAAATGTGATAAAGATAAAAAGAAGAAGAATATTGATCCTAGTGCTTTAAAACATGAAAATGATAAGGAAAACGAATTTTAAGATGAAGATATGGAAATGATTGCTAGAGAAATCAGAAAATTCTTTAAGAGATAAAATGAGTGAAGGAAGTTCAGAAACTTCAAGAACCAAAAGAAGAATGAAGCAATCACGTGTTATGAATGCAAAAAGCTTGGACATATGAGATCAGAATCTCCTCTTCTCAACTTAAGATGAGTTGTTTTAAGCATTTATTGAATTACATAATGATTTTAAAAAGATTGGAATGAAAAACGGTTCTCTTAGGAAGAAAAATGTAAAAATCTTAAATGAAAATGAATCTATAAATGCAAAGATTACATGTCTAGAATTAGAGAATAAAAAGCTGCATGATGAACTTATGTCTTCCAAAGAAAGCATTATTTTTTAACATAAGAATTTACTTATTGATTATTTGAAAAATGAAAATGAAATGCTTACGAAAAAAAGCAATGAGCTAAATCATATTGTCTTGAAATTTACAATTGGGCAAAAGATCTTAGATAATATACTTATCTCTAAAAAATGTGTTTTTGATAAATGAGGCATTGGTTATAAGCCAAATAGCCAAATTTGAAAAAAAAAATTTATAAGAATTACTTTGTGAAGGCTACCTCCATTAGTGATCAAATTATATATCATTGTTTCAATAAAAATGGTAAATGAGTTGTACATGTCATGTTAAGAGAAATGCATATTAGAGAACCAAATGTATTTGGATTCCAAAAGGAACCGTTGCTAACATTTAAGGACCCAAAAAGCTTTAGGTACCTAAAACTTAGAAATTTCTTCTGCATAGATCAAAGAAGAAGAAAAACAAATGGTACTTAGTTAGTGGATGATCAAGACACATGATAGGAAATTACAATTGGTTTTCAAGTTTCACCAAAATAAATGGAGATGTATCATTTGTAGATAATTTAAAAGGAAAGATTATTGGTATTGGTAATTTTGGTAAAGATTCTTCTACCTTTATTGAAAATGTGTACTTAGTTAAAAATATAAAACATAGCTTGCTTAGTATTAGTCAATTGTGTCATAAATGTTATAAAGTTGTCTTTAATAAAATAAAATGTGTTATTGAGAATACACGTAATGGCAAAGTTTTATTTGTTGGAAATCGATATATTAATGTATATACCATTGATATAGATTGTACATCAACGCATGATCAGTGTTTTTTCGCATTACATGATGATAGTTAGTTATGATATAGAAGACGAGGACATGTAAGCATTGATTTGATTTCAAAGATTTTCAAAAATGATTTGGTTAAAGGTCTTCCAAAAATCAATTTTCAAAAATATAGAATTTGTGAAGTTTGCCAATTTCCAAAACAAATCAAAACTTCTTTCAAAAACAAAAATCATGTTTCCACTTCAAAACCACTTCAACTTTTTCATATGGATTTATTTAGACCTTCTAGATATGCTAGTCTAAGTGGTAAATATTATGCTTATGTGATTGTAGATGATTATTCTAGATACACATAGGTATTGTTCTTAGTTTTGACACTTTTAAAATCTTTTGCAAAAAGTTTCAAAATGAAAAAAGGATATATTATTTCATGGATTAGAAGTGATCATGGTGGAGAATTTAAAAATCATACATTTGAAGGTTTTTGCAATGATTTTGGTATTGAACATCAATTTTCATCACCTAAGACTCTATAACAAAATGGAGCTATTGAGAGAAAGAATAGGTCTATTCAAGAACTGGCTAGGAATATGTTGAATGAAAATGTTTTATCAAAATATTTTTAGGCCGAAGTCGTCAACACCGCTTATTTATTTTAAATCATGTGTTGCTAAGATATTATCTTAATAAAACTCCCTATAAGATTTAGAAAGATAAGAAAACTAACATTGCTTATTTCAAATTTTTTAGATACAAATGTTATATTTTGAACACAAAAGACAATTGGATAAATTTGATCCAAAATCTAATGTTGCTATCTTTCTTAGATATTCAAATACAAGCAAATCTTATAGAGTGTATACTAAACGAACATTAGTTGTGGAAGAATCTATACATGTCACATTTAATGAGTCTAACCCTTCTTTTATGGAGAAAGTTGTTATTGATGATGATGATGTAGATGAAGAAATACTAGAAGAGTTCTTAAAAGATGGATGAAACTTTTGTAACCAGTAGCTGGATTGGAATCTATTAGGATTCTCTTGCATTTGCATGTCATAAGGATTTATTTTATATCAAATAAATGTTAAAAATACATTTTTAAATTATTACATTATGGAAGAATTCTATGTTAAAGAAACCCTTAGTTTTGAAAATAAAAAGTTTTTAAATCATGTTATAAGTCGTCAAAAGCATTGTATGGTTTAAAATAAGCACCTAGAGCATAGTATGATAGACTTAGAAATTTTCTATTAGATAGTGGTTTTTCAATTGGAAAAGCATATACTACTCTTTTTGTCAAGGATAAGGGCCAAGATATACAGGTTGTTCAAAAGGGTTACACATATCGTAATTTTGATGATAACAAACATATGTAATTTAGTTAATATTGTATTTTACATTTTTACAAGCTCTTAAAGGATAATATTTATATAAGTGAATTAAGTGAAATCAAGCTCAAGACATTCAATGGACAACAGTTCATTCAAGAACAAAGTTTAGGTCAACAAAGTTATTAATACGATAAATTGTAATGGTAACTTCACTGTTGAGTAGCCAGTTAAACTAAGCAGCAAATCGCTTCCTTGCGGGTTTTGTGCAATAACGGCTATATTTTAAGTCCAAACTATATAAAATCAAATTCAATTCATTTTTAAGGATTAAAAGCAAACAAAAACGATATCATACAATATATTTTGAGCTTTCATTTCAAAAATCATCATATATCAAATCTATATTGTACAATCATTTATATATCCACTCTAAAAGAGAGTATTGTTGCAATCCTTGAAATCTTTGTGAAAATTGTGAGTGTATAAGTGTGAAAAACACTTGGGTGAAGAGATTAAGAGATAATCTCCTGGTGTAAAGGTTTATTAACATCTTCGAAGTAAATTATAAGAACTTGAAGCCTTAAGAGATTTGGATAGTGAAATCCTCAAGCCCAGTGTGCTTGGAAACTTGGAGGTAGGCGGGGATTACCGAACCACGTAAAAATCATTGTGTTTGCTTTCTTTTCCCTTACTCTTTTATTTTGAGCATTGTTAAATTTATTATTTTTTATTATGTTAAGACATTAGAATAAATTTTTGTGTGGTTTATTTACGTTAAGTTTTAAAATCTCAATTCACCCCCCTTTAGGTTGCATAACATGTATTTCACAAATATATGTTGATGATATTATTTTTGCTTCTTCTAATAAGTTTTTGTGTAAGGAGTTTCCAATTTGTATGAGTAAAAAATTCGAAATAAGCATGATGGGAGAGTTGAAATATTTTCTTGGACTTCAAATTAAGAAAAACAATGAATGAATCTTCATCAATCAAGCTAAGTATGTAAGAGATTTGCTCAAAAGATTCGGTATTGAACAGACAAAGACCAAAGAAACTTCAATGAGCACATTACTCAAGCTGGACAAGGTTAAGAAATGTAAAAAAGTTGATATCAAAACATATCAAGGTATGATTGGATCTAGGGATAACAATTTAACCTGGACTCGGCCTGGACCTTGATGAACCCAAAAACTCCAGGCTGGGTTCAACCCGTATCAGAACAAATTAAATTCGGTACTCGGATGTGATTTTATCGACCCAGATGTATTCGGGTCCAAGTCCAGGTTTTGGTGAACCCATAAATCTGAAACTTAGGCCCAGATATCTATTTAATTTTAATATTTTAAAATTATTTTTAATATAAAAAGAAAATAAAAAATCAACTGTAGTGCCCTAATTCAAGGTTGCCAAAGCAAAGCTAAATATTTCCTCTCTTCGTTTAACCCTTCTCTTTATCAAATCATCGTCGTAACTCATCATTGTTTCGCCACCTTCACTGTGCTCATGCTCATCATCATCATCAGTCGCTTTTACCCGGTTATATCATGAGTTTTGGCCAACGTTTGTCCACCTTCGCAAATCGCCACCGTGATTTTGCATGAAACCTAAAATTATTGGTTGTGATTTACAGATGTTCGTTTACTGATTGAAAATAAAAGAGAAAGAAACTTTAGCCGCAAATAGAAACTTTAGTCGCCATTTATCCTCTCCTTTTTCTTGACCTAACCCCACCAAGCCTAATTTGTCATCATCATCACCAAACTTATCCTCATCATCATCAAGACATCATGATTATATTTGAAAATTAAATTTGAATCTTTGTACTTTGGGCTTTATTTCTAATTATTAGATTTTGAATTTCTTCATTATAATGTTGTTAATATAATGGAGATCTGAAAAGGAATTCACTAGAGAAAGTGATGGAAAATTGCATCTCTTTGGCAATCATCCGAGTTGTAAACCCAGAATCCAAAAATTTGAATTTTTCTAGGTTTAACCCAAAATGACACGGGGATAATATATCAGGGTTTACATCCGGGTTCGGAATAAAAAAATTAACATTCGGGTCTAGAATCAGGAAGGCTAAACTCGGACCTAGACTTAGATTTTGCCATCCCTAATCAGATCCTTACTTTATTTAACTGCTAGTAGACTCGATATCATGTTTAGCGTATGCTTATGTACAAGATTTCAATCATGTCCTAAAGAGTCACATTTGCTTGTTGTCAAAATAATTTTTCATTATTTACGTGGAACAGTTGATTTAGGTCTTTGGTATTCTAGGGAACTTATATAAATTTGACTTATTTTTAAATACTAATTTTACAGGGTATAAAGTTGATAGGAAGAGCACTAGTGGAAGTTGTCACTTTCTAGGTCACTCACTTGTCTCTTGGTTTAATAAGAAACAAAATTCAGCTGCACTCTCAACCATCGAGGCTGAATATATCAATGCTGGTAGTAATTGTGCACAAGCTCTTTGGATGAAACAAACACTTAGAGACTACATGATTTACTTTGATCATATACCTATCATGTGTAACAATACAAGTGTCATAAATCTGTCAAAGAACTCCATCAGCACTCTAAAACCAAACACATAGAGATAAGACACCATTTCTTTTAGGGATTATGTTAGAAAAAGAGATATCTCATTAGAGCTGGTGCCCACAAAAAAACAACTTGCTGACTTCTTTACCAAACCCATTAGTAAAGATCAATTCTAAAATTTGACATAAACTTAGGATGATGACATTTTCACATTAGCATATCTTTGTATGATATTAAGGCTATTAAACTATCTATTATATTATATAAGTATATGAATATGTGATTGATTTGGTTACTTTTGAGCTTTATATGATGATATGTGCAAGCACATTTCATCCATTTAATGGCTTATTGTAAAATTGATCAACTTTTAAGCCAAAAATAAATTGGTGTGTAAAATGTAGAGCAACCGGCTAACCGTTTAAGGTAACCGATTTATTGTTTATAAGCATAATACTTTTTGAGCATAAACGGCATGCCGCTTCTGGTTAACTGGCAAGCTATTTTATATTTTTTTACTCTCTAGAACTAAACAGACTAGCATTTATAATAACCAGTAAGTCGTTTGTATCGCAATCTTCACTAGAGATCAATGTCATGAAAAGAGATATTAATGTGAAAAATTTAATCATCCCAAGTTCGTGTCGAAATTTTGAAAATTATTCTTCGCACAAAGCTTTTGTAAAAATATCGACAAGTTGTTTTTCCGTAGAGATAAATTCTAATGCAATATCTCCATTTTGAACATGATCTCTCAAAAAATGATGTCTAATCTCTATATGCTTGGTCCGAGAATGGTGAATGAGATTCTTCAATAGGTTTATAGCACTAGTATTGCCACACATAATAGGAATTTTATCAAGACTAATATCATAGTCTCTAAGAGTTTATTTCATCCAAAGAGCTTGTGCACAACAACTACCTATAGCAATATATTTTGCCTTAGTGGTTAATAGTGCAACCGAATTTTGTTTCTTACTAAACCATGAGACAATTGCATAACCTAGGACATGGCAAGTTCCACTAGTACTTTTTCTATCGACCTTGTAACCGATAAAATTGGCATTCGAATAACAAGTTAAACCTATATGAGTTCCTCTAGGATACCAAAGGCTATTAAAAAATTCTTTTGATAGCAATTAAATGAGATTCCTTGGGACATGATTGAAATCTTGCACACAAATATACACTAAACATGATATTGGGTCTACTAGCAGTTAAGTAAAGTAAAGATCCGATCATACTTCGATACATTTTTATGTCAACCTCTTTACCTTTTTCATCCTTGTCAAGCTTGATTGTTGTGCTCATTGGAGTACTCTTGGTATTTGACTCATCAATGCCAAATCTCTTGAGTAGATCTTGGACATATTTGGCTTGATTGATGAAGATTCCTTCTTCATTTTGCTTTATTTATAGTTCGAAGAAGTACTTTAACTCTCCCATCATACTCATTTCAAATTCCTTACTCATACAAGATGAAAAATCCTTGCAAAAGACTCATTAGTAGAACAAAAAATAATGTCATCTACATAAACTTGAACAATAAGTATATCTTGGTTCTTATGCTTAATAAATATAGTATTCGCTTTTCCCATTGAAAAACCATTATCCAACAAAAAAATTTTAAGCCTATCATACCATGCTCTAGGTGCTTGCTTTAAAACATACAATGCTTTTGATAATTTGTAAACATGATTAGGAAATTTTTCATTTTTAAAACCAAGGGGTTATTTCACATAAACTTCCCCCATAATATAACCATTTAAAAATGCACTTTTGACATCCATTTGATATAAAATGAAATCTTTATGACATGCAAAGGCTAATAACATTCTAATTGATTTCAATCTTGCTATAGGTGCAAATGTTTCATCAAAATCGATTCCTTCTTCTTGGTTGTATCCTTGAGCAACTAATCTAGCCTTGTTACTTACAACTACATCTGATTCATCCATCTTATTCCTAAATACCCTTTTAGTGCCTATAATGGATTGATGTTCCGATTTTGGAACTAATTCCCACACATTATTTCTTTCAAATTGATTTAAGTCTTCTTGCGTTGCCATAATCCAAGATTGATAGTTTTCAGCATCCGAAAAGGATTTTGGTTCAATTTGAGAAATAAATGTACCATACTCACAAGTATTTTTAAAAGATGATCTAATAGTTATTCCTCTAGAAAGATCAGCTAAGATTAAATCTTTTGGATGAGAATAAATATACCTTCACTCTTTAGGAAGTGTTTGAGAGGTACCTTCATTTTGTTCCATATTTATTTCTTCATGTTGCTCTTCATGATTTCCAGGTGATGCATCATTTTTCATATCCTTTGGTTGTTCATCTTATAATTCTTCATCTGCATTATCATTAACAATAACAAATTTCTTCGAGGAGTAGGAGTTAGATTCATCAAATGTGACATGTATGGATTCCTCCACAACTAAAGTTCTTTTGTTATAAACTCTTTAAGCTTTGCTTGAGTTTGAATACCTAAGAAAGATGCCAATATCAGATTTTGGATCAATTTTACCAAGATTATCTTTTATGTTCAAAACAGAACATTTGCATATAAAAACTTTAAAATATCCAATATTGGGTTTTCTATCTTTCTAAAGCTCACATTGAGTTTTATTTAGAGTATGTCTTATCAACACACGATTTAAAACATAATGTGTGGTGTTAATGGCTTTGGCCCAAAAATACTTAGGTAATTAATATTCATTCAACATGATCCTAGCCATTTCTTGAATAGACTTATTTTTTCTCTCAACAACTCCATTTTGTTGTGGAGTCCTAAGTGAAGAGAATTGATATTCAATGCCATGCTTATTGCAAAAACATTCAAATGAATGATTTTCAAATTCTCCTCCATGATCACTTCTAATGCATGCAATGCTATAACCCTTTTCATTTTGAATCTTTTTAAAAAATACCTTAAAAACATCAAAGGCATAATCCTTATTGATTAAGAATTATATCTATGTGAATCTAGACAAATCATCAACAATCACAAATGCATAATATTTGCCATTCAAGCTAGCATATCTAGAAAGTCCAAACAAATCTATATGAAGAAGTTGAAGTAGTTTTGAAGTAGAGATATGATTTTTGTTTTTAAAAAATTTTTGGTATTTGTTTACCAAATTGGCATGCTTCACAAATCTTATCCTTTTGAAAACTAATTTTTGGAAGACCTTTTATCAAATCATTTTTGGAAATCTTTGAAATTAAATCCATGCTTACATGTCCTAATCTTATAGGCGATAACCAACCATTATCATGCAATGCGAATAAACTTTTATCATTTGAAGATGCATATCCAATATCAATGGTATACACATTGCCACATCTATTTCCAGCAAACATAATTTTACTATCATATGCATTCTCTATAACACATCTAGTTTTATCAAAGATAACTTTATAACCTTTGTCACATAATTGACTAATATTAATTAAGTTGTGTTTCAAATTCTCAACTAAACACACTGTCAATTAGGTAGAGGACACACTACCGACATTACCAATTCCAAGAATTTTTTCTTTTGAATTGTCTTCAAAGAAAACATCTCCACCTTTTTCGATCTTAATAAAGTTTGAAAACTAAGCATAATTTTCTGACATGTGTCTTGAACATCCACTGTCCAAATACCATTTATTCCTCTTTTTTTTTCAAACCCTATAAAGGAAATCTCAAGTCTTAAGTACCCAAACATTTTTGGGTCCTTGAGTGTTAATAAACGTTCTTTGTGGAGTCCAAATACATTTTATTCCATAATATACATTTCTCTTCACAGGACATTTATTTTTCATATGACCATTTTGATTGCAAAATAATTCTTATAATACTTTTATTTTGAATTTAGTTTATAGTCAATACCTCACTTGTCAAACACACAGTTTTGTGAACCAAGTAAGTTATCTAAAATTTTTTGCACATTTGTGAATTTTAAGATAACATCACTAAGTTCATCATTTCTTTTGTTGAGCATCTCATTTTCCTTTATCCAATCATCTACATGTAATTCTACATGCTCAAGTGATGTGCTAGGTTTCTCATTTGATAAATGAATTCTATCATGCAATGATTTGTTCTCCAATTGAATCGTAGCATTTAAAAATTTGTTTTCATTTGTGAGGTCTACCATTTTGTTTTTAAGGCATGCATTCTTTTTACCAATTTTCATCCAATTATCATGTAATTTCTTAAAAGCATCATATAATTCATCATAGGTAGGATCACTTACCTCATCAAATTTATCAAATGATTCATCCCTAAATGCCATAAGAGCTAGGTTTGACATTTATTGATTTTCTTCATTATTACTTGACTCCTCATCACTATCATCCCATGTAGTCACCATGGCCTACTTCTTGAGCTTGTTAGGAAGAGGATGTTCCGATCGAATATGTCCAGGCTTCTTGCATTCATAGCAAGTGATTAGCTCGTTCTTCTCCATTTGATTCTTATAGTTTCTGAATTTTCTTCGCTCGTTGGTTTTCTTAAAAATTTTCTGAATAGTCTAGCCATCATTGCCATTTTTTCATCATCTAGCTCCCCTTTCTCATCATTCTCATATTTTGAAGCTTTGAGAGCAATGCTTTTCTTTTTCTTCTCTTCATTTCTTTTTTCAGCTGTCAAATCTTCCTCATAAGAAATAAGAGAATCAATTAAATCATCAATAGGCAAAGTGTTTAAATCTTTAGCTTCCTCCATGGCAGTTCTCTTAGGTTTCCATTTAGTTGGTAATGCCCTAATGATTTTCTTAACCTTTTTGCTATTCAAAAATGTCTTTCCTAGGGCACTCAATATGTTCACAATGTCTGTAAACCTTGTATACATGGCATAAACACTTTCATTTTGTTCCATTTTGGAACAATTCATATTGTCTAGTGTATCTACTAATTTTAGACTCTTTAACTTGAATTTTTCCCTTATAAATAAATTTAAGTTTATTCCAAATTTCCTGTGCACTCTCACAACTAGACACTCTATAAAAATTTTTCTTATTAAGAGCACAAAACAATGCATTCATAGCTTTAGAGTTTATAGACAACTTTCTCTTTTCTTCTTCACTCCGTTGACTCGATAATTTAGGGATATATTCCCCTTTATCATTTTTGGTAACGGGTTTAAGGCTTGCAAATAAATTATTATCCTAGTTTTCAATATGGGTAATCGTTACCATAAAAAAATGGTAGTCTAGCGGTGGATTGACTTTCCCTAAATGTGGAATCACTTTGGGTTGCCATTGATTTTAACTCTAGATGGTTAAGTCTACACAAGAGTACTAAGCTCTGATACTAAATGAAATACACATTATGCAACCCAAGAGGAGGGTGAATTGGAATTTTAAAACTTAAACTAAGTAAACCACACAATAATTAATTCTAATGCCTTAATGGAATCAGGAACAATAAATTTAAGAATGCTCAAAATAAAAGAGTAAGGGAACATAGATAAAACACAATGATTTTTACGTGGTTCGGCAATTCCTGTCTACGTCCACACCTCCAAGTGCATCGGGCTTGAGGATTTCACTATCCAAGACTCCTAAGGCTTCAAGTTCTTACAATTGACTTTCAAGGTGTCAATAAACCTTTACAACAAGAGATTATCACTCAATGTCTTCACCCAAATGTTTCTCACACTTATACACTCACAAGTTTTTCAAAGGATTAAAGAATTATAACAAACACTCTCTTTAAGAGTTGATATACAAATAATTGCACAATATAGATTTGATATATAGTGATTAATGAAATGGAAGCTCAAATTATGTTGTATAATCTTGTTTTTGATTGTCTTGATGCATAAAAATGGATTGGATTCGAGTTTATATAGTACAAAATTCGCAAGGAAGTGGCTCACCACTTAATTTAACATGCTAGCTGCTTACTACAGTGAAGTTACTGCTGCATTTGAATTTTGCTACAGTAAAACTATTTTAAAAATTATAATTTAGCCTAAAAATTTTAATAATTATACTATAGCCTAAAAAGTCATAATAATTTTTAAATAAGTCCATTTTTAGAATTTCTAAATAATACTCATTACTCTCAAAATTTTTTAAAATTATGATATGGCCCAAAAATTTTTGAAATTATGCTATAGCCCAAAACTTTATAAGACCCTTCAAAAAACCCTTTATAGAATTTTAACCTAATGCTAATCAAATTCAATTAACAAAACTTTTTCCATTTAATCTAAAATCTTATTAATTTCATTTGATTTCATGGACTCCATCTCGTCATTCATTGCTATCATGTGAAGCAACCATAAATGCCTTCCCCTCAATCTTAAAATAGTGACATAGGATAGGTATACGATTACTCCTTTGAATTGAGTCATCTTGTGAAGTCACTCCATAAAATGGTTGACTTCCACTAGGATAAAAATCCTATGCAAACCTGTGTTTTCAGTAATTCGATCATCAATATTGACAATACTCGCAGATCATTCATTTCATATAAACGAATATCTTTATCAACATCTCCAATACTAGGAAATTCATTCTCTAAGAATATGACATCTCGTGATTCTAGTTTAGTTATAGTTACATCATTTCATTCACCAATCAATACATATCATTTTCGATTGCTCGAATATCTTACAAAAGATACATTTTTTCCTCTTGCACCTAATTTTCCATGTGTATGTGAGGATTGTGAACATATGCTTGCAGACCTCGAGGTTGCAAATGAGTTAAAATAGGTTTTCCACTGTCTATAGCTCATATGGAGTATAACTAATTGACTTACGTGGGACTTGATTAAGTATGTAAGAAAGAGTCAGCAATGCATATCTCTAATAAGATATTGGGAGATTAGCTTGCGCCATCATAAACCTAACCATCTCAAGTAATCTTGGAAATAGTTGATTGTCTCTCAATACCTTTCTCTTGACATAATTCCTTGAACTAATCAGAAAGATATTCACGTCCATGATCCATTCTTAGGATTTTGTGTCAAATTTAATCGTGAGTCATCTAAGTTTAGTGGTAGAAGTACCACCATACTTTTCTTTCTAGGAATTCCATATTTGGTGAGCCATTTGGTATTCCTTATACTCATACATAAAATCATCATCCACAGTGCTCAGCAACAAACTGCTGGCACTACGGTTTTTTATTTTCCAAGCTTCATAAGCTTTAAAATCTATTTTATGTTGAGTGGAATTACCCTTTGGTGGCTCAGTTATAATATTTGTAATCACGTCTAGTGAGTCTTGCAATTCGAGGAGGTTTTGAATTTTATGATACCAAATATCATAATTGTTACCGTTCAGTTTAATTCCTTTGTTTAAGGAAAAGACAAAACAATTTTTTTGTGAAAAGACAAAACACAGAGATAAGAAATTTTTTATGATTTCATTTACACATATTTAATTATTTTACTGCAAACAAATAGCCCAAAATATGATAAGTTTAATATAAGGGCTAGATTTGAAAAGTCGTCGAGGCTTCTAAAAATCATCCTTTCCAAACATTATGTTAACATAATTTTAGTAAATTTGTAACATATGAATTTATTATATTTATTTATGTAAATAATTAATTTAAGAAGGGGTTTATGTGATATATCATGAGTGGGTCTAGTTGATATTTTGTGGGTGCTTATAAAAGGAGAAAACCGGTTAAAATTTGAGCAAAACCGAGAGAGAGAGAGAGGAGAGACAGCAAAACCCGACCCGTAACCCGAACCGAACCCGTGAAACCGACCCACCGGTTTCTCCCATTTCCGGCCACCTCACCGGCCGAGCAAGGTGTCAAACGGAAGCTTGTGAGCGAGCCGTCCACCCCCAGCCGTCCTTGCTGCCGGAAAATGCGTGGAACGCTGCCGGTGAAGCTCGAAAGTTCTGCGGGTTTGCGCGGACGATCGCCGGCGATTCCAGCCGTCTTTGGCCGTGCCACCGGTTGCAAAAGTTTCCCCACCTCACCATCTTCCATTCCCGACCAGTCACCGGCATCGAGGAGGCCGTTTTGCCACCGATCGACCACCCTAAGTGCCGCTGCTTCACGTGCTCGATCCGGCTTCGCCGCCACGCGTGGGAGGACACCACCGGCACCGTTGGACTCACCTCGACGAGAAGTGTCTAGTCCGAGCTTCCCCACAGCCGTTGGGTCAATTCCGGTCAATGTTGACCGTAGGGGCATTTTGGTAATTTCACGTATAGAGGGTAATTTCGTAATTTCTAGCTTTAAGGATGATTTTGTAATATGAATTGAGGATAAATTGGTAATTTTATGATGTTGTGGGTAAATTAGTAAATTATGAAATTGAGGGTAGTATAATTTCGGATTATATTAGTAAATTACGAATACGGAATTATTACAGTAGTCAGGAAGATTGAGAGTTGTAATATTAGGACGAATATTTATTTTAAGCGTTATTTTTGCGAGATTAGTTCGAATTATAATTATGGAAAGTAATTGTGTCGTTTCAGTAAATTATATGGATCTGCGGACGAGAATCTACCTGCGGACTCGGGTGATAGCCGAGTCTGAAATTGTCACTGTGAGTGGAATATATTAAAATTATTTGATTTTTTATATAGTAAGGCTTGTTTATGAAATAAATATTTAAAGTGCTTTCGTTAAATGGTTTTCTGAAATAAATGTTTATTGCGTATAATTATTGTGTTAAGTTATATTTATTTATTTATGCTCCGTATCGATCTTAAAATAGTAAAAGAGATGATTGATTTCTGAACATGATTTAAAGTTCCGAACATGATTTTAAAGAGTATATGATTGATCTTGTGTATGATTTAAAATGTATATACATTGCTTTTGAGCATGATTCAAAGTATTTATATGTTGATTTCGAGAATAATTTAAAGTGTTTACATATGGTCTTCGAACATGATTTAGAATGTTTATACATATGGATTTTTAGCATGATTCCAAGTATATATATATATATATATATATATATATATATATATATATATATATATATATATATATATATATATATATGTTGATTTTGAACATGATTTAAAGAGTATATGATGGATCTTGGGCATGAGATATATTGATTTCAAGTATGATTTAAAGCATGATTTAGATTGTTTAAATATAATGATTTCGATTATATTTTTAAGTTTTAAGCAAATACTCGTTCCTTCCGGATGAGATGAGATGAGATGAGATAGTAGGCCTTTGGGGCCTGTCTGAACACACATAGAGGCTTTGGAGCATGTGTTTGGGCGCTTCGCCTTTGGGGCATATGCATGCATATTGAGATATGAGATCGGATGGTCCGGACACGATGTCGCAAGATGGCGCATCATAGCACGTCCGTTGAGATCCGGGGTATGAGTTATGCTGATAAGCATGAGATGGTACGTCCTTTTGTCTATCCTGTAGCTCCAGGCATGATGGTACTCAGATAGTACATCATTGCCGTCCGTTGAGGCCCGGATGAGACTAGATTATCCCCTGGGTATTTGTTTAAGGATATTTGTTTTACTTAGTATTTGATATTTCAGTTTAAGATGATATTTCAGTATGAGATGTTTTTTTTTATTGATTTTGTGACAGTATCAGTTTTGCTTATGTTCAAATTATGATTTAATTGAAAGTAATTTTACATTTAAATAATTATTTGAGAAACGTGATTATACAAGTGATGCACTTATTTTTGTAATTATTTTATATTTTAAAAATTATTATCCACTCACTGAGCTCACTGAGTTTTATACTCATTCCTATTTTATTATATTTTTCCCCCCAAGAGATTACATGTAGAACAGTTAACACAACAGCTGTATATAGTTGGAGTCATTTGGGCCACTGAGGTTGTTTGAGGATATAGAAAAATTATTTTCTTTTGGTTAATGTATAATTATCATGTTTTGGATTTAAATTAGGGATGTGATATATGAATTATGAAACGTGTGTATTATTGGATATGTTATCAGATGAGATTGGGTTGATGCAGTTGATGTTTGATAAATGATTTGGGAGTGCTTGTGTTGTAATTGCAGGTTTAGAAATGTTTATATTTAGGGGAGGTTCTGCCGAAATTTTGGTAGAATTCTTGTTAATAAGATGATTTTAATATTTAAGTTCAATTTCTTAAGATAGGTCGCCTCTGGATATGGGGCGGGTCGTGTCAGTTGGTATCAGAGCATGGTTTTAGATTCTGTAGACTTTACTTGTTTAGGAAGAATAAGTTTATAATTTTGATAAGGAGGAATTTATATTTTGTAGGCACCATCATGATTCGTCGTAATAGTAGACGTGGCCGTGGCCGTACGCGGTCAGTAGCTGGGTTAACTCCTAGTGTTGTACCTGAGGGGGCAAGTGAACCTGTAGAATCTTCAACGCATGGGGCTGCACAACAAGCTCTTGAAAATGCTCCAAATATTGAGCAGTCATTTGATCGGCTAGCTCAGATTATGACTACAGCCATCCAGAATTAAGTTCAATCACAGGCTGGTAGTTCTAACACCATTGAGCGCGTAAAAAGCTTAGGAGGGAAAAGCTTTAATGGTACTGGAGAGCCATCTGAGGCCGAGTCATGGCTTGTCAAGCTAGAGCGCATTTTTGCAGTGATGAAGTGCTCAACGGAGGATAAGTTAACATTTGCCACTTTTCTACTTGAGGATAGAGCTTATCACTGGTGGCAGACTGTGGAACGACGATATCATGGGCATGCTGATATTACTTGGGATATATTCCGTAAGGAATTTTATGCTTATTATTTTCCAGTGGTGTGCCAAGACATCAAACGCAGTGAGTTTCTCCGATTGGTTTAGGGCTCGACGACAGTGGAAGAGTATGAGACAAAGTTCATGGAACTTTCTCGATTTGCTATGGCTGTGGTGAGTGATGAAAGAGAGAGAGAGATGCGCATAATTCGAAGAGGGTCTTCGATTTGAGATCCGCGATCGTTGTCATCGCATCGAGATACACCGAGTTTGCGAGGGTAGTTGAAGCGACTAGGAGGGTTGAGCACAACATTGCGGAGGGACGTAAACTTCAAGCATTGAAGCAGAAACGGAGCCAGAGCTGGGCAGATGGTGGCTCTAGTAGTAGACCACCTAAGCGAGGGAACATTGGCACGGATATTTTGAGGGCACCTCGGAGGAGTTAGGGTATAAGCATCGGGGAGATCCTAGGCGATCGTCGACCATGGCTCGGTCAGCGATCGGTGGAAGTAATGCCGGAGTCGTGGACAGTATGACAGGAGTAAATGGGGATATCGTGATGATTGTTCTAGGGGTGCTCAGCCTAATTCTTGCCCTGTATATGGTAAGAACCATTCGGGACAGTGTCGAGTTGGAGAGAAAGTTTGTTATCATTGTGGTCAACCTGGACACGTCAAGAGGGACATCTTTTCAGTATCAACCTTATAGTAGACAGACTCAGGGCCAGAGAGGTGTGCAGATAGGTGATTCTACATCGATTGGTAAGAGTCTGACGACCGCTTCAGCTCAGAGAAATCAGCTTGGTCGACTTAATACTCAGGCTCGAGTTTTTGCTTTGACACAACAGGAGGCACGTGCTACACCAGATGTTATTATGGTTATATTATCTATCTTTAGCTATGAGCACATATTCTTATTGATCCCGGATCTACACATTCTTTTGTTTCCGTGACGCTTGCTAAACATGTAGAGCGAGAGCTCGAACCACTAGATTGTGAATTAGTTGTTAGTACACCTACGGAGAGTCACTTCATGGAGAGTGTGTATCGTAATTGTGTGATTAGAATGGGTGAGCAGGAACTAGAGGCGAATTTGATTGTTATTGATATTCGAGATTTCGATGCTATTTTGGGTATGGATTGGCTTGCATCTCATTATGCTACGATGGATTGTTTCGAAGAAAGTTGTGTTTAATAAGTCAGGGAAAATGTGGTGAAATTTTGTGGGGAGCGCAAAATTTTACCCTCATGTGTCATTTCTACCATTAATGCGAGACGGTTGCTTAGAAAAGGATGCTCAGCTTACTTGGCATATGTGGTGGACACAAAAGTTCAAGAGTTGAAATTGGAGGATATTCCAGTAGTCCAAGAGTTCCCGGATGTATTTTCGGATGAACCGCCAGGATGCCACCCGATAGTGAGATTGAGTTTTCCATCGAGTTAGTTCCCGAAACATCTCCTATATCTATGGCACCGTACAGAATGGCCCCAGCAGAATTGAAGGAACTTAAGGTTCAACTACAGGAATTAGTGGATAAAGAGTTTATCAGGCCTAGTGTTTACCCTTGGGGAGCTCCAGTTTTGTTTGTAAAGAAGAATGATGGTACCCTCAGACTTTGCATTGACTATTGGCAGTTGAACAAGGTTATGATATGCAATAAGTATCCACTTCCGTGTATTGATGACTTGTTTGACCAACTTCAGGGGGCTAAGGTATTTTCTAAGATCGACTTGCGATTGGGATATCATCAGCTTAGAATTAAAGAGGATGATATTCCTAAAACAGCATTCAGAACCCGATATGGACATTATGAGTTTTTGGTGATGTCGTTTGGGTTGACTAATGCTCCAGCAGCTTTTATGGATCTCATGAATAGGGTATTTCACCAATATTTAGATTGATTTGTAATTGTGTTCATCGATGATATTTTGGTGTATTCCCGAAATGAAGAAGAGCATGCTGATCACTTGCGGAGGGTTCTGCAAACTTTGAGAAAAACAGCTTTATGCCAAGTTTAGTAAGTGTGAGTTCTGGTTGGACAGGGTGACATTTTTAGGCCACGTGATATCAGCTGAGGGCATTTATGTCGATCCCCAAAAGATTGAAGCTGTTGTGAAATGGGAACGACCTACAAATGTCACAGAGGTTCGGAGTTTCCTTAGTTTGGTAGGGTACTATCGTCGATTTGTAGAGGGATTCTCTAAGATTGCTACTCCGTTAACGCAGTTAACCAGAAAGAATGCCAAGTTCTAGTGGAATGATGATTGTGAAAAGAGTTTTCAAGAACTCAAGGCACGCCTTACCTCAAGACCAGCCTTACACTTCCATCGGGCAGGAAGGGTTTGTGGTCTACAGTGATGCCTCCGAGCAAGGATTGGGTTGTGTGCTAATGCAACATGGGAAAGTAATAGCTTATGCTTCTAGAAAACTTAAAAAGCATGAGCAAAACTACCCAACACATGACCTAGAGCTGGCGGCGGTGGTATTTGCACTTAAAATATGGAGACATTATTTGTATGGGGTAACTTGTCAGATTTTCACTGATCATAAAAGTCTCAGGTATTTGTTTACTCAGAAAGTCTTAAATTTGATACAAAGGAGATGGATGGAGCTAATTAAAGATTATGAATGCACTATTGATTATCATCCTGGCAAAGCGAATGTGGTGGCTGATGCATTGAGTAGAAAATCTTCTGGTTCTATGGCTCATATGCGAGTGGCCGATGATACCTCTATTGATCGAGCTGAGATCTTTATGAGTTGAGTTGAATGCCGATAATCTGCGGAGCTTTGATAGCTAATTTTCAAGTTAGGCCGACTTTGATTGACAAAGTCCATCGGATGCAAGCACAGGATCCCCAGTTAATGAAGTTGATAGAGGATGTGCAAAAAGGTTTATGAACTGATTTCATGGTGAGAGATGATGGAGTTTTAGTCATGGGTAATAGAGCGGTAGTATCCGATATTGAGGAGCTAAAGAGGAGATCATGGAAGAAGCTCATTGTTCAACCTATGCGATGCATCCCGGAAGTACGAAGATGTACCATACCTAAGAGACCATTACTAGTGGCAAGGCATGAAAAGAGAGATTGCAGAATTTTTTCTCGATGTTTGGTTTGTCGTCAGGTTAAAGTCGAAGCATCGAGACCCGCAGGGTATTCCCACCGCTTTCATTCCCGAGTGGAAATGGGAGCATATTACTATGGACTTTGTATCGGGACTTCCAGCACTGCAGCGTGGACACGACGGTGTTTGGGTGGTTGTGGATAGACTTACAAAATCTGCTCATTTTCTACCAATCAAAACCACCTATTCAATGGATAAGTTGGGGAGTCTTTATGTGGCTGAGATAGTTCGTCTTCACGGAGTACCGGTATCTATTGTTTCAGATAGAGATTCTCGGTTTACTTCGAAGTTCTGGACTAGCTTGCAAAATGCTTTAGGTACGAAGTTGAATTTCAGTACAACTTTTCATCCTCAGACTGATGGCCAGTCAGAACGTACCATTCAAACTTTGGAGGATATGCTGCGAGCATGTGTTATGGAAATCAAGGGTAATTGGGACATTTATTTACCTTTGATGGAGTTTGCGTACAACAACAATTATCAAGCTAGCATCAAGATGGCTCCATATGAGGCTTTGTATGGACGAAAATGCAGAACTCCAGTATGTTGGGATGAAGTTGGTGAGCGGAAGTTATTTGGCCCAGAATTGGTACAGGATACTAATGAGGGGGTACAACTTATTCGGCATAGATTAAAAGTGGCTCAAGATAGACAAAAAAGCTATGCGGATAAGCGTAGGTGGGAACTGGAATTCAAGGTTGGTGATAGAGTGTTCTTACGGATATCTCCTTGGAAAGGAGTACTTCGGTTTGGAAAGCGTGGGAAGCTTAGTCCATGCTACATTGGGCCATATGAGATCGTAGAGCGTATTGGTCCATTGGCTTATCGATTAGCTCTACCACTCGAGTTGTCCGTAATCTATAATGTGTTTCATGTTTTAATGCTTCGAAAATACATGTATGATTCGAGTCATGTTTTATCGAAGAAACCGATTCAGTTGAAGGAGGAGTTGACTTACGAAGAGGAGCCAGTTGAGATACTTGAAGGAAAGCACAAGGTGTTGCGTTCGAAAACCATTCCTTTGGTAAAAGTCGCTGTGGAGGAATCACTCAAAGGAAGAGGCTACCTAGGAATCCAAGGACTTGATGCGAGCCCAGTACCCTCATTTGTTTCTACCTGGTACGTAAATTTCGAGGACGAAATTTTTATAAGTGGGGAGGATTGTAACATATGAATTTGTTATATTTATTTATGTAAATAATTAATTTAAGAGGGGTTTATGTGATATATCATGAGGGGGTCTTGATATTTTGTGAGTGCTTATAAAAGGAGAAAACCGGTTAAAATTTGAGCAAAACCGAGAGAGAGAGAGAGAGAGACCGCAAAACCCGACCCGAACCCGCGAAACCGACCCGCCGGCTTCTCCCATTTCCGGCCACCTCACCGACCGAGCAAGGTGTCAAACGGAAGCTTGTGAGCGAGCCGTCCACCCCCAGCCGTCCTTGCTGCCGGAAAATGCGTGGAACGGTGCCGGTGAAGCTCGAAAGTTCCGCGGGTTTGCGCGGACGATCGCCGGCGATTCCGACCGTCTTTGGCCGCGCCACCGGTTGCAAAAGCTTCCCCACCTCACCATCTTCCATTCCCGACCAGTCACCGGCATCGAGGAGGTCGTTTTGCCGCCGATCGACCACCCTAAGTGCCGCGGCTTCACGTGCTCGATCCGGCTTCGCCGCCATGCGTGGGAGGACACCACCAGCACCGTTGGACTCACCTCGACGAGAAGTGTCTAGTACGAGCTTCCCCACCGCCGTTGGGTCAATTTCGGTCAACGTTGACCATAGGGGCATTTTGGTAATTTCACGTGTAGAGGGTAATTTCGTAATTTCTAGCTTTAAGGGTGATTTTGTAATCTGAATTGAGGATAAATTGGTAATTTTATGATGTTGTGGGTAAATTAGTAAATTATGAAATTGAGGGTAGTATAATTTCAGATTATATTAGTAAATTACGAATACGGAATTATTACTGATAGTCGGAAGATTGAGAGTTGTAATATTAGGACTGAATATTTATTTTAAGCGTTATTTTTGTGAGATTAGTTCGAATTATAATTATGGAAAGTAATTGTGTCGTTTCCGTAAATTAGGTGGATCTGCGGACGAGAATCTATCTGCGGACTCGGGTGATAGCCTAGTCCGAAATTGTCACCGTGAGTGGAATATATTAAAATTATTTGATTTTTATATAGTAAGGCTTGTTTATGAAATAAATATTTAAAGTGCTTTCGTTAAATGGTTTTCCGAAATAAATGTTTATTACGTATAATTATTGTGTTAAGTTATATTTATTTATTTATGTCTCGTGATCGATCTCAAAATAGTAAAAGAGATGATTGATTTCGAACATGATTTAAAGTTCGAACATGATTTTAAAGAGTATATGATTGATCCTGTGTATGATTTAAAATGTATATACATTGCTTTTGAGCATGATTCAAAGTATTTATATGTTGATTTCGAGAATAATTTAAAGTGTTTACATATGGTCTTCGAGCATGATTTAGAATGTTTATACATATGGATTTTTAGCATGATTCCAAGTATATATATATATATATATATATATATGTTGATTTTAAACATGATTTAAAGAGTATATGATGGATCTTGGGCATGAGATATATTGATTTCAAGTATGATTTAAAGCATGATCTAGATTATTTATATATAATGATTTTGATCATGTTTTTAAGTTTTAAGCAAATACCCGTTCCCTCCAGATGAGATGAGATGAGATGAGATGAGATAGTAGGCCTTTGGGGCCCGTCTGAACACACATAGAGGCTTTGGGCCATGTGTTTGGGCGCTTTCGGCATTTGGGGGCATACCGGACACGATGTCGCAAGATGGCGCATCATAGCACGTCCGTTGAGATCTGGGGTATGAGTTATGCTGATAAGCATGAGATGGTACGTCCTTTCGTTTATCCGTGTAGCTCCGGGCATGATGGTACTCAGATAGTACATCATTGCCGTCCGTTTAGGTCCGAATGAGACTAGATTATCCCCTGGGTATTTGTTTAAGGATATTTGTTTTACTTAGTATTTGATATTTCAGTTTAAGATGATATTTCAATATGAGATGTTTTTTATTGATTTTGTGACAGTATCAATTTTGCTTATGTTCAAATTATGATTGAATTGAAAGTAATTTTACATTCAAATAATTATTTGAGAAACGTGATTATACAAGTGATGCACTTATTTTTGTAATTATTTTATATTTTAAAAATTACTATCCACTCACTGAGCTCACTGAGTTTTATACTCATTCCTATTTTATTATATTTTGCCCCCCAGGAGATTACAGGTACAATAGTTAACCCAGCAGCTGTACATAGTTGGAGTCATTTGGGCCACTGAGGTTGTTTGAGGACATAGAAAAATTATTTTCTTTTGGTTAATGCATAATTATCATGTTTTGGATTTAAATTAGGGATGTGATATATGAATTATGAAACGTGTGTATTATTGGATATGTTATCGGATGAGATTGGGTTGATGCAGTTGATGTTTGATAAATGATTTGGGAGTGCTTGTGTTGTAATTGCAGGTTTGGAAATGTTATATATTTAGGGGAGGTTCTGCCGAAATTTTGGTAGAATTCTCATTAATAAGATGATTTTAATATTTAAGTTCAATTTCTTAGGATATGTCGCCTCTGTATATGGGGCGGGTCGTTTCAAAATTACGCAAAATATTAGTTCATTTATTGTTTATTCCCACAGAATTTTGACAATAATAGAACTCTCACTCATAAAACATAACATAAGAATACATCCATCATGCATTTGTTCACGTGGATATTGCAGTAGGAAAATTCCCAAGAAGATGGTGGAGACTCAAAAAAATCTTTCTTAGTACCAAAGTTCCTTAGGCTCATGTCTTTTTGTAAGAATTTTCCTAGACATGCAATTTATCCATATTATTATGCCAGGATTATTCTCATTTTATGTTTCAAATACTTTTTTATGCTCCCATTTAAGCACAACTCCCTTAAGGATGTTTAATCATAAGCAAAAATATTTATTTCTGATTTTTTATACTTACATAAAGTATTTTTCTCTAATTTTAAAGGACCTATTGAACTAAAATTAAAATTAAATATATATAAAAATTTAATAAAATTAATTTTAATTGACAGTTCAATAAAGAATAAAATATGAAAGGGCTGCCACAAATGGCACCTTAAACTTAGGTTGGGAAGGCGGCGTGTGGATACACTCTCAACCGCTGCGAGTGAACTTTACTCAATGCCAAAAAACTGGTTCAATTCTAACCCGGTTCAGTTTGGTCCAACGGTTCGATCTGAGACCGATTCATCCACTAAGGATGGGTTGTCACCTGTCAATGACGTGCTTGGCACTACAGTGTTCACATTCCTTGGCGGAAAGTGTCATTCACCCTCGATTTTTCGGTAACTTTCCAGCAAAGGTGTACACATATCCTGACTATTTCCAACGTGCTGATTCAGACCCAGTATTGGATTTTGAATATGATGAACAGTGCCAATACAAGCTCCATCCAATGAATTGGATTACACATGGAATCACTGTTCATCTTCTTTAACCTCAACAATTTTTCAGATTTCGAACTAAAATTTCAAACATTCCATTCTCTCTCGATACACGTCAAAATTTTGCATATGATATATTTTTTGATAGTCTTTTCATGCTCTTTCTTGTGATACCAATTTCATGCTCATATATTATGTATCGTGAAAGATATGAGTATAATAAACTTATTGGTTCATAACCTAGGTTTTCATTTTACTCATTACATGAACCATATGAATCCTCATGGTAACTAGGAATTAATCCATACACCTTTGTGCGTTTATTAATTCAGTTGCATGGTATAAAAAACAAGCACTACTAAAAAAATGCCTTTTAATGATACTAAAATAGTGTCACTAATTACTTTTAGTGACACTTATTAATAGTATCAATGATCTGGGAGTAAGAAAAAGAGTGACACTTGAAAGTGGTGTCAGGAATTACTATTACTATAGTATTACAGATTTTATGACACTATAATGATAGAAGTTACTAATAATTATTACGTGTCAAAAGTTCGTATCACTATAGTATTACTAATATAATGACACTCTTGTAACAGTATTTACAAATAATTATTACATGTCAATAGAATACAAATAGTAATATTTTAGTGTCAATAATTACTATTACTATAGTATCACGAGTTAGTAATATCAGTAAAACAATAATTTCGAAGATAAGATTATAGTATATCTTCGGATCAGTGAGAAACGCATGCAGAAATCAATTTCCAATTAGTAAATCCATAACCATGAATAAGAAAATATAAAAGAATCATAGCATTCGCCAACGGACATGACAGAAGACTACAAAGAAAATGTAAGCCGTCATAAATGGTCTAAACAAGTTGCTTCTTTACATTCTCATTTCCACACTAGTGTATGGTCACATAACTGAACAAAGGTCACCTAGTTGTGAGATCCACTCTAAGCCTTTCAAACACATATAGCTAGAGATTTCGACGCTTCACATGCTGAAAAATAGGCTCCTTAACCTTTAAAGATCATAAAAATAAAACCAACAAAGCCATTAGAATCACCATGTTTTCACTACTAGAGGACATTTCATTTGGCAACAACTTACTTGGTATTCAGTGGTTAGAAAAAAAAGGGAACAAGAAATGAAACATACCGTGCTTGTTTTCCTTAATCTTTTATCTTGAGTGGATCTACTACGGATAATATCATCAACCTCATCATAATTATTTGTGCTTCCATTTGTTCTGATTTTCTCATTTCCTGGTACAAAACTCTCTCTAGAAGCTACCGGCTGCGCAGTTTCAACAATAAACTATTTCATTGAGCTACAAAACGTCAAAAATCATAAAAAATTATCAGCACAAGTAAAACACTTTTGATAGCATGCTAACCCCAGCTCGGCTTGTTGGAGTGTTTCCGAATTTTGCCTTGGAGATAGTCTACTCACTCCTTTGACGTTGAAGGGGTTGAACTAAATACAAAACTAGATGGAGGAGAGATGGGTTGCTGACCAAAAGTTGGAACGGCAAGTGTGGATGTAGTAACTGTATCCTCACCCATAGAATCTTGCATGCTCATCTGATCATTATTGTTTGAGGGCGCAGAACTGAATGCAAACAAAGGATTTGAATTACCAAATGCCCCAAATGAAAATACAGTTGAGGGAGACACAGATTGGTCGTAGTACTACTGCTTGAGCTAATCGAGTTGGCTTCTAACAATGAACTAATTTAAAATTGCTTAGTGATTAAATCATGATGAACTCAAAGCTGGCAAAGATATCTTTCTAGCCCATTATCCTAATTTTTATACAAGCAACCCCTCTGTGCTCCATTTCCCTTATTTTATATTTTATAAACCGTCCATCGATAAAAACAAAATCGATTCATTCAGCAATCATCAAACCATGGGACTAAATAAAACATTTGGGGCCTTGAGCCCACAAATTGGAAACTACAGCCTAACCATATAGAAAATGCATGAGGTTCAAAGAAGTTTATATGATAGCACTAAAATGCATGGCAACCAAGATGAGATGGGGAAATAAATAACACCTTTTGGATCTTCCCACGAAGCAATGAACTAACATACCACCACCTCGCCTTTTAGCTTCATCAATAAAATTGATACACTCATCAAAATACTCGAGATAAATTTGTATCTTCTTTATCCGTAACTATTTCACAGAGAACAACAGAGAATTAACAAGGATGCTAGCCACTAAAAACAACTTCACGGGAAGATAAGCATCGGTTTGGCTAGAAACAAAGTTAATCACAAATATAATATGTGCCATTACAGGATGTGTTCAAGGCATTAAAACTTCATGAAGTAGGAAAGAGATACATATGGAATGAAAATACCAAAATACAAACAAAGTTAAGTAGAATGGGACCGCCTTGCAATGTAGGGAGTGTATGAATATGCCAAACAAAAGCTATGCAAAGTGCATATTGGTTTTTAATTAAGCAATAAAATATAAAATACCACATAATTTGAAGAATTACTTCATAGACGACAATGATCTCAGCAAGGAATAAAGCAAGCAAAAAAAAAATTTGCAACATGCAAACCAGGCAATAAGTACATATCATCAAGTACAACTATTATCTATATGCAATCTGCCTCTGTACTTGAGAAGTTCCTCAGCATGCATTATATAACCGCTGAAGTCATTGTTTGTCACCCTCATTAGCGGATGCAAACTTATATTGAATTTCGGTAAACGGATACAAGATCAAAGAGAAGATCTAGCAAAGTGAGGGTAATAGAATTTTTAATATCGGAGGTAAAGACCACTATCAAAAACAAAAGAAAATGAAGAAGGATATGTGACACCTTATGCAATTTGTATGACTAAATCACTCATGCCCAAACTCCTCAATTGCCTTATCAATTTACAGAATAGGCTCCTGATGGAATTTGTTGCTCACTTTGTTGATATATTTTTGGTAAGAACTTGATCAATTAATATGAACTTACTTGCAGATCGGTCATATATAATGAGTGAAGGATCGGGTTGATGAAAATTGGGTTCATCAATTTTGGCCTTCAAAGGGCAATGACTCGACGAGGTCGGACATCTTGTTCGCAAGATTTGGCGGATCAATAAATAATACCAATAGATATTAAAAATAACAAAGTAAAGGAATTCAAAGCCTTAAGTTTAAGGCAAAAAACTAGATGTGAAGCCAATTTTCACAAGGATCTATTAAACAACATCTACTAGTTGGTATCCAATAACTATGGCTGCTATAAGGGTAAGAAACAAATCCTAGTTAATTGTTAACGAAAAGGTGGATATGCACAGACACAAAGCTAGAAAAACTATCTCATTGAGCTTTAGAACGAGTAACCATCGGGAACTTTGACAATTTGCTTAAAACGAAATATAGAGACATAGATTTTGGTAAGCATGCACCCTGAAATTGATGATGAAAAATCCAAACTGGTACATACAAGCAATAAATCATCATCGAATCTTAGCAGCTTGCTGAACAGTAAAATTTTGGTAATCCATATCCTACTTAAACCGACACACGTAAGCATCTATAAGTCTGTCTAGAAAGCAGATTTTTTTGTCGCCTCTAGTCATGAAAAATTAATCCACAATGACAAATAAATATTAACAATTTCGTGCTTCAAAACTCTAAAAATTATGCATAATAACATAGTACTTGATGAAGTTTTTTTTTTTCAACCAAGAACACAGCACATATCACTTCAAATTTTCTAGTCATAAGTTTACAAGGGAAGATTAACCAAGTTTACAAAGGCATCTCAATGAGCTCTAAGACTACCAAAAATGCAACTAGAAATCAAGCATTTCGTGATTCAATCATCAACTATTTAACAAGAGCAACAAATATCAAACAACAAAATAGCATTTTACAATTTCCAACCGCAAAACTTCACCACATATATTGTTAATGTAAATTAAAACTATGGCAATTAAAACAGAAATTAAAACAATGCAAATTCATAATTAGCACAACCGAAAATTGGCATCAATGAAGCAAATTACCGCCACAACTGGAATATGGCAGCCGACGACGAGGTAGAGAGAGGCGATGGCGGATATGGAGAGACCCACGACAAGAGAGAGAGAGACCGACGGAGAAAGCACGGACGTGAGAAGCGTGAGAAAGCGGAGTTGTGTGTGTTGCGTGTGTCAATGACCGAGAGCGCGAGACATCGACGGCGAGAAAGAAAGAAACATAGGCCAGTGAGGAGAGAGTGAAACACGATCGACGAGAGAGAGAAACGCATGCCCGTCATCGATGAGTTAACAATAGCAGCATTAAGGAGTACCTTGCTTCGATTTCTTAAAGTCGCCATTGCCATTCGAGGCACCTTCATGCGAGAGAAAGGATCGGTGATGAGAGAGAGACTTGGCGCGGCCGTGGGATAGGTTTTAACTTTGACAAAAAATTTTCTATTTTAGGTTTCATATACTTAACTTACTTTAATTTTTAATTGTTATATACTATTTAACGTAACTCAAAAGATTAAAATAAAATTTTTGGCCTAATGGTTTAATGTTTAAAATTTAAAAATTTATGCTTTAAAGTTCTTGGGTTCGATTCGTCATAAGTACAAAATTAAAATTTTATTTTTTAACTACTAATATCTTAGTGTCACAAATTTCTAATATTTAATTTATTGACACACTAGTATCAGTAATTTATGATACTTATTTGTTAAAAGCGAAAAATAGTACATATGTATATAATAAAAAGTGTCAGTAAACTAAGTGTCAGTAATGATGCCCCCAAGGCCGTGGTCGGGTTGGTCGCAATGCTCGGTTCTAGAGCCGTGGCGGCCCGGGTTCGAGTCCTTGGGGGTGGGGAGGGGTAAAAAATTTCTTTGGGCTTGCCCACTCCTCCCTTTTTTTAAAAAAAGTGTCAGTAATGACCATTTTTCTAGTAGTGAAGAACATTTTATTATGCCATTAATATGTGTTCTTGATGGAAAAACTAATTTTCTTTAAGAACATGCTTGGGTTTCATGCTTTACATGCTTAAATCAGAACACAACCTATTTGGCTCTGCTACCAATGTTGATTTTCGAGCGAGAATTAACATAAAAACTTGCAATTCAAATATAAACACATACCCAAATTATATGCAGAAAAATCGATAAACGAAGGTTGTGCTACTGATTTCTAGTCGGAGAATGGTCACAAAATTGGAAAATCCTCTCATATAACATTGCAAGAACCATTAAAGCTTCTCTTAACTTGAATTTTCTCCAAATTGAACTTTTCTTAAGCCTTTGCCAACTACAGCTTATTAATGGATTTGCCCTCTATATATAGCATTCCAAGAGTAGTGATCATCTTCTCAATAATCACTAAATAAGATTAAACAAATGTTGGAGTGATTACTTACTCTTGGTCATGCATCTCTCACGGGTGACCTCAGAGTGATATATATATATATATATATATATATATATATATACTTCCAACAATATCAATTGAAAATGGCAATTAAATGCAACTCGAAGCATTTTCAATCCTTCGAAAAATTTCTGCGGAATATTGATTTCAAGAAATAGGATGTTTGGAAGATTTCCGTAAAAATTCAAGGTGTGGACATTCCAATCCTTTAGGAAATTCATGATTACTAATATCTCTTAAAACGATAGCATTGCATGGAGAGTGATTGACAGTTACAGGACAGAAGAAAGAAGAGCTAAAGCTAACACGGGCGAGAGACCTAGACTTTCCTACTTCAAGACCCCCCTCAAACCAATCCATTTTCACAGGTCTCTCATCCTCATCTGGCTACCCACACACATCCTCATTCCTCACATAAAATACATGTTGGTCTCGGCACGCAATTGATATAGCGACATCGCGAACGACATCATGCATAGAAAATTTTTCATAGCTATCTCCCTCAAGCAACAAACAAGAGTCTCTAAGTGCATAGACCAATGCATATAATTTGTTTCGTGAATCTTTTATCTGATTGACTCCTTGAAGTATACCTAAATCCAAGGAGTATCTAAGCAAGTATAGTGACCCATTAGACTACAGAGCATAAAATTTTTCTTGAGTTGCTCACCTTTTAAATACTTGTAACTCAGCTCAATACATTTAAGTCACTGCAGGCACTCCTTCGAAGTTTACCTTTGAAGGCGTTTGGAGTTCTCGCAAGGCATTCTTCCACTGATGTAGAATTTTGTTTCTCAGTGCCCTTGCTACTGTAGTTATGGCAATAGGCAAACCACCACATGCCTTGGCAACATCTACTGCCGTAGATTTCACATTATAATTTTCTAGATCATAATCAGCCGTTATATTAAACAATCTCCAAGCTTCTTCTTCATTTAAATTGCCAATCAAGAAGTTAGTATTAGGTTCCATATTTAAGAGCACATTACGATCTCTTGCTGTCAGCAACAGTTTGCATCCTTTATGGTCATCTCCAAATGGAATTCCAACGCTCTCCAAATCAACATGTTTCCAGATGTTATCCAACACCATAAGGATTTTTTCTCTTTCTTCAATCATTCGTATAGCCTACTTGCTCTTCTGGATTCAGCTTCCTCGCACAACTCCAGACCTAACTTCTCTGTAATTTCCCTTGAAACTTTTGATGTCAGGAGATTGGCTGAAAGACTACTATATCAAATAGTTTGTCTTCCCTGGCTTGCCTCGCGACCTCCTTCACGAGTGTCGTCTTCCCAATGCTGCCCATGTCGTACACCCCAACAATGCTGACAGTAACATCAGTCAATGCATTTTGTATAGCCTTCAAAGTAGAAAGTCTTGATTCGAAGGCCTCGTAGCCTTTGTGAGACTGGAGCCACATATCCTCCGGAATGGTACGATAGGAAATTCTATCAAATCTGCCAGCTTCTTCTCGGAGTTCAGCAAAGGCCTTCACCTTTGCCTCTGCTTTCTTACTAAGATGATAGCGGGTCTTCAGATGAGGACACAAACCCTTGAGACATTGCCTTTATGTTGTGTTCTCATCTTCTATGAATTTGGCTGCCTGCTCAATGATCTTGTTCGCATTAATCAGCTACTTCTCAACCTTCGCTTCAATCTTTTATCCTTTTCTTTCAGCCTCAGAAACTCTATGTTGAATAGTTGTACTTTTATCCTTCAACTTCTCCATTTCAACCTTGAGATTCTCAAAGTTGACATGGTAGTTACGCAAATAGCCAAGTTGACGTTGTGTTGGAGAAGCCAAGCATTTTACAACTTCCAAAATAACAGTTACTATGGTTCCCAGCATCATAAAAATTTTTTTTCAATGTTTTGAAATGTCAATAAACAAGGAGCAAACCAGAGAGAGCTACCTCAAGAACTATTTGAAAAGGTGTGATTTAGACAATAAAGGAGAAAGGAACTTAAGTATTGACCAGAAGAAAGATGAAGAAAAAGATTAGAGACAACAACTGAACTATTTGACTGGTAATAGATATGGAAAAAAGATGTCAAGAATAGAATTACAAAGCAAAGACTGGATACTGCAACAAAACTGATGACAAAAGAAAACTTGATCCATTGAAATTCAAAAGGGTTGATTGCAAAAGGGAGCAAATACTAATAGCAAAGCAACAGGGACCACAACGAACAAAAACAAATATGTTTCATGATTGAGAATGAGTGCAAAGAATGACTTGTTAAAAATGATTAATAAGGAGGAGCTGAAGCGGAAGAATAAAAGAATAATGGTTTGTCATCTTCACAATGAAGATCATGGACCAGATTAAAAGCTAAAAGTGAGCCGTTTGAAAAGCCAAAGTTCAGGTACCTTGGCTAAGTTCAGAACAGAAGCAAAGAATAAGTAAATAAATGCAGATCGAAGGATGGGAATAAAGTCATCTCCAGACAGTTGCAGAAAGGTTTCTGCCTACATTTTCAAAATTATTATTATTATTATTATTTTGACAAACCTAGTAGATTATTAGTACGAAACAGAGTAGGGCAAACACATCCGTACAGGCTACAACCAAGACTCAGCATCTAAAATTTTAGGGGAAAGATCACTCATACTCCGAAGATTTGCTTAAATGAGCACATATAACCTCTTAGTTTCATAAATGATCACATGACTCTTTTTTTTATTATAAGACCCTTGATCACAACAACTCAATAATTGATTTTAAATAAACTTCTATAATAAATATAAATTAAAATTAAAAGAATATAATGCATAAAATAAGATAAAATTTATAAACTATTTTGAATATTAGAAAATTATTTAACATTTTTAATTTGTCATATTCTATTAATAATTATGAAATCTAGTTGACATGTTAATAATATTAAAATAATTATCCTAACATTCATGTAATTTATAAAATTTGTATTATTTTATTTACAATGTCTTTTAAAATCAATTTTTCGATTAATGGATTTTATTATTAATAAAATCCATCGGGATAGGCTTGTAATAAATTAATATTAAAAGTAATTTTTATTATACACGTTATTCAATTAATATAAAAATTTATTTGTGTCATATGATATTTATTTATTATTTTTATCTTATTGCTATAGTTATCTTTATTTGGGTCGTTATCAGTATGACCATTTATAAAGCTAAAGGGGTGTATGTGATCATTTAAGTAAACCTTGGGGGGCGTAGGTTGCATTTTCCCAAAATTTTATGAATTATGCGTTCCAGTTTAGTTTGTACATTATGTGATGCATTTTAATTTATCCAATTTTGCAATAACTATTATTGATGTATTCAATTGTAATAAAAGAAAACAAAATTACTAGTTTTAAATAATGAAAAGAAAATACAAAATTAGAAAGTAAATGGACACATAGTAGTGGTGCTAGGAATTCAATGTAGCGGGGGACTAAGTTCAAATAACAATATAATCTTTTAAAAATATTTAATAAATAAGAAGTACCAAAATTTAAATTCATTATAATATTTCATTTAATACATTTATAATTGCCTTAAGTGTTTTCATATGTCAAAAACATTCAAGATACAATTTTAATATGAAGGATCTCAGTGAAGCCCATTATGTTTTAGGGATAAAGATTCTTCGAGACAGTTCTAAAGGAATTGTGAGATTGTCTCAAAAGAGCTATATTGACAGTGTTCTGAAAAAGGTTTAATCTATAGTCTTGTGCTCCTAGAAAAGCACCAATTTCAAAGGATGACAAACTTTCCAAGTCTCAATGTCCAGATAATGATGTAGATAAAGCTAGAATGCAAACAGTCCCAAATGCATTAGTTGTGGGTAGCTTGATGTATGCTCAAATTAGTACATGCCTTGAAATTACTTTTACAGTGGCTATACTTGGAAGATACTTGAGCAATCCTGGTTTTGAACACCGGAAGGTTGCAAACAAAGTGCTCAGATATTTGCAATCCACTAAAGACCGTGCATTGACATATCAGTAATCTGACTACCTGAATATAGTTGGATATTCCGATACTGATTTTGTAGGATGTTTGGAAGACAAGAAATCCATGTCTGGTTATATCATTTTTATGGTAGGAGGAGCTAAATCATGGAAGAATGTGAAGCAGATACTTATTGCTTCTTCAATAATGGAGGCAGAATATGTAACATGTTTTGAGACTACACGTCAAGCTTTATGAATTCATAATTTTATTAAAGGGCTAGATTTTTTGTTAGCTGTGCTGTTTTTTTGTCTTATAATACAGAGAGTTCCTCACGCTCCAAGTATATTGATGTTAAATATTTATTTATGAGAGAGAAAATTGCTCTATCTTATGTATCAGTAAAATTTATACCTACAAAATTCATGTTAGCTAATCCACTTACTAAATCTTTAACTCCAAAATTGTTTAGGCATCATGTGGCTTATATGGAATTGTTAGAATCCTCTTTTATATGTTAAGTCAGTGGAAGTTTTGGTTTGTATTATATGTTGCAACTTAAATGAGATTATGTATTACTCATATTTTGTTATTATGTATGTATATTGTTATATAATATTGATATGTCATATATTGTGTACACATTTGATTGGATATGACATTATGTATATCGTGAAGATATTGTGGTATGAGACAATTTGTTTAATCTCAATATGGACATTTTGAACTGAAGCATTTTGGCTTGGTTTTAGTGTGCTTTCTTGAGACATTTTGTTTCAATCTCATTATGATTATAAGAAAGCACAACTTCCTTAAAACATTTTGGCATTAGTCTCATTATAATAAAATGAAAGCTCGCTTCTTGAGATATTTTGATCTAGTTTCATTATAGTTATATAGAAGTAATGGTCTAGGAGACATTTTGGTTTCGTCTCATTTTGCTAGACATGTGGACTTTATGGAAATGAGCATGTTGATCACATTGTCATGCTAGTTTCATAATTATACTTGTATACTACTACTTAGTCACATGTTTATGAGGGTCTTGCTGTATGGAGCAACCTGTCAGTGTAAACATGATTTGTTACTTGTGACACATTTTGGACTTGTTTATGTTTGGATGATTGTTCACATTTGACATTTTTTATAGTCATATATTGATTAATTCGGTTGATTTCAAAATATTTTATTTTAAAACTATTATTAGAATGACTTATGCCATCCAAGTGGGAGATTGTTGGATTTATTTCTCACATATTATAGACTAGCGTAAATCATTTTAATTGTTTTATGTTTTATCGAATTAATATGTGACTAATGTCAAATATTAAGGAATAATCTTAACAGACTCATTTAATAAGTGATCAAATATTATGTTAATGAGTCTAATTTTGTTATACCTTATATAATAATATATTATGGACAAATATAATATTTAATTGTGTTAATTATAACTCATAATGAGATGAGTAATTTTGTACTAGCACATGAGGGGTCTCAGCACTCAGCCACAGTATTTAAGTGACTTCAGAACATAAGGAGTTTATTATTGAAAAATATGGGATATGAGCACAGTGCACCTCTCTCCCTCTTTTCTCTCTCGATTTCCTGTGTATGTGCACAGTAAACAATTAAGCAAATCTAGATTTGAGAAGAAGGTAGCAGCTTACTGAACTTGGATCCGATTTTTGGCAACCCGACAAGCTCCACAACAAGTTTTTAAACTTAGATTCATGGCTAATCAATGTAAATCTCGAATTTTTTTATAAAATATGTGTTTAATTGGAAATGCAAGATCAAAGACAATAAGTTCAAATTTATTTCAACACTTTTAGTTTTACGTCAATTACCTCAAGTTGGAATCTTCATTTGCTTCATCAAATTTCATTTGCATTCAAGACCAATCTGAAAATCAGAATGATTACAAGACTTTCCATTGAGACAGTACTACATCTTCAAAGCTCAAAATACACCAGACTATTAATTCGTTACATATAATCAAGAAATCTCAATAAGACACATTAATAAAAAATGTCAAAATACATTGAAAGAGCACACACAGATGATGAATTTACTCATCTTTATTAATCTTTGAACATGAGTGACAGTGGCGTACATCCCAATAAATCATGAAGATGGAAACCGGAAGCCATCGGCACGTAAACTTTGAAGAAACTGGAAAACAGCCTTATTTCAGATGATGCATAGCAGAGTGACCTGAATTTTCTTCAGTAACTGGACATTCTGCAACCATAGAGCAGATAATTTGAGCAGGAACTACAGAGAAAATATTGTTCTGTATACATTTCTCATAACTGGACCCAGCTAGCTAACTGGTGGTTGATCAGACCATGATTTTTATGATGCAATATAAACGACCTTTTCAAAACACTTCCACAATGTAAGCAATTTAGGCATTAACTTTCATAAGCTAAAACTCCAATTGTCAAAAGAAAAGGTGAGAAACTCAGTAGAATTAACAATTTCTCAAACGCACCACAAAAAAAAAAAAAAGTACTCACCTTTCAATGACATTTTCAATGAATTATATATAAAAAAAAGCTCATTATAAAACCACACTGTCAAACAAAAACTGCAAGAGTTAAGACCAAAATAAAACCTTCAAAGATGTAAAATATGCATATAAAGCTCAAGAATGAAAATTAAAACTCATTCCAAAAGCAACAATAAACTAGTGACGCATTCCAAATAATTTAGATGAAGGGATCAAACAAGCCAAGAAATCAAATAAAATGAAATGAAATTGAATTACCTGGGACTTTGTTCTTCAAATTCATAACTCCCATGTAATTAAATTAAAATGCCAATACCATTAGAACATATACTGAGGATCGAGTAGGGCTGGGCAAAAAAACCGTGGCCTAAAAAAACCCGCATTGAACCGGTGGTTTGGTTCAGTTACGGATCGGTTTTTTTTTTTATAAATAACCGAACATATAGTTATATAAATAAACCGAAACAATGGTTCGGGATTTGGTTCATAATGCATAACCGAAGAACCGAACCGAAAAACCGGAATATTTTTATAATTTTATTAAGTTTTAAAACATATTACATTTTTATTAGTTATCTTAAATTGTTACAATAAACTCACACACACACAATTACTATATATATATATATATATATATATATATATAATATTTTCACCATAAAACAAATCCTAAAATCAAAACTTATAAATTCATAAAACTGTTGAGTCATTGATCTGCACTCAAAATTGGTTTCGCTCAACTCTATTAGGAGAGTGTATAATACAACTAAGTCAGGAGGAAGCTGAATTTTATGAATTAATTAAAACAGGTAATATTGTTATTTATTATGTTATTTTTTGTTATCTCATTTTTAATATTTTGTTTAAAGAATTAATGATTTTAATATAATTGTTTTAATTTCTTAGAGAATTTTTTAGGCCAATGAAATCTCAACAAGAGCAAATGGCTGTCGATTGATGTTTTTGGTTAATAAATTTTTTTAATTAGAAAAAAAATAGTATCTTGTTTTCATAATTTGTTTATTTAATTATTTAATGTTGTTTTAAATTTTTTTATAGATTCAAACATTGAGCTGGAAATTAGAAAATGCATGTTGATGAGTAATGAAATCATGAAAATGTGAGAATGTTGTTGATATTTGTTTGTAATTTTTGTATTTTGTGTTGTAACTATTATTATTTTTATGTTTTTAGTCTTTGCAATTTTATGTTTATATAGATGGTACATTTGAGGTTGAGTTTAAATTTATATTTTTAAATGTGTTTTGAATATTTTTATTTATTGTCAATATTTCGGTATTTGTAATAAAATTGTGATGAAAAATTTATTTCATTAATGAAGTATAATGGACTATAAAATTAAAAATTCAAAAATAGGCCTAATAGGCATAAAACCGAAAAATCCGAACCGAACCGAACCGAACCAAATGGTTTGGTTCATGTTTGGTTCTTTATTTATTTGGTTTTTATTTGGTTCTTTTTAAATAAGAACCGATTTAAATTGGTTCTGTTAAATTTCGAACCGAACCGAACCGAACCGAACTGAACCGTGCCCACCCCTAGGATCGAGTAAGATGAGGTCCCCTCAAACAGCTGAAAGTAAGGTTCTCATTCTTTAATTTAAATTGAAATACGTAAATGTAGTAGGTATTTGAACATAAAAAGGTAAAGCACATGGTGACTTGTAGGAGAGCCAGAGATTTACTAAATTTAATAGCAGCAATTTAATTCGATAAGACTTTCATATAGTAATGAAGTTAAAAGGTAATGATTAATGGATTTTTGTAATAACTCTTGTGAAAATGCCAGTTTTAAATGGGACAGTTTGAAGAATTAAGACAAAATTGTCCCACCTGTAAAAACGTGATCATAAACTTACTTTATATCAAAGATCTGATCTATTTTGTACAGTTTATTAAAAAAGAGCAAATTTTATAAAAATTTTCCGTGGGAGATAGTGAGTTATCCGTACATTCTCAGCATGTAATTGCTCTCTGGTCGTGCTAAGAGTTTTTATTCATTGTTTTCAAATAGTACTTCCACAAAATAGTTGTTTAAATCTAACCTTTGATGGTTTAAGGATTTGTTGATTACATTTTTGTTTGTTTTTTGTCCTATTAATGATATTCAGCTGTTCTTAATTATGCGTTCATAGGCAAGAGCATTTTCTAAGTACTTTCTTTGCCTTCTAAGTTTCCAAAGAAAGATAGGTGTGAGGCAAAGCAAACCCAATGAACAAACACAGCACATACTAAAATAACAGAACAGGAATGATGACAACAAATAATTAAGGAATTATAAAATCTTGTAGGAAACAAGGCGAACTCTCAAACAAAATACTCAAATTAAATTAGACCAAAGGATATTCAATGATGCTAAATCTGCCCATAAAAGCCTGAACGAATCATTAAAATTGCATTCCAAAATCAACAGTAATCCAAGTGACCCATTCTAAATAATTTAGATGAAATTGTTAATTACCAGCTGGATATGAAATTAGTCGTACTCCTTAGCGTGTGACGTCGACCCCACCAACAGCTGAAAATAAAATTCTTATTCGATCAATTTAAACATACTTTGTAACAAATATCTTATCTATATTTTATTTTAAAAAAAAATCAAATTTTGTAAAATTTTTACATGAGAGATAGAGAGTAATATGTATGTCCGTACCTTTTCAGCATGCAATTGTTGTATGGTTGTGTTAAGATCATTATGAAGCCAACGCCGTTGGTGCTCTGTCTCTCCATAGCAGACGTTTAGTCTCGGAGGTGTGCTTGATTCGCCTCTAGTGAAAATCTTCATCTTGGGACAACCAATCACAATTAAACCTTGCAAAGATGGGAATTTGAAGGTGCAATTGGAAGAACAGAAACTTGTTAGACTATCTAAATCACACAGATCCAGCGTCTTCAATTTGCTGAAAACAATCTCTTCTTTTTCAACTTCATCTTTGTCATTTATTACCACCTCTGTCATTGCTCCGCATCCATGTACTTGCACTGATACGAGTTGCACTAGAGTTTTTGCTGTGGAGGATGTTACTATGTGTATCAATTTCTTACAACCGAAAGCTACCAGTTTTGTTAGGTTCCGAAAAGATACCGATGATGATGGCAATAGACTTAACAGATTTTGACAAAAATATACTTTTAGAATTTCAAGATATTGCACAGAGGAGTCTTGTTTACACAGCTGCTTCAGATGATTAAGATTGTTCAGCTCTAGACGTTTTATCATTGCCAACTTCCCCGCATGTTTCTCTAAGCATCCTTCCCTTGAAAATAGCTCTTCTTGTGAACAATAATGCAGTGAGAGAAATTCGAGATTGTGAAATGTCTCAAGTAAATTCCAGATTGGAAAACAATCTAAGTCATCATCAACAATCTCTAGTCGTTTAAGACTGCCAGAAAGGTGTTGTGGGAAATCGGCCTGCAAAATCATCTTCACATATTTTCCGCTTAATGATAGTATCTCCAAGTTGGGAAAGATCTGATCATCATCAATCACGAAATAATTAATTAAGTAAATTGATGTTCGCTCAAATAATTTTAAGTAATCCAATCATAGGACATATTGATCCTTTAGTCCATACTAGCAAAAATTATTGTGTAATAAAAGTTTTCAATTTATGGAGTATTAATTTATGATGTTTGCTATATTTTTTAAAGTCAAAAGTCATCAATGATATAATTGATAAAAAATCTAGAAAATGGCTTCATACCTTCCCGAACAAGAATAGAGGCTGTTGTGCGGGAGTACCAAGTTGATCATTCTCATTATTCTGCGATAAATCTGCAGCAAAAACGTTTAATTTGTCACAACCAAACACTAGTAAATTTTCTAGTGCCGGCCATTCCGAAGTATGCATTCCAGAATAAAAACATTTAAGTTCTGGTAGATCTTGGAGTATCAGCGTGGTCACCCGTGGAAAGACAAAACAAGGGGTCACATGATCTTCTCTGTCTTCCAAAATGATCTCCTGCAAACCCCTACAACCCAGTATATCCAGTTGTTGGAGCTGCTCAAAGCTTGGGATCATAGAAGCTAAAAATATGTGTTTTAAATTGTGACAAGCCCCACAATCAATCGTGTTAAACTTTGAAAGCGAGGAAGCATGATCGGAAGATGATTGTAGTTCCAAATCTTGTCGACATTAATTTTAAATAATTCCAAAGCCTCCAAGTTAGGCAAAACTACCTATAAAAATGATAAATTTCTCATTAGATCCAATATCCATATGAGAAGCACTTATTGAAATTTTCTTCATTGATTACAAATTAATGCAAGTCAAAATCAATTTCCAACTGACAGCTGAGTATGCAATTTAATTCGTATTAGTTGTTAAGAGCTTAATTAGTGAGTGCGTGAGTTCTTTTTGTTTCTTTTTTCGTTTTCTTTCAAATCGTTTAAATGATTTAATTATTTTCCACGTATGCACGACAGAATAAAGCGATACATATATAACGAAAGTCTTAGCCGACGCACCTTATCGTGGAAAAGCGAAGTGTCCAAATTGATTTCGTTGGAGCAAGAACTTGTCAATTCCTCTTTCGACACTTGTCTGTTAGATGATGCTGAAGGAGTCTTCGCTTCACGGCAAAAACTTGAAACACTTGGAAGCCTTCCTAGACTCAAAGATTTTAATTGAGCAAACTCTATCCTCTCAGTTGCATTATTGTTATCAACATCAGCTTCTCCCCCAACTGCAAAAATCTCTTTCATCTTGGTGCAATTAATAACTGCAATTCTCTCAAGTCTAGGAAGGCATTTTGTAGTAGAAAGCCAGAAGATATTACTCAACTTAGCGCAATTTTCTACTTCTATGGTTTTGAGTTCACTGAAAGACTCTATTTTGAGCCGATCAATACATATCCTCTCCATGTTGATCAAATGGTGAAGAGTAAGCGACTCCAAAAGAGGAAAGGCATCACGAGCGACCTTCTCCATTGAGTCCAGGATACAAAAGATGTCAGGATTATTTTGAACCCAGAGAAGCTTCAATTGTGAAAAGCCCTCTGTGTCCAAATCGAAAAGAACATTCTTGACACATTGCAGCTTGTCCAACCACAAGTATTCAACATTATTGATGCCCTGCAATTTCATAGAGCAAATGTCCAAAAATCAAGCTTGAGCTTCAATTCTCTTGAACACTCACGATTACTGTTGATCAAAAACTGCTGCCGACTTTGGAACCAATCTTTTGAATAGGGAAGGGAGCCATGAATGACTCATTTCCAATAGATATTTTGAATCTTTCTAGCTTTCTGGAAAAAAAGCCTTCTGGTAAAATACTGTGATTTTTAACATCAATTTCTAGAGTGGTTAGCCGAGGTAAATGCATCAATTCATCAAGGCTGACATTACTTCTTTTACTATTGGCTCTTTCAACCTCCCATTCAATGGAGCATTTACCCATATACAATTCTTCTAATTGGGCTAAGCTTGATATGACATTGGGAGCAATAACTTTTAGATGGAAACAATCTGTTAAATCTAACAGCCTTAGCTTAGTCAGTTGACCTAGTGCTTTAGGCAACTGTACAATATCAGACCCCACAAAGCTAAGGATTTGTAGATTTTTCAACTTTCCAACAATGGCTATGTCTATGTCTCCCAAAATGTTTTCATCAAGACAAAGTGTCTGAAGATTTACAAGAAGATCAATTGAAGATGGCAATGACAATAACCACATTCTACTCAAACCTAAAACCCGAAGCATGTTCGTCCCTACAAACAAGTTCTCAGGAAGATTGGGCACGACAAAAGAGTTCTTCGGAGACATGAATAAAAATTGAAGTTGTGGAGATTCCAACCCTTCAGGAATGTCATTAATACTACTATCTGTTAAAGAGATTGCAAAATATTTTTCCCACCCATTCTCATTTCTCACCACAAATGCAATTTTGTCACGACATACAATTGAAATGGCAACATCACGAACAACATCATGCATAGAAAAGATTTTACTGCTCCCATCCTCAAGCAACAAACAAGAGTCTCTTAGTTGATCGACCCATGCATGTAATTTGTTATGTGCATCTTCTAGTTTATAGACTCCTTTAAATACACCCAAGCCCATGCTGTATTTGAACAAGTCCATAACTGAAGTTGGTGTAATTAGACTACACAGTAAAAAGGTTTTCTTGAGTTGCTCACCTCTTAAATACTTGTAACTCAGCTCAATTGTTGAATATGCCTCTGCTGGCACTCCGTCGAAGCTTGCCTCTGAAGGCGTTTGGAGTTCTTGCAAGGCATTCTTCCACACCGGCAGCCTTTTGTTTCTCAGTGCCCTTGCTACTGTAGTTAAGGCAATAGGCAAACCTCCACATGCCTCGGCTACACTTGTTGCTGTAGATTTCAACTCACAATTTTCAACATAATTACCAGCCATTGTCTTGAACAATCTCCAAGCTTCTTGTTCATTTAAAATGCCAATCAAGAAGTTATTTTCAGATCCCATCCTTAACAGCAAATCAAGATCTCTTGTTGTTAATAATACTTTACATCCTTTATGCTCAACTCCGAAAGGAATTCCAACAGTCTCCAAATCAAGAGGTTTCCAGATGTTATCCAGAATCACAAGGATCTTCTTCTCATTCTTCAATCTTTCATACAGTCTACTGGCTCTTCTAGATTCAGCTTCCTCGGACAATGGCAGCCCTAACTTCTCCGCAATTTCCCCTTGGATCTTTTTACGTCTGGACTCTGGGTGACCTCTGAAAAGACAACCATATCATAAAGCTTGTCTTCACTGGCTCGCCTAGCAAACTCCTTCACTAGTGTCGTCTTTCCAACGCCGCCCATGCCGTACACCCCAACAATGCTTACAATAACATCATTTAATGCATTTTGCATAGCCTCCAAAGTAGGAAGTCTTGATTCGAAGGCCTCGTAGCCTTTGTGAGAATTGAGCCATATCTCCTTCGGAATGGTACGATAGGAAATTTGATCATTAAATTTCCCAGCTTCTTCTCGGAGTTCAGCAAGCGCCTTCGCCTCTATTTCTGCTTTCTTTCCACGCTGATAGCGACTAATCCAATTAGGAAGCAGCCCCATGAGATATCGGTCATTTGCTGTCTCTTCGTGTCGGTCATTTGCTGTCTCTTCGTCTTGAATGAATTTGGCTGCCTGCTCGATGTTGTTGTTCGCATTTACCAGCCATTTCTCAACCTTCTCTTCAATCTTTTCACCTTTTCTTTCAGCCTCAGAAACTCTGCGCCGAATACTTATTCTTTCATCCGTGAGCCTCTCGAGTTCTGCCTTGAGATTCTCAAAGTTGGCACTTGAGTTATGCCAATAACTAAATTCGCGTTGTGCTAGTGAAGCCAAGCGGTTTACGACTTCTGGAATAAAGCTTTTCAAAATCTCCATTTTTTCTTTTGAAGTGAACAAAAGAGAAATAGAGCAGGGTCTGATAATCACGTAGAAGCAAATCAAGCTAAGTTGAAAAGAGAAAAGATACTTATACAAATACAAAACAAGGAGAAAATCGGTGTGATAGAAGAGAATCAAAGTGTTTTTGAGATCAGAAAATTGAAGCAAGAAAAGGATTACTTAATTCAATGAAAATGTAAAGAGCTGAAGGCAAAAGGGAACAAAGCTAAATAAGAAAACAGCTACCACCAGCAGTGACCTCAATAAACAGAAGCAAATCAAGGCTAAATGGGAAAGAGAAATGATATTGGTACAAAACAAGGAGAAAACCAGCGTAATAGATAAGAATCAAAGTGTTATTGAGAGCAGAAAATTTAGAAAAGAAATGGATTACTTGATCCAATAAGAATACAGAGAGCTGATGGCGGAAGGGCGTGAAGCTAAATAAGGAAACAGCTAGCAGTAACAGTGAGCACAATAAACAGAAGCAAAGCGTGTTCGAGATCAAAAGATGAAAATCACGAGAGGGTTTCTTGATTGGGAATTGAATGCAAGGAGTAGGAGCTGAAAAATATAGAAACGGGAAACTGTTTGATGGTAAAAACTGCTTTCAAGCAATTCCACTGGGCTATCTGATAAGATTATTTATTCAACACAATACCAGTGTCTTTTTCGTCTCGGTCCACCATAAGTAATTATATAACAATTGATTTAGAAATAATGTTTAATAAATATGATTTTTGAACAATAATTAATTGGGATAAAAATAATAAAGTTAATACAGGTTTTCTACCAAGCAATGTAACCTTATCTTAGAAACTATAATCATTAAGTATTTGTTTTTACCTTGTGCCGTTAGATTGGAATAAATTTGATTAGATGTGATATTATTGAACATGATTATATTTAGTATCATCTCATATCTGGTATAGTATAGGTTTGGACTAGGCTAATTGAACAAATTTAAAAGAAAATGAAATATTGATTAAATAGTGTGGTCATACTATAATGGTATTCTTAAAATTACGATATCAATACTGTAATTAAACATAAATTATATAAATGAAATATAAAACTTATAAATCAACACTAATTATAAAATAAAACATAAATTTTAGAAATTAAACAAAGACTTGTAAATGGAAGGCAAAATGAGTAAATTAATATAAAACTAGTAAATTGATGTATTATTAGTAAATAAAAGAAAAACTTACAAATATAACATAAAACTCGTAAATCAATATTAAATGCAAAATAAAATTTAAATTTTAGAAATTAAACATAATATTTGTAAATGGAAGATAAAACAAGTAAATTAATATAAAACTAGTAAATTGGTGTATTACTAATAAACCAAACAAAAACTTGTAAATATAACTTAAAACTAATAAATCAACATTAATGACAAAATAAAACATAAATTTTAGAAATGAAACAAAATACTTATCAATAAAAGGTAAAATAAGTAAATTACTATAAAACTGAAAAATTGATGTATTATTAGTAAATAAAATAAAAACTTGTAAATAGAAGAAGAAAAACAAGTAAATTAATGTAAAATGAATAAATTAATGTATTACTAGTGAAGAAAACAAAAATTTACAAATATAATATAAGGCTCGTAAAAGGAAGGTAAAATAAGTAAATTGTTATAAAACTGATAAATTGATATATTACTGATAATTCTATAAAGTGAGAGTTATCATTATATATCTAGACTTAAACATACTTTACTTCAAGAGTAAATGGTGGAGTTTTATTATTTTTTTAATTATATTTTGTATGTGCATGTATTTAATTGTAGTTGCAATAAAATGATGTGTTGAAGACTATTTCATGCCTTGATTTTGTGTATAATTGTAGGTGACCCCAAAAGCTTATGATTTAATAAGGGATGCTACAGAAGAAAGATCACAACGCTGCAGCAACGGGCTTGCAAAAAATGACAAAAGATTGGTCTACACACCAACAAAATCAAGCCTGAAATAGAGAGAATGCTGGAGGAAATTGCTGCAGTAATTCGAGAGCAAAACAGACAGAAGTTATCTAACCTATCATGCGTCAAAAGACAAAGACAGCTATAGCTATTATTGTCCTGCCACTATCAGGTGTAGCAAAACAGTGGCAGGCAACACACAAAATATCATGTGTTCTTAGGTTATCAAATGGTGACAAGTGTCCTCATTTTCTCTTAGGGTTACCCTAATTTTAAGATATAAAATGACTCATTTTAACGAAGCACATCATCATCACCTCCCTTGTCATTCATCCTCACTTACATTCATCACAACCACACTCATTCATCATCAACCAGTGCCATCACTCAAAAAGAACAAGACTTAGAGGAGATTTTTAGAGCTACAACAGAGGAGTTATGAGAAGAAGAAGAAGAAAGGATACTCTATGACCGAAGCGTGACACTTCCATTCGTGTTGTGTCTTAACTTTATCTTTTTATTTATTTGCTTTAAATCTCTATTTGAAGCTGTATTTAATGGCGTACTTTCATGTTGTTACTATTTTAAAGCTCATCATAAGCTAAACTTTTTAGTAGTTTGATTTTAAATGAACTTGATGATTGTTTAACTCATAAGTGGTTCTTAGTATTTGCTATAGTATTTTTTTTGTCTTAGTTTTATTTTATTTTATTTTTGCAAATCTGACTACCCATTTAGTAGATACAAGTTTGGGAAGAGCCTCACAAAGGTCTGATATAGTAGAGTTAGACAAGGCAATACATGGTTTTTTATTGAACCATGCTTAATCTAAAATTAATGAAGAACTAGACATAGGGATTCACCTCGTAGAGTAAATGGAATCTAAAACGTGTAATGTTATTTCTAAATGTTAGCTTAACAACTAATCACTGTTAAGTGGCTTTTAGATATAAGATATCCAACAGGCGACAGTCGAGGATGCATGAGTAATTCTACCCACTACTGTAGCAAACGCTATAGCAATCGAACTTTAAGTGAAGAGCAGTCAATAACCATTAAATGAGTTTAGAATTCAGCTACCCTATTGTCATTGAGTATTTCTTTGTGTGTGATGTAGCTTTTCTTTTACTACATTTAGTTTATTACATTTTTAGTTTTATTAGATCTTTAATCTTAACAATTATTCTTGCTTAATTATTTTACTAAAATTGTATCTGTAATATTGTTGTAGCAAGTCTCAATACATCAATCCATATGGAGACGATGTGAATACTCATCATTATATTACATGTTATGTCCATTTGCACACAAACACATATTACACATATAAGGCACACACACACAACAAGTTTCTAGTGCCATTACTGAGGATTGAGTGCCTATTGTGATTATGAAGTTAATTTTATTTGGTGCCTATTTTAGTTTTCTTTTGATCTGTTTTCTATGTTGACAGAGTTTCTATAACTAACAACCATTGCATGTGAAAATTCAAACCAGTGGAATTTCATTTCGACTCAGAGATAGAAAGAATTGCAATAAGACTAAGGAAAGAGCATAGAGGATTGAGATCAGTTGCTGACATGGCAGATTTAGAAAACATAGGAGACTTAAATGAACAAGGAAGAATGGATCCAGTTAACCAAGGGCAGCTAGAAAATAATAACATCATTTATATGACTGATTACAGGGATAGAGCTATAAGAGATTATGTTGTACTGAGTCTGCAAGCTATTCATCCAAGAATAGTGAGGTTTGAGGAGCAAGCTGATAATTTTAAGCTCAAGCTAGTAATGTTCCAAATGCTATAGACCGTAGGTCAATTTAATGAGTTGCCATTAAAAGATCCTTATCTTTATCTTAAGCTATTTTTAAAAGTGAGTGATGCTTTCAAGATTGCTGGAGCATCATAAGAAGTATTGAGGTTAAGACTTTTCCAATTTTCTTTAAGGGATCGAGCAAGAGCATAGCTAAATTCTTTACCACCGATTCCATCTCTACATGGAATGACTTAGCTGATAAGTTTTTGATGAAGTACTTTTCATTTACCAAGAATGCCAAGCTAAAGAATGAGATCTCTTCCTTCTATTAACTTAAAGATGAAAGCTTGTATGATGCTTGGGAAAGAATTAAATAGTTACTTAAGAAATGTCCACATCATGGTATTCTTTGTTATATTTAGTTGGAAACTTTTTACAATGGTTTAAACCTAAGCACTAGATTGATGGCAAATACTTAAGTAAATAGAGCATTCTTTTTTAAGTCTTATAATGAGACTTATGATATTTTGAAGAAAATAGGCAACAACAACTATCAATCGTCATTTACTAGATAAGTTGTAGCAGCAAAAGGAGCAGCAGGAGTTCATCATGTAGTGCTTTGACAACATTGTTACCCGAAGTAGCCTCATTGACAAATATGGTGAAAGTTATGTCCTCTGCTTTAATAACTATCAATAAAGTTATTGAGGTCTCTTGTGTTTGTTGTGAAGAAGGACACTTGTTTGATAACTATTCTGGGATTCTTGCTTTAGTCAACTATGTTGGTAACTACAACAAGCAGAACAGTCCTTATTCAAACACTTATAACCCTAGTTGGAGGCATCTAAACTTATTATGGGGTAATCAGAACCAAAACCAACATGTTGCAGCACCTAGTAGACAGAAGAGACCTGTACCATTACCTAGATTTCAACAACAAAATCAAGGGCAAAGAAACACCAACAATGATCAATTCAACTCCTTAAAGCTTTGCTTAAGGATTATATTTTGAAGAATGAAGCAGTTGTTCAAAGTCAAATAGTATCTTTGAGAAATCTGAAAAATTAAATAAGATAACTTGTTATAACATTAAGTAGTAGACCTCGAGAAAGTTTACTAAGCAACACAGAAAACCCAAGAAAAGAAGGAAAAGAGCACTGCAAGATGTTCACATTCCAAAGAGTGTACCAAAAGAAGAGTTTAGCCCACTTTAATCGAAGAAGAACCTCAATTTGAAGAGGCGCCACAACCTTTCGCTGTAAAAAATGCTAGTGAGAACAATAATGCTAAAGTATCTGCAAAAATTAATGACCCAACACTTGTTGACGAAAATACTACAGCACCAACAGCACTAGTTCAGAACATGGCAAAAACAAAGGTAGTTTGCACAACCTGTAAAAACTCAATAATTCAGGCACCCATCACCATTTTCTCAAAGATTCCAGAAATAGAAAAAAGACAAATAGTTCAGCAAATTCTTAGGAGTACTGAAGCAGTTGCACATCAACATACCTTTTGTGGAAGCGCTTAAGTAAATGTCAAATTATATGAAGTACTTTAATGATATATTAAAAAAGAAAATAAGGTTGGGATAGTTTTAAACAATTGCTTTAACACAAGGATGTAACCACATGCTTCAAAGCAAGATGCCTTAAAAGTTGAAAGATCTAAGAAGTTTCATAATTTCATACTCAATAGGAACTAGATACAGTAAACAGGCACTTTATAATTTTGGAGCTAGCATCAATCTCATGCCTTTATCATTGTTCAAGCAACTAAGTGTCAAAGAAGTCATATCAACAATAGTTGTCTTATAATTTACTGATAGATCTTATGTTTATCCAGAAGGCAAGATTGAAGATGTATTGGTGAAAGCGAATAAATATATTTTTCCAGTTGATTTTATAGTGTTGGACTTTGAAGCTGACAAATGAGTGGTTATTATTTTGGATAGACCTTTTTTAGCCATATGAAAGACTCTGATTGATGTACAAAAAGGATAACTAACCATGAGGGTTAATGATTAATAAATAACATCCGTGAAAAGTTCTAACGGGGTTGAAGATTGCAATTTTATCAGTATTGTGGATTTTGTTGTAGCAGGGAGGTTAAACAATTACTGCAATAAAGAAGAAATTATGGCTACAACATTTTAATAACTTAAAGATGAACATAAAGGTTTTGAAACAATTGACATAACATAGCTAAGAGAGGAGCAATCCTTCATATTTAACAAGTAATTTGAGTTACTTGATCTTTTAAATAAGGAAGTAAAATCATATGTTCATTTTATTAAGTCACCTCATGTTCTAGAATTAAAATATTTACCTTCACATTTGAAATATGTTTATCTTGGTAACCATGACATACTTCCAGTAATCATTTCATCTTCTTTGAATGTAGATCAAGAGAAGAGCTTAATGGTTGTTTTGGGGAAGAAGGCCATTTGATGGACCATGACAGATATTAAAGGAATAGCCCCTCCATATGTATGCATAATATTCTACTGGAAGATTACGACAATAATTTTATAGAGCAACAAAGAAGATTAAATCTTATCATTAAAGAAGTTATATAGAAAAAGATCATCAAATGGCTTGATGATGGAATCATCTACCTAATTTCAGACAATTCATAGGTGAGCCCAGTGCAATGTGTCGTAAAGGAAGGTAGAGTGACAATTGTAGCATATGAGAAGAATGAGCTTATCCCTACAAGAATAATAACTGGATGGAGAGTTTGCATGTACTACAAGAAACTAAATAAAGCCACAAGGAATGATCACTTTCCATTGCATTTCATAGATCAAATATTAGACAAACTTGTTGGAAAATAATATTATTATTTCTTAGATGGATACTCAGAATACAACCAGATTGCTATAGCACTAGAAAATTAGAAGAAGACAACATTCACTTGTCCTTAATCTAACTTTTACTTTCATAAGAATGCCAACTAAACTATGTAATGCTCCAATAACTTTCCAGTGTTGCATAATGTCCATTTTTGTAGATATGGTTAAGCAAACATTTAAGGTATTTATGGATGATTTTTAGTTTTTGAGGAATCATATGATGATTGTTTACACAATTTAGAAAATGTATTTAGGAGATGTGAAGAAAAAAATGTAATGTTGAATTGGGAGAAGAGCCATTTTATGGTGGAAGAAGGGATAGCCCTAGGCCATAAAATCTCTATAAAATGGATATAGGTAGATAAGGCAAAAATAGCGGTAATTGATAAGCTTCCACTACATACTTCAATTAAGGGCATAACGAGTGTTTTGGTGCATGCTAGATTCTATAGAAGGTTTATTAAGGATTTTTCCAAAATATCCAAACCTTTATGCATGCTGCTAAAGTATGAAAAACACTTTTGTATTGATGAAGATTGTTTAAAAACCTTTGTTACATTGAAGAAAGCTTTTGTCATAGCACCAGTTACTGTAACACTAGATTAGAGTATGCCTTTTGAGTTGATGTGTGATGTCAGTGATCATTTTGTTAGAGCAGTGCTAGAGTAGTGGAAGGGTAAGATTTTTCACTCGATTTATTATGTCAGTAGCTGATGCACAACTTAACTACATCACCATTGAAAAAAAGTTACTAGAAGTTCTCTTTGAATTTTGATAAATTTAGGGTGTATTTGGTTGGTACCAAAGTGATTGTTTACACAAATCATTCAGACATAAAATATTTGATTTTAAAGAAGGATGTCAAACTAAGGCTAATTAGATGGATACTTTTGTTACAATAGTTTGAATTACATATCAAAGATAGAAAATAAACCGATAATCTAGTAGCAGACCAACTTTCAAGGGTAGAAGTAAATGCAGGCACTCTGACCAAGTAGGACATCATGTAAACATTACCTGATAAGCAATTATTGATACTACAGCATGCACAGATGCTGCAGCAGTCTGGATTTTTTTGGTATGCAGACTTTGCTAACTATTTGGTTAGTGGATTGCTACCACCTAAACTAAGCTACTAGCAAAAGAAGAAATTTCTCTATGATGTTAGAAGCTATCAATCGGATAAGCCATACGTATACAAGATGTGTTCAGACTATGTAATTAGAAGATGTATTCCAAATGAAGCGATTCCAAGCATTCAACAGTTTTGTCATGTTACTACATATGGTGGACATATTGAAGGACACAGGACAGCAATAAAAGTTCTTCAATCAGGTTATTACTGGCCTTGTATATTTAGAGATGCTTATGAGTTTGTATAGTGCTGTGATAAATGTCAAAGAACTAGAAACATTTCTCTAAAACATAAAATGCCATAACCCAATATCTTGGAAGTTGAACATCTTTATGTATGGGAGATAGATTTTATAGGATCATTCCCACCATCCTTTAGGAACTTATACATCTTAGTTGTTGTGGACTATGTGACCAAATGTATAGAAGTTATAGCATTGTCAACAAATAATGCCAAAGCAATAGTAAATTTTCTTTAGGGGAATATTTTGTAAGACTTGGCACTCTCAAAGTCATCATCAGTGATAAAGGAACCCATTGTAATAGGATGTTTTCTGCAACATTGTCTAAGTATGGGATCAAGCATAAGTTTGCTACAATATATCATCCATAGACTAGTGGTTAGGTAGAATTGTCCAACGGAGAGATAAAAAATATTTTAGAGAAAGTAATGAATCCTAATAAAGAGCCTGATCTACTATACTAGATGATTTCTTATGGGCTTACAGAACCGCCTACAAGTCACCACTTCTCATGTCCCTATACAGAATTGTTTATGGCGCAGCTTGCCACTTGCCATTAAAGCTAAAGCATAAAACATATTAGGCAGTGAAGCAACTGAACATGGAGATGGATGTTGCAGCAAAGCAGAGGTTGTTACAACTTTGTGAGCAAGATGAATTTATATTATTCTTTTATGAAAATGCAAAAATCTACAATGAGAAAACCAAGCAATGGCATGACAAGCAAATCCAATAGAGCTCATTCTAGGCTAACAAGCCTTGCTTTACAACTCAAGACTAAAACTTTTTCCTAAAAAGTTAAAATCTTGATGGTCAGGGCATTTCAGAGTCATTAAAGTCTAATCCTCATGGGGCTATTGATCTTTAAGATGAAAGGACATGCTAAGAATTCAAGGTAAATAAGCAAAGAGCGAAGCATTATATGGAAGTTGCTATAAACAATCCAAAAGATGATATGTTCTTGAAGGATCCAGCCTAATCAAAAAGGGAAGGTCGAGCTAAATGGTCTAAAACCAAGTACTAAGTAGGGAGGCAACCTAATAAAGGAAGTTTGTTTTAATTTTTTAAGCTCTTTAATTTAATTTAAATTGTAAGTTTTTTTTACTTTATTTTAATCTATAAATTTAATTTCTATGTTCTAATTTATTTTTATTTTATTTTTTCATGGTGTTTTCTTGTTCTTAATCAGAAATTGGGAGCAAAAGATGTGAATGTAAAACTTGGTTGGGTAGAAAATATTTGACAGTGTTAATGCTGCAACATCATAGAGGAAAGATGGTTTTTGGATGGCTTTGTTACACAATAGTTATGTCACAACAATTTCTGTGATATTATAACAGTTGTGTCAGTAAAAGTTTAGTTGTCAATCAAAACAATAAAATAAAAATTATTACTGTTGCTGACCGTTATGCTGACGACAATAGAACAACAACATTCAAATTTCAAAGAGGGATGAAATCCTTATTTTCTAGCATGTAAAATCATTCCCTTTTAATTTCCCTTTCCATTATAAATTGAAGCCATCACTGTCAAACATGTCACCAAACAATCTCCCTTCTTCAACTTAAAAATTTCTGTAATCACATTCTCTCTATCTAATTCCAATTTTCCTAAACACACCAAACCTATTCCAGTATTAGAGCAATGCCAAAAATTAAACCAAAGTCTAAGAGATTTAAAGGTCCCGAGCATTTTTATAATTATAGAGCTAAGGAAAAATATGAAGATTTTATTGAACTTCACAAGATCCTAGAGGAAAAGGGCTTTTAATTTTCCAAGTAACCAACAGGGGTAATCAACACAAATTTTATTGCTGCAGTAAAGCTAGGATTGATTAAATTTTATGCTCATCCTCAAGACCAAGTGCTGCCAATCTTCAAGGAGTTCTACTCCAATATGCTGCAACAGGACTAGAGAAACATTTGGGTAAGGCAAGTTTAAATCCTCTAGACACTATAGCCATAAATACTTTTTATGATTTACCCCTATCATAGATTGTGAGTACAGTAAATTGGTTGAAACTATGAATGTAAAGAAGTGGAATGAAATACTCGAGCCTTAACTATGAAGGCGGTGAATAGATGAATGAAGAGGGAAGAGTAGTCAATAGGATTGATTTGAAACTTATTGACAATGTGTGGGTGAAAGTTTTGAAATCTAGATTAATACCCACCACACACACTACCACTGTGTCCCAAGAGAGGCTTATAGTGTTGTATCATTGTTGTGAGGGCTTTAGAATTGATGGTTGGGAGATTATGAGAAAGAAATTAGAGAGTGTGGTATAAAAAAGCAAAAGTCTGCTGCTTTGTTGTTTTCATCTTTCATCGTAGACATTTGTAAGTTTTCTAAAGTTAAAATTATTGTAAATGATGAGAGAGTAAAGAATGAAGGGTCTCTAACTGTAACGACAATTGAGAGAATTGCTGGAGAATATGTAGCTGCAGCAACCTCAGAATATCCTACCACATACCAAGGAAGGCTTCAGAGATTAAGAATATGCTACAAGAATTGAGTGCAACCATTAATGTAGAGGCTGAGAGGGAGGAGAATTAAAGATTATGGACCTATTTATTACATCTAGAGTCTCAAAAACATTAATTTGCAATATTCATGAAGGAAAAGAATAAAGATTTCCTTGAATCTCTATTGCAGTAATTTAACTTTCAGAAAGTAGCAAGGATTACTTTAACAAAAAAGCTAGCACCAGAGGAAGTAGAAAAGAGTGAAGAAGAAGCATTAGAAAACGAAGAGCAGCCAAAAGAAAATGAAAAAGCAGAAAAAGAAGAGAGTAAAGAAAAAGAAAGTGAATGAGACACTGAAAAAAATGAGAGGCAAAAGGAGATACTAGTTATAAGTCCCAAGAGCAAAGGAAAGGAGAAAATTATAATTAATGAGGAGCTAAAAATAGAAGGGTTAGAGGACATTAAAGCTGCAATTACTAAAGCCATCAGTAGAACAACAAAGAATGCAAAACGAAAAATGAGCCTACAGAAAATCATTAATAGCATAATTACTAAAGAGGCTGTAATAGCTCCTCCACCAGCTCCAGCAAAGAAAATTCTCATAAAGTCTCCCAAAACCACTCCCAAGGTATCCAGCAAGTGAAAAGGGGCACAACCTTCTAGTGGTACTGCAGCATCGTAGGCACTAGAAGAATCATAGCCCTAGAAAGCAAAGACTAATTCGCCCATAATTTGAAAAGGTGCTGGAACTCTAAGAACCAATCTAACCAAGAAAATAAAGAAAAATTTAACTGATGTACAAACAGGTTCACTAAGGTAAAGCTTGAAGAGTGGAACAAAGAAAAAATGAACTTGCTCAACACATACTGCAGACATTGTACCAAGTTTATCTCTAAAATTGCTAAATTATGTTCCTTTTAATTATTTGTTTTTATTTTGCATGTTTTAAAAATTTATACCTTTAGTTTAAATTATATGCATCTATGCTTTTAATTTGTTTTGTGTGCTTGTGAGGGCACAACACCTCTCAAGTTTAGGGGAAGTTGTGTTATATTATGCTATAGTATGATGCTATAATATGTGTTATGAATGAAGGAGTGAGTGGTATGTTGAAATTTAATTTCAGTGTGTGAGAATGTATTGAATGTGAATGAATTTTTTTTGTTTTTAGGATATGTGCTTAAATGTGTGTGATTAAGTGTGTAACTCTATCAATCTAGTACTTGTTCTTGAATTAGAAAACCAAATAAGGATGAATTGAGTAATGAAATATAGGAAAAATTGCCTTTAAATAGAGATAGTTCATAGATGAAATATGAAATTTTGTCATAACAATTAAACTAAGATGAGCAAATTAGACAATGTTCACTACTGTGGCTAGGAATATTCAAGTTTGAAGAGAAAATTAGGAAATTTTTTAAAATTTTAACAAACTGTGCTAAATATCGAATAATTTTTGCTACAATGGCTTAGTTGCTTAGTTGCTGAATTACCAAGGCTATTTATACAGCCAATCTGCGGACTTTAGTAAAAAGGTAGCAAGAGCAATGAAAAGAAAAATCAAGTCCTCTGCTAAAAAACTGAGAAGCTAAAATCTGTGCATGAACCCCATGTTCAGCCTTAAATTAAAGGTGTCTAAAAATAAGGCCATAATGATATCATCTTATATATATATATATATATATATATATATGAAAAATAAATATGAATATTTATAAAGGAATAAATAATAAATGTTGTTATTTAGTGCATAAATGCATAATTTGTATCTTTTTATAATTCTTAATCCTTCTAAAAATGAAAGTGTTTTTATTATTTTATATTTGAGATGTATCTAATACTTGAGTTATGCTACAATAACTTTGAATTTGATCAAAGTGACACACATACACATTAGGCGGAATGAAACCCGAGTCTAGAATTGTAACTGATATTGGTAACTCTACATGTTTAAAGATGAAATCTGAGGGTCAATAAGTTAGAACAAGCTAGATAATAAAGTTAAGTTATTTAGTGCATAAATAGGTGACTGAAGTTTTTTGTTATCATTACTTGAGGATAAGTAATGCCTTAAGTTTGTGGGTACGATAACTTTATAAAATAAGAGTTATCATTATATATTTAGACCTAAAATTAAATTTCTTCAAGAGTAAATGGTGAAGTTTTATTATATTTTTAATTTCATTTTGTATGTGCATGTATTTAATTTTAGTTTCAATAAAATGAGTTGTTGAAAACCATTCCATACCTTAATTTTGTGCATAAATGTAGGTGGCCCAAAATCTTTGATAACGAATGCTACAGAAGAAGGATCACAATACTCCAACAATGAACTTGTAGATAATAACAATAGAATAGTCTATACACTAACAAAATCAAGCCTAAAATAGAGAGATTGCTAGAGGAAATTGCTATAGCAATTTAAGAGCAAAACATATAGAAACTGTCCAGCCTGTCATACGTCACCAGACAAAGCCTCATCGCGATCGTTGCTATACTACCGCTGTTAGGTGCAGACAAAATAGTGGCAGGTAAAATACAAAATATCATGTAGTCCTAGGTTATCAAATGGTGACAAGTGTCCTAATTTCCTCTTAGGGTTATCCTAATTCTAAGATATAAAAGGGTTCATTTTAAAGAAGCACATCATCATCACCTCCATTACCAGTCATCCTCACTCTCATCCATCACTACCCACACTTATTCAAAATCAACCACTGCCATCACGCAAAATGAACAAGGCACAAAGGATATTTTTAAAGCTGCAACAGAGGAGTTATGAGAAGAAGAAAAATGGATATTGCAAGACTGAAGCATGACACTCCCATCCTTATTGTATTTTTTTTGCAAATCTCTAGTGGAGCTAGTCAAGACATAAATTTTGTAGTGGAATTAGCCAAGACAATACATGGTTTTAAATTGGGTTTCCCAAGTTGAGTTTGCCTCGATTTGAATAGGGTCATGCTTAATATAAAATTAGTGAAAAACTAGACATAGGAATTCACTTTGTAAGGTAAATGAAACTTAGAATGTGTAATGCTATATCTAAATATTAGTTTAACAACTGGTCATTGTTAAGTGCCTTTTGAGGATGCATGAGTGATTCTGCCCAGTGCTATATTAAATGCTGTAGCAACTGAACTTTAAGTGAAGAGTAATTAATAACCAGTAAGTGATTTTAGAATTCAACTACCCTATTGTTATTGTGTATATGTTTGTGTGTGACATAGCTTTTCTTTTACTACATTTTGTTTATTGCATTTTTTAGTTTTATTAGATCTTTAATCTTAACAATTAATCTTATTTAATTATTTTACAAAAATTGTACTCTATTATTGTTGTATCAAGTCTTAATATATCAATCTCTATAGTGACAATCTGAAAACTCATCATTATATTACTTGTTGTGTACAATTGTACACTAACACATATTACACATAGAAGGCACACACAAGCAATAATTACTGGTAAATAAAATGAAACTTACAAAAATAATGTAAAACAAGTAAATGAATATTATGTGGAAAATAAAACATAAATTTTGTAGATTATGCTTATAACTTATGAATAAAAGGTAAAATATGTAAAATAATATAAGACTTACTACCCAAAAAAAAAGGTTTACAATTATAAAATAAAAACTCATTATAATGTTTATTACCTAATATATTTATTTATTAATTTATTTAAATTGAATAATGATAGTTCTGCATTTATATAATACATGTGATGTTTTATTAAAGATAAAATTTATTTCCAAAATCAAATTTTGAAAAAATATATATTATTTTAATATATTTCTTAGTAATTGTAAGATAAAATTATTTTCTATCTTTCTATGCTTCCTTAACAACAGCCTTAAATGGTATCTATGTACAAGTAAAATGTTTTAAATTACATGAAGTATATATAAGACTCAAAAAGAGATCTAATTTTATTCACATATCATATATGTGTCAAGTAATTTAAGTTTTTTTTTTTTGCTTGATTCACATCCCGATAAATAATTACGCTTAATTAACTTGTATAATAAATAAATATTAATATAGGAAATGAGAAAAACAAATATACAAATATCCTAGAATAAATAAAAATTTATGAGCTTAACTAATTCAATAAAACTTAGTCTAATTTTTTTAGTATAATTTTTTGTTTAATTAATAAGTAATTTTTCCTTTGTTTAATTATTTATTATTTTTGTAAATGAATAAAATATTTTTCACTAAAATTTTGTAGAAACAATGTTAATTTTTAAATAATTAATAATATTGTATGAATTTACTTGTTTTATTTTATAGTTACTAGTTATATCTGTAATTTACAATATTTATGTCTATCACGATGATTGATGAGAATTTTCTTTAATTAGTGATTAAATATCTAATAGTGTTTTATTTATGATTATGATCCTCTTCTATTTTTTTTTTCACCTAGTCTATCCTAGTGAAATAAATAACTAAGATGTTGACAATCAAGCCAATTTTTTTTACTTTATTTACAATTGAGCCATTTTTTTCACTAGAATTAGAAGACTATGATAGAGCTAAGATGTTGACAATCAAGCCAATTTTTTTACTTTATTTACAATTAAGTGCTTTTTTTCACTAGATTTAAAAGATTAGGATAGATTAGGAGAGATAAAAAACTAGAAGAGGATCCCGGTCCTTTATTTATAACAATAGATTGATAAATAAAATTTTTATAATATGAACTAAATATTCAGATTATTAATTGATTAAATTATTAAAATAAAATGAAATACTAAATTAATGAAAATTAATTTCATAGTAATTTATTAATGAGTAAATACCTAGTATTTATATAACAAAAGATTTATAAAAAAAATTATAATAAATATTAAATATTGATATAATTAATTGATTAAAGTTGGTAAAATATGAAAAAATAAACATTTTGTTAATAAAAAAATTAATTTCTAATTAATAAATATTATGTGTATATTTATTAATTTAAGAATACTTATCCATGTTAATCAATATTTCATTTAATAATATATTTTGAACTGTAGTTTGAGTACCCTGTGGGTACTTTTACTTTCTCTCCCAACTTTTTATAACATAATTAATTAAAGAAAAATACAACATAATTCATATAATTTATTTTTATGTATATATTTTAATTGTAGACCCCTCAATTACAAATAAAAATTATTGTTTAATTGAGTAAATTTCTTCTTAACTCTAGCTAGAATGACAATTCTCAATTTACCCCACAAAAAGTGTGAAAAAATTAATTTATCCTATTTTCTTTTAAAAGGTAAGGGCAAGAGCAGTGATGACAAAAAGGCTTGACTTAAACTTTGGCACGATTGACCAAACCCTAATTTTTTATGGTTTTGGCCTGAATTTAAAGAGTCAAAAGTCAGGCTACGGCTCAAAGAATCAGACCCCGATTATATTTGAGTAAGGATCAAGGCCTTAACAAAAGGCCCTAGCTCGACCCTTGACCCTTAAATTAATTATGAAAACTAAAAAATATAATATTTAAAAGATAAGAGATACACACCACACGGGTCACACCTCATTCTTCTAACATTTATCTCAATTTCAGTATTAATTTAATATTCCGTATATGGTTTATTTACTTATTAATTTGGTTGGTTACATTGTTACATGTTGTACTCTTTTAAAAATAAATAAAAATTATTTATGTGACCACCACTAGTATGTCTACTACTAGTGGTGTTCTATGTGACCACCACTGCTTTTGGTTTTTTGGGATACTAGTTGATTTTGTTTGTTGAGCTAATTACTATTCTTGAGGTTTTTGATCTTGCTACTCATATTGGTTTTCTGTTCTTGAGGTTGAGTATGATGCAGCCACCATGGTTTCTTGGGTTATTTCCCATGATTCAGTGCCATAGGATTTGCTTATCTCTTTGGTTAGATTCGTGCTGTATCTTATGGTCCTTCTATCGTTATTAGGCATATCTTTTGGGAGACCACATCTGCTGCTGATTTCATAGCCAGTTGGGCTTGTACTCATCAGACTCATTAGTAATTTTTAGTTCAGGTAGTTAGGAACCAGCCAGCTGGTTCGTATAGCATTCTTCAGTTGGATGCTCATGAGGACCCACATGTTTGACATTGATTTCATTTTATTAGCTTATTTTTTGGAACTTTGGTTTATTACCTATTAATCTTGTTTCTATTAAGAGGTTTTAGTTTATATTCCCCTACTTATGTTTTCATCATTATCTTATTTATACAAATGGTAAGGGTCTGGCCTAACCCCCACTTTTTTGGTTTAAAAAAAAAACATTTGTTAGTTTTTACTTTTTTTTCAAAAATAGTTTTTAAAGCATGTTCCACACAATTAGATTAAAATGAGACCAAAGATTTTAAGCGACATTTTAAAATAAGCTTAAAAAAAAAATGAACCCAACAAAACAATCCTGTTAGCTATAATAGTAGAAATAGAGTTTGAATAAGGCTCGCACAGTGGAGAACAGGTTAAGTCTGTGAACCATAACCTTAAATTGCAAAGTGTTTGAAATTATGATCGAAGGATAATAAAAAAAAAAAATTATACTTATGCTTGTTTTGGCATTATTGTCTAGCACCTGGTGCTTAGTTCTAAATATTTGGTGGTAAATGCTTGAAATCCTCATGTGAAAGTTTAAATTATTTTAATCTATAATTTTTTGATGAAAAACATATATTTTTATTTCATAGTTTTGCTTTTATACCAAACAAAATTTAGTAGACGTTTGAGATTGTAGTGGATTGTCAAATTTGACAATATCCAATACAAATTTATTTGACAATCATTTATTTATTAATGATTGTTTGTGTAATTGGGCATAAAAGACCCAAGTGAACTGTAATTGTAAACTAATTTCTCTTTCAAATATAATGTTGATAAGAAATCGTAAAATAAATGATTAATTAATAGGTACTAGACTTATAATAAAAAATTCTTTAACCTTTTCTGAAATAGCCATCATTTTCTTGGAAGATACTTGAAGCTTTTGAAAGCCTCTTCCAACCTGATGGCCAAGGACAGAATGGGAGCATCAACTTAAAACGGAATTAGCCACCTTATTTACCTATAAAATTCAGAGCCCGAGAATTTCCAAGAATGCCAAGTGTCAACAGCAAACCATAATGATAACAACAAGGCCTTCACTAACTTCGAGACATAACTTTCCAAAATACCTATTAGGAATCAGCAGGCGGAAGCTTCAACAACGGCAAGCCACCGCCCGAAATCAGAAAATCCAACTAAAACAAACAAAACGTTGAAAGAAACAAGCAAATAACTCTCTTTATTAACCAATCATAAGAAGTTCTAGGTGGCTAAGAAAGAGAATAAAAAACAGAAAGTCAGTATCTACCAATTTTAAATCTGAATTTCATGAAGGGGGAAAGAATAATACAATTGGAGAATAGGTGATAACAACGATAAACCATGCCATTAACCCAAAAAGTCAGAGAGTAAATGAGCTGATTTTTTTTTTTTAATATTTGAGAGAACAGACAGTGATACTTAACTACCTCAATTTATGTCATCAACCTCATTTCATAATTAATCTCATACAAAATTTTAAGATCATTTTTTCCTCTCAAAATCATCCACATAATTCGTAATTGACACTTATTATATTAGTTTTTACTTTTCCCTTTCACTCCCCGCCTTTTAAACTATCAATTAAATATTTTTAAACACTTGAAGCACATCACTTACCATGAAATCAAACAATCATTTGTTTTGGTTTAACATTAAATCCAAAAAAAAAAAAACATATAGCTTAATGTATACATGAAATCAATTTATTTATTAAATATAAATGTGGAAAGAACTGAAGACATCTCGAGGAATCCGGTTCCAACTTCCAAGCATCTATTGAATGGATTGATTCAAATCTATAGTTTTTGTACTAGGTTGTAAAGACTTTTTTTTAAAAAAATTTAAACCACGATGGAGGTGGAGGGTTAGGTCGAACCCCTACATTTAGTATAAATCATATAATGAAGGAAACATATGGAGGGGAACATGAACCTAAACCTCCTAAAAAATAAAAATAACAAGCAACTGACAAGTTCCAAAAAATGAGCCATTAAAAAAAAAATCAATGTCGAACATGTGAGAACTCAAGAGTAAGAATACAAACAGATGGGTTGGAAGATCCTCAGAATTGAAGAATTGTTGTTGAGTCTAATGAGTACATGCCTAGTTGGCCATGAAGTCAGCAGCGAATGTAACTTCTCAAAAGATATGCCCGATAATAACGGAAGATAAAGCACGGATCCGATAAAGAAGATAAGCAAAATTCCACCGTACTAAACAATGAATGACTACTAGTTATTATAATAAATATATTTATGATTAATAAAAATAAATGAGGTATTATATTCATGTATCTTTATTGCATTAATATTTTGAGTAAAGTCTATTTAATCATATTATATGTATTTATGTGATTACCATGTAGATTCGCAGAAGACATAAATAAAAGTTATCTTATGATTAAAATAAATTAAGTTCGTAGTTGATAAATAAAGTTGGGTACTTTATTTAGGTATAGACTGTAATAAATTCATTGAGTGATTTGTCTTAGTCATGTATGAATTTATTGATGTAGTATGACTACATTGAACTGGATCACATATGAAATTTAATTAACCTAGTAACAAATGTCAGACTTATTAAATCTCATAGGCATTGATTTACTGTAATCTAAATCTTGAGTTAGTTATAATTTTATGATTGTAGTTGTTATTTCATTTGAGTTACCAATGGGCACGACATACACATGTAGTCAAGATTACCCTATATCTTGGTGGGAGCAATTATAAGTATTGAAATTATAGATTAACAATACAGAATTTTTACGACACATCTCTTGATGGGTTTTCAGTACTTGATCATAGAATTCTCTGGACAGAGTGCGTCAATATAAATAAGTATGTTGAAAATGATCATTAGAGAAAACCAGTAAGTATCAAGGAACAAAGTGTAATTAAAATAATTGGATAGTTGAGATATCAATTTAAATTAACGATGTGGTACTAAGGATTGTGCAGTAAAGAAATCAATGTGGCTTGGGTGAATTATTATTCGAGCATACAATTATGGAGGTCAGTTCTAATATTATAGTGGAATAGAATTGGAATTAAATAATTATATTTGTTTAATTACAAATTTAATTATTGTAGCCACTATTGTATGTTCTCAAATGATCCCCGAGTTAGTTTATTTAATTGACAACACCATCACTGGACCCAAAAGTAAAAAAATCTGGCATATTAGGTGAAAATAATAATTATTTATATTCAAGAATAAAAGGGGAATTGTGATATTTTACAAGGTGGTCCCCTAGTTAGTTACACACTCTCTCTACTTTTACGTAAGTGGAGAGATAGTATTTAATTTAAATATCTAAATTAAAAAAGGAATCCTATTTTAAATAGAAATCATAATCCTAACGTACTAGGGTTTTTCATAAGATATTATAAAAGGAGTATTATTCTCTTAAAAAGTAGAGAGAAGAGAGTTCTAAGGCTTTTGAGAAAAAAATACAGAAGACATCTAAGAGAAGCCAGTTGCAATTAGGAGTGTTGAAACAGACGCCCACACGTCTAGTGTTGATTGATCTTGAGTCATAGCCTGGAAGATCGTTTAGAGGCGGATCTACAACTCTCAATTGTTTATCTTCTCAAAATATCAAGGTACGAATTACTAGATTACCTAATTCTTATATGTTGTATGAGATTGGTCCTAAAAGGTTTTAATTGAAAAATTAAAAAACATGATTTTATCCCCACAGTTGCATGGAAAAGAGCACATGCCGAATAAGCATAAGTTTTCCCCCATAAGAAAGAAGCCGATTGGCCCACCAAAAAACTAGGTTTCTGATTTTACGGATCGTACATCAAAATAGTAGATCCTTGTGCTACCTACATATACCTTTCATCCCAGATAAATGAAAGCCAGTTACAGACTAAATTATAGCTTGGCGAGAGGTCGAGGTCCTTTTCTCAATATAAAAATTTCTCTTTAGTTGACTGATCAATTAATCCGATATAGCCTTATAATGGTGTAAAAAAGTCGTAATGTACTGAAGAATAGATCTGCTCCCATTTGAAAAAATGATAACATCATCAGCAAAACTCAAATGGGAAACATGCATAGGAGTAACTGTGGCAAACCTCTGGAGGGATATTGAGAATATAAGTGGTCTAATCCTCGAGAAAGGAGCTCGTCTGCAATGAAAAAAAGGCAGGGAGAAAGGGGATTGCCCTGCCGAAGACCACCCTAAGATTGGAAGAAACCATGACTCACTCTGTTGACCGGCACAGAAACCATGGCCCATGGATTGCTCATGTTATCAAAAACACCCATGGCTTAAAAATTCCAAAGCACTAGAGCATGTGAAGAATGAAGGACCAGGGCATAGATTGTTTTTTGGAACTTTTAGATTTGTTACTAGTTAATCTTTCTTCTGTTAGAAGGTTTTAGTTTATGTTCCCCTACTTATGTTTTCATCATTATATTTTTTATACAACAGGTAAGGGTTTGGCCTAACTCACCACTTTCTTGGTTTAAAAAAAAAAACATTTGTTTGTTTTTTTTTTTTTAAACATAATTTTTAAAGGGTGTTCCACACAATGAGATTAACATGAGACCAAAGATTTTAAACGACATTTTAACATAAGCTTAAGGAAAAAAAAATGATCCCAACAAAACAATCCTATTAGCTAGAATGGTAGAAGAAGAGTTTGAATAAGGCTCGCACAGTGGAGAACAGGTTAAGACTGTGAACCATAACCTTAAATTGCAAAGTGTTTGAAATTAAGATCGAAGCATAATAAAATAAAAAAAAAGAATTAGACTTATGCTTGTTTTGGCATTATTGTCTAGCACCTGGTGCTTAGTTCTAAATATTTGGTGGTAAATGCTTGAAATCCTCATGTGAAAGTTTAAATTATTTTAATCTATAACTATTTGTTGGAAAAAATATATTTTTATTTCATATTTTAGCTTTTATATCAAACAAAATTTAGTAGACGTTTGAGATTGTAGTAGATTGTCAGATAAGCAATTGTTTGACAATATCCAAGACTAAAATTTATTTGACAATCATTTATTTATTAATGATTGTTAGTGTAATTGAGCCTAAAAGACCCAAGTAAACTGCAAATGTAAACTAATTTCTCTTTCAAATATAATGTAGATAAGAAATTGTAAAATAAATGATTAATGAATAGGTACTAGACTTATATAAAAATTCATTCACCTTTTTGAAATGGCTATCATTTTCTTGGAACGCTTGAAGCTTTAGAAAGCCTCTTCGAACCTAATGGCCAAGGACCGAATGGGAGCGTCAGCTTAAAACAGAATTAGCCACCTTATTTACCTATAAAATTAAGAGCCCGAGAATTTCCAAGAATGTCAAGTGTCAACAGCAGACCATAATGATAACGACAAGGCCTTCGCCAACTTCGAGACACAATTCTACAAAATACCTATTAGAATCAGCAGGTGGAAGCTTCGTGCAAATTGTTGTGGTAAAATGGGCTCCGGACAATAATAACAAGTTAAAGCATTAATTCAACAACGGCAAGCCACCGCCCGAAATCAGAAAATCCAACTAAAACAAACAAAACGTTGAAAGAAACAAGCCAATAACTCTCTTTGTTAACCCATCATAAGAAGTTCTAGGCGGCTAAGAAAGAGAATAAAAAACGGAGAGTCAGTATCTATCAATTTTAAATCTAAATTTCATGAGAGGGGGAAGAGTAATACAATTGGAGAGTAGGTGAATTTGTTGGAAAAATATATTTTTATTTCATATTTTAGCTTTTATATCAAACAAAATTTAGTAGACGTTTGAGATTGTAGTAGATTGTCAGATAAGCAATTGTTTGACAATATCCAAGACTAAAATTTATTTGACAATCATTTATTTATTAATGATTGTTAGTGTAATTGAGCCTAAAAGACCCAAGTAAACTGCAAATGTAAACTAATTTCTCTTTCAAATATAATGTAGATAAGAAATTGTAAAATAAATGATTAATGAATAGGTACTAGACTTATATAAAAAAATCCATTCACCTTCTTTTGAAATGGCTATCATTTCCTTGGAACGCTTGAAGCTTTAGAAAGCCTCTTCGAACCTAATGGCCAAGGACCGAATGGGAGCGTCAGCTTAAAACAGAATTAGCCACCTTATTTACCTATAAAATTAAGAGCCCGAGAATTTCCAAGATTGTCAAGTGTCAACAGCAGACCATAATGATAACGACAAGGCCTTCGCCAACTTCGAGACACAATTCTACAAAATACCTATTAGAATCAGCAGGTGGAAGCTTCGTGCAAATTGTTGTGGTAAAATGGGCTCCGGACAATAATAACAAGTTAAAGCATTAATTCAACAACGGCAAGCCACCGCCCGAAATCAGAAAATCCAACTAAAACAAACAAAACGTTGAAAGAAACAAGCCAATAACTCTCTTTGTTAACCCATCATAAGAAGTTCTAGGCGGCTAAGAAAGAGAATAAAAACGGAGAGTCAGTATCTATCAATTTTAAATCTAAATTTCATGAGAGGGGGAAGAGTAATACAATTGGAGAGTAGGTGATAACAACGATAAACCATGCCATTAATCCAAAAAGTTAGAGAGTACATGAGCTGATTTTTTTTTTTTTTTTAGTATTTAAGAGAATAGATGGTGATACTTAACTACCTCAATTTATGCCATCAACCCCATTTCATAATTAATCTCATAAAAAATTTTAAGATCATTTTTTCCCCTCAAAATAATCCACATAATTCCTAACTGACACTTATTATATTAGTTTTTACTTTTCCATTTCACTCCCCACCTTTTAAACTATTAATTAAATATTTTTAAATGCCTAAAGCACATCAATTACCATGAAATCAAACAATCTTTTTTTTGGTTTAACATTAAAAAAAAAAAAAAAAAATAACATATAGCTTAACGTGTTGATGCGGTTTTCACGGTTCTCGAGTAGGGTCGTAGACTCGCTCGCAGGATACTCGAGCGAGAATCCTCGCCAATCTCGGCTTTTCTCTATTCCCGAAACAACGATTTCCTTAGGCCTCGCGCCACAAAAAACAAGGTCAGGGGCCGCCAGGTGTTTTTCTCGCGAAAACCCTCCGACGCTCAAGTCAAGAATCGGGTTATTCTTTTGTATCCCTCTTTGTTTGAGAGACCGGAAGGATGAAATGATCCGTGGATCAAAAATGCCTGTGGTAAAGAGAACCCGGAAGACCCAAAAGAAAATAAAGAAGAAGAAGAAGAAGAATCGGAAAAACCGAAGAACCTCTGCCACTTACACTTCGATTCATATTTATTGCTCTGTTTTCCCGCCATTTCTCTTCGGAGTCCGCCGTTCCCGCGTTAATGGTGTCTGGGTCCCTCTAACAGCCGAGGTTACTGTGGCACACCCTGGGAATGCGGGATGTCAGGTGGGTATGGGTTCCCGTGGCCTAATGATAGTGTCGGGCATGCGCATACAAAATGATGATGTCTGTGGGGCGTGTCAGCCATCGATAACGATGATGACACCATACCGCTGGGGTATCGGCCAGCATCGATCGTCGCATTGAGTTGTGGGAAGGAAGGATCCAACTGCTTCGAACCAGCTATGCTTGAATCTTGCATTTTCTCCGCACTGCTGCTAGTGCGACCGGGTCATGACCGAAGGGCTTGAAGATCTCGAGCAAAAGGAGGAGCTTGGGGTTCGACCGACCTGGGTACTCGACCTTGACCAGCTTTTGACTTCTAGTAAGGTCGTTTCGTGCCACCGGTCAAGTCTTCCGCTCGAGCTGGGTTGACCTCGAAGAGGCCTACTTCAGATACCCAAACACCGATCCCCGCTTCTAGTCTTTGAGTGAAGCGATAAATGATCTGAAACTTCTTGTTCGGGCCAGCTCCCGACCTTTTTCTTCCCACGTTGAGTCTGTCCCCTTCCGTCATTTCATATTTAATGCAAGACACGTGGACTGGATCCCGGCCGTTCGTCTAAATTTTGAAGAGGCGGTTACTTGAACAATCAGCGTCCTCGAGAGGCGTGTCGTCTGTTGACGAGACGTTTTCCCCCTTTAGAAACCCTCAATTTCTTTACTGTGCCTTATATTGTCAATCTTTGCTTAAACCAGAATTAGTTGCTTAAAATGCCTCTCATCATTTTCCTTGCCGTCGCTGCCATTTCCTATCGTCAAATCTATCTCAGGTGTAAACCTCTTTCCCTTTTCTCGTTCTTGTCTTTTTCTTCGTTTTTGGGTTTTCGATTCCCATTTAGTAAATTGTGTCCATAGGAAACATGTCAGAAACTCAACAACCTCATAGAATGTTGTCTGAAGAACCATCTTCTTTGAGTGACTCCGAACTAATTAGGATGGTCCCAGTGAGAGACCCAAGCCATGAGGGGGTCGTGGTTGTGGGAGAGACCCGGTCGCAACAAGGGGAAAGGGTTAGCCAAAGGTCGGAGGGTGGGTGGTTCCCCATTGATTTTATGAGGTGTGAGACTTCACGCTCATGAATCGGACCAGCTCGGGGACACGTACGACATACTGGCTAACGTGGACCTGCGTGTGCCCAGTAAGGGTGATATGCTCAGAGTTGTCCTCCCTAAGGGTATGTCACCCTCTATTTGGAGTGTTTCAGGTGAGGGGTTAGGTTGCCTCTTCAACTTTATTTTGTTTGGGTTCTGTCCAGACTTCGCTTGGCCCCGGGGCAGTTGAACCCTAATGGGTGGAGGGTCTTGTCTGGTTTGTATGTGTTGTGGAGGTGGTGCAACTTGGCGAGCCATCGGTAGAGGAGATAAAAACATCTCTACCAATTGAAAAGTAGCCCCAAGGATGCTGGCTGGTACTACCTCGCCTCCAGCTTGAAAGGCAAGAAACCCATTATTGATCTCCCCACCTCTGGTGGCAACTGGAAGGCAAATTTTTCTTTACTGGGGGAGATTGGGGACAAGCTGCTTCTGCCTCTTAAGGGGTCCCTCCGATTCCTTCTCATTTTGCACCTGTGTCATCTGCATGCTCAATGCATTTTTACTTTGATTTATCTCGCTCGCATTTTTCCTTACCACTCTATCTTAGTTGTTGTCGCGAGTATCTTGGAGTGTTTCTTATCGGATTGGGAGGAGCTTCAATCACGTGTCAACACCGCCCTTGACAACGCGAGCTCGTGCAGGGAGCTACTCTCAATCCACAACCTTGTTGAGTTTGGCCTCGTTCTTGAAGAGGAGATGAGCGATGTCTTTTCCCGACTAAAGAGGCTTGTGAGCACCTCGGATCATCCGAGCAGCTCTTTTGCTCCAATGAAGCGGTCTCGAACCGACGCTCCCACCTCACCGATTAGGACTGCACCCCCTGCTCGGGAGACTGAGCGAGCAGCAGAGGTGCGACCCGAGGGGTCCGAGGACGATCGCTTTAGCTCGATCTCGAGCGGGATGCGTACTGAGGAGTAGCAGTGCCTAACGTCACCGACCTCTACCTCAAGGACTTCGCTAGGCAAATGGAGGAGAAGTTCTTGGAGGGATAGAGGCTTCTAGTGCTGATGACTTAGTCGGCACGCTCCACCGCCTCTCTTCTCGCGTCACGGCTGTTGCTACCACCTTCAAGACCAAGACTCTGGACTCCTATAGGAAGATCAGGGCAGAAAATTAGAATTTAAGGTGGAGTCTTGAGTAGAAGGACGAGAAGGCGGCAAAGCTTCGCACGGAGATCTCCACCTTCGAGGAGAAGGCGGCCTTGTCAGAGTCCAAAGCCCTCCAGCTCGAGAAGGAGCTATCCATGGTTCGGGACGAGCTGGTGAATGCTCGGTGCAAAGGTTCTCCTTTGAGAAAACCGTAGAGGTTGAGACTTCTCGTCTTCAGAGGAAGGTGGACTCCTTGGAAGGCTAGCTCGCAACAGAATATAATGACGGGGTGACTTTCAGCTGTGAATGTCTCGTGTCCGTCCTGGGTAAGGAATACCCCGACGTGGATATGTCTAAGCTCGAGGCGGGCGTTGATGTGTACATGCTCGAGCATGATGCCCCGAACCAAGAGCCGAGGATCCCCCCAACTCAGGCCCGTGCAGAGACTGAAGAGGATGCTCCTCTTACTGCTGAGATCTCCCCCGCTCCCGCTGCTACCACGGAAGGTGCTCCACTCCGCGAGGACCCCACTCCAACTGCTAGCCCTGATGCTTCAGCCAATTGAAGAGTTATTTTTTATACTTGTACTTTCTGATAAATAAATGAAAAACATGCATTGGATAATTTGCCCTTGTATTTGTATATATATTTTTGCCTTGCACTTTTTTATGAGATTAACTCTAGGCCTTTGCTAAGTAAACTTTAACAAATTTTGGGCCCTCGTTTTTATTATCCGAGTCAATTCTGCTTGTTCCCTCTCTTGGCTTATGTGTGACAGAGTCTTGCCTTAAGTTAGGCTTATGGACCTCTGTTTCTTTTGTGAGCTTGATCTGCTCGAGCCGATATTTGGCTCATACTTGCACCGTCTCACCTTAGACTAGGCCTAGAGACTTCGGCCTTACGCTTTTGCGAGCTTATTCTCGCTCGAGCCTGCTGTTGGCTCACGCTTGGCACCATCTCGCCTTAAACTAGGCTTAGAGATTTCTGGCCCTTGCGTTTCTTTGCGAGATTCTGCTCGAGCCTGCTGTTGGCTCACGCTTGGCACCGTCTCGCCTAAAGTTAGGCTTAGAGACTTCCGGCCCTTGTGTTTCTTTGCGAGCTTATTCTGCTCGAGCCTACTGTTGGTTTACGCTTGGCACCGTCTTGCCTTAAACTAAGCTTAGAGACTTCTGGCCTTTGCGTTTCTTTGCGAGCTTATTCTTCTCGAGCCTACTGTTGGCTCACGCTTGGAACCGTCTCACCTTAAGTTAGGCTTAAAGACTTCTAGCCTTTGCATTTCTTTGCATTCATAAGCTTTAACTCACTCATATTGAATTAACACTGGAAGCATTTTTCTTGCCTCTATTCATGCTCAAGATTTTACACACCTCTATTTTGGGAAAGACTGGATACCAATGCTTGCAATACAAGGGAACTTACTGGAAATACTTCATCAAATGTTGTGAGTTCCACGGCCTTTTGACCTCTTGTCCATTGGGGTAGGTCAATCTGTACGCTCTCGGACCGGCTATTTGAGAGACCCTATAAGGGCCTTTCCGGTTCGGGCCCAACACACGTTGCTCGGGGTCCTTAGTGTTCTGATTCACTCTTCTAAGTACCCAATCTCCCACCTAAAATCGGCGAATGTGTACATTCCGGTTGTAATAGCGGGCCACCCTTTGTTGGTATTCCACTATCTTTGTCGCGAACCTTTCCCTCTTTTCTTCCAGCAAGTCCAAGTTAGCACACATCTGCTCGTCGTTCTGATCCTCGTTAAAGTGCTCCGTCTGATGTGTTCCCATCCCTATTTCAGCTGGGACAACTACTTTATGTCGGAATACCAAGGAGAAGGGGGTTTCCCCCGTAGCGGTTTTGTGCGTGGTTCTATAGGCCCATAAGACACCAGGTAGTTTGTCAACCCAAGCTCCCTTCTGCTCACCGAGCCTGGTCTTTAGGAGGCGTTTTATAGTCTTGTTCGCAGCCTCCACTTGTCCGTTGGCCTGCGAGTGTGATGGTGAGCAAAACCTTAGATCTATTCCTATGTTTCTGCAAAAGTCCCTGAACTTGTGGTTGTCAAACTACCTCTCGTTGTCTGTAACTAACGCGTGGAGAATCCCGTACCTGCAAATCACATTTTTTCAAATGAAGTCAGTGGTTCTGCTCTCTGTAATACTGCTCAAGGCCTCCACTTCAACCCATTTTGTGCAATAATCAATTGCCACCACGGTATGTGCTGCGGATGCTCTTCCCTTTGGTAATGGCCTGATTAAGTCGATTCTTCATTAAGCAAACGGCCAAGGTGAATTCATCATTGTGAGGTTCTCTGAAGGCTGGGCCATGTAGTTGGCAAAGCTTTGGAAACTCTTGCAGCTCTTGGTCTTCTCTTGTACGTCCTGATGTATGCGGGGCCAGAAGTTTCCCTACCTTAAGGCCTTGAAAGCCAAAGACCTCGCGCTAGAGTGGTTCCCGCAGATCCTTTCATGTATTTACCGGAGGACATAATCAGCTTTCTCCTGATCTAAACAGCGCAGCAGTGAGAGAGTATATCATCGCTTGTATAATACCCCATCAATCAGCGTATACCTGGCCGCTTTACACTTTAACTTCCCCGCCTGCTTCTTATCAGTAGGCAACATTCCTTCCTTAAGATAAGAGACGATTGGATCCATCCAAGTGTCACTCGTTGTTAAGCTCATCACCTCGTCCTCCTGCTCGATGCTCGAGCAGATTTTGATTTCTAACAGGATAGACTTCGGCATTTTGAGGTCGGATGTAGCAGCCATCCGTGCTATCATATCAGGTCGAAAATTCTTCCCTCTCGCGATCTGCTCCACCTCGACTGCTTAAAAATTCTTTATCAGCTGCCTCACTTTCCTAAGGTAGGCCTCCATCTTCTTGCCTTTCTCTTGGAAATTTTCGTTGAGGTGATTTGCTACCAGCTGAGAATTTGTCCGAAGCTTTACCTCTTCCACTTTTACTACCGGGCGAGTTTCAATCCCGCAATTACAGCCTCGTACTCGGCCTGGTTGTTGGTAGCCTCAAATTCCAGCTTTACAGTGTATTGCACCTCCACCCCTTCAAGGCTGAGAAGCATAACTCTTGCTCCTGCTCCTTGATCCCCACATGACCCATCCACTGTGACTGTCCATACGTTGCCTGGGGCAGAGGGGCCTGGAGAATGCTCGCTGCCCATATCTTCATGCCTCTCTGTGCATTCGACCACGAAGTCAGCTAAGGACAGTGCCCGTTTTGTTGTTCGGGGTTGGTAGCTAATGTCAAATTCACTGAGCTCTATCGACCATTTCACCAACCTTCCAGAAGTCTTTGCCTTGTGCAAAATCTGCCTGAGTGGTTGGTTCGTCAAAACTGTCACCGAATGTGCTTGGAAGTATGGTCTTAACTTTCGGGCTGCCGTTACTACGGCCAGTACCCATCTTTCCATTGGCGGATATCGAGTTTCTGCCCCCAACAAGACTTTGTTCGTGTAATAGATGGGGTATTGTACCTCTAACTCTTCCCTAACCAAGAATGAGCTCGTTGCCCATTACGACACCGCCAAGTATAAATACAAAACCTCTTCTGCTCGAGGTGTTGACAGTAGCCGGGCTTTCAGTAAGTATTCCTTTAACTGTTGGAACGCCGCTTCGTATTCTGGTGTCCACTTTGTCTTTCTGCCTTTTTTCATTTCCTGGAAGAAGATGCAGCACTTATCCGTGGCTCGGGAGATGAACCTTTGAGGGATGCCAATTTACTTGTAAGGCTTTATATCTCCTTGAGAGTATGCAGGGATCTCATCTCTATTACTGCTCTTATCTTTTCTATATTGGCTTCGATTCTTCTATGACTAACCATGAAGCCCAAGAATTTTCCCGAACCTACTCTAAAGGCATATTTCTCTGGATTGTGTTTCATCCGATACTTCCTTAGGAGCGTGAAGGTCTCTTCCAAACGGTTTACATGTTCCTCCGCGTCCTTTGACTTAGTGATCATATCGTCCATGTAAACTTCCATCATGTAGCCGATCAGCGGCTTGAAGACCTTGTTCACCAGTCTCTAGTAGGTTGCCCCCGCATTTTTTAGGCTGAAGTGCATGACCTTGTAATAAAACAGGCCTTGGTTGGTGATGAAGGTTGTGCATTCCTCGTCTGGCCAGTGCATGGGAATTTGGTTATAGCCCGAGAAGGCATCCATAAAGCTAAGCATCCGTGTTCCGCTGTGGAATCCACCAGCTGGTCTACCTTCGGCAATGGAAAGCTATCTTTCGGACAAGTTTTATTCACATTTATGAAGTCTAAGCATATTCTCCATTTCCCACTTGCCTTCTTTACCAACACCACGTTTGAGATCCATTCAGGGTAGGAGACTTCCCTTATGAATCCTGCCTTCAGCAGCTTCTCCACCTCACAGTTCATGGCCTCGTACCTTTCTTGGTTGACGCATCTCCTCTTCTGCCTCACTGGCTTAACGTCCTTCCGTATTGCCAGCCTGTGACACGCCACCTCTGGGTCAATCCCGGGCATATCCTCGTGTGTCCAAGCGAATACATCAGAGTGTACTCGCAAACACTCGACCATATTTTTCCTCAACTGCCCGCTAATGCCCAAGCCGATCCGGACCTTCTTCTCGTGGCCATCTGGTCTTATTCTAATTTCCTTCAGTTCTTCAGCGAGATCTTGTCTTCCACTCTTCGACTCCCCCTTAAGTCTAATGACGTTACCTGCATAGTTTTCTTTGCTGCCACAGCGTAGCATCTCCTTGCGACCCTCTGACTGCCCTTGATGACTCCTACAGCCCTATTTACTCAGTACTTCAAGGCTAAGTAGTGGGTGGATAATATTGATTGGCTGATCTTTATGAAGGGCCTCCCCAGTTTTGCTTGGTAGAGGCTGACTTCATCCACCACCACGAAGTCTAGCATCATATTCTTTTTAAAAGGCCTCGAACCCATAGTCACAGCCAATTTGATGATTCCCAGAGGGGTCAGCTTTCCTTCCCCGAACCCTTTCAGGGAAGTGTTCGTCTGCTCAAGGCTCACATCCGCTATTCTCAAATCGTCGAGTGTGGACTTGAAAAGAATGTCCACCGAGCTTCCCGAATCCAAAAATATTCCATCAACCTTCTTATTAGTAATATTTTCCTTTACGACCAAGGCATCCTTATAGGGGTACAGTACCCCTTCCTCATCCTCCTCCGTCCACATGATGGGTACTTGCCATACTATAGCCTTTTTTGCAGCAGGTGAGGCGAACAAGACCTCCCGGCCAGCAGCGGCGTATCTGCAATATTTTTTCTAGGTCCTGTTTGAATTTCCTGCCATCGTGGGTCTTCTTGAGATCACTCTCGTAGCCGGTGGATCCAGGTCCATGTTGTAGGCTAGATTATCCTCCTCTGATTGCTGCTAGACCACCGGATGTCCCCCTTCAATAAACTTATCTAAATATCGGTTTCTAACCAGGTTGTCCACCTGCTTCTTCAAATCTCGGCACTGTGACGTTGAGTGGCCGTGGTCACCATGGAAGCAGCAAAACCGTCCCCTATCTCTTTTGCTAGTTGGTTTAGCCATTGGTGTTTAAGGGCTCAGCAGTCCTCGTTCTTCCGCCACTTGGAATATTTCTTCGAGCGACACCTTCAGTGTCGTGTATTGTCTGTAGGCAAGGCATTGCTCAACCACCTGTATTGCCCGATATCGAGGGAAGATTCCCGTGGGAGGGGGTAATGGTCGGTCGGCTCTATTATTGTTCGGCATAGGTCGGCTTGGTGGTTGATTACGGGATAGGTGGCTATCTTGTTGCCGATATTCCCTACGGTCCCAACTGGGAGACCTACGAAATGGAGCGGGAGCCATTCGCAGTTGGGGAGCTCTCTAATAGGGGTTATAGGGTGCAACCCACTCCCTTATTACCCTAGAAGTTGATGTTCCTCGAGCAGGACCTTCTTTTTCTTTCCTTTTCACTCCACTGCCCTGCTCACTTCTTAGTTTCGCGACCTTTTCCTCCTTAATTACCATGTCCATCTTCACCTGTTCATACGCATCAGAATATGAACAGATCGAAGGACTCTGTAAATTGTACCATGGCCTCCCTTTCACGATTCCATCCTTTAGCCCCTCAACGCCTGGGGATGATTGAATGCCCCAAGATCCAGAACCGACCGGTGATACCTTTTGACAAACTCCGGTGGGACTCCCTCCTTCCGCTTTATCTTTGACGACTCCATCATGTCTTCTTCGGGGGCTACTGGTGCCCTGAATTGCTTTGCAAATTCTCTGCAAATTTGTTCGAAGCTCGGAATGCTTCCCAGTGGTAATCTGCGGTACCAATCTCTTGCCCTCCTCTCCGGAGTAAGTGGGAAGGCCCTGCAGTCACTGGGTTGCCGTCGAGCTCAGTACTCATGTCATGTCATTAAACCGTTATATATGCATCAGTGGTCACTCTTCCCTGAGAACCTTAAGTCTGGAAAGAGGAAATCCTAGGGGATTGTAACGCCCATGATCTTCGCTGAGAGCGGGGACTCATTATCCTGCAACTCGGGCCTTTCCCGTTTCACCGACGGTCTTCCACAACCTGTGCCAACCTGCGCACTTCCTCTCTAATTCCTCCATGACGGGAGATAGGTACTGCACTCTACAAGTGTTGATGAGATCCCCTTTCTTTTAGGTTCATTTCCTCCCTCCCAGCAACATTTAGTGTCTTCGACCTCGGGCTTCATCTCCCACATGCTCCCGGGCGGGAGTGATCCCGCTGCTGGACTCAGAGATGTCATTGCTTGCTTTCCTCTATCCCTCCCTGAGCTCCTGCAGGATGGATGTCAGTGTTTCCATTTGTTTCTCCATCTGATCCATCCTTTAATGGATTTCCCTATTTCGGGCCTCATTGTTCACCTCCCTCAAAGTTACCGACTCCTCTGGACTTATTCCCCTCCTGCTATTTTCTCTCATTATTCTGTTGTGTTTTTTTTTTTTGAACGTGTTGGAAAGTCATGCTTTTTGGACTGATCCCCATAGACGGCGCCAAAATGTTGATGCAGTTTTCTGTGTGCTCTCGAGTAGGGTCGTAGACTTCTACCCGCAGGATGCTCGAGCAAGAATCTCTGCCAATCTCGATTTTTCTCTATTCCCGGACAGTGATTTCCTTGGGCCTGTGCTCACAAAAAACAAGGTCAGGGGTCGCCGGGTATTTTTCTAGCGAAAACCCTCCGACGCTCAAGTTAGTAATCGGGTTATTCTTTTTGTATCCCTCTTTGTTCGAGAGACCGGAGGGATGAAATAATCTCTGGATAAAAAATGCCCAGGGTAGGAAAACCTGGAAGACCCAAAAAGAAAATAAAGAAGAATCTGAAAAACTGAAGAACCCCCGCCACTTACACTTCGATTCATACTTATTGCTCTGTTTTCCCGCCATATCTCTTCGGAGTCCGCCGTTCCCGCGTTAATGGTGTCTGGGTCCCTCTGACAGCCGAGGTTACCGTGGCACACCCTGGGAATGTGGGATGTCAGGTGGGTATGGGTTCCCATGGCCTAATGATAGTGTCGGGCATGCGAATACGAAATGATGACGCTGTGGGGGCGTGTGTCGGCCATCGGTAACACTGACGACACCATACCGTGTGGGCTATCGGCTAGGCATCGATCGTCGCGTTGAGTTGTGGGAAGGAAGGATCCAACTATTTCGAACTGGCTATGCTTGAATCTTGTATTTTCTCCTTGCCGTTGCTGGTGTGACTAGGTCATGCCCAGGGGGCTTGAAGACCTCGAGTAAAAGATGGAGCTTGGGGTTCGACCAGCCTTGGGCACTCGACCTTGACCAGTTTTGACGTCTGGTAAGGCCATTTTCGTGCCAACGGTCAAGTCTTCTGCTCGAGCTGGGTTGACCTCGATGTCTTTTGCTCGAGCTGGGTTGACCTTGAAGTATTCTGCTCGAGCTGGGTTGACCTCGAAAAGGCCTGCTCGGTATTACCCAAACATAACGTATACATGAAATCAATTTTTTTATTAAATATCGACGTGGAAAGAATTGAAAACATTTTCAGGAATCCGTTTCCAACTTCCAAGCATCTAATGAATGGATTGATTCAAATCTATAGTTTTTGTAATGGGTTGTAATGACTTTTTTTTTTTAATTTTGAACCACCATGGAGGTGGAGGGTTAGGTCGGACCCCTACATGTAATATAAATCATATAATGAAGGAAACATAAGGAGGGGGATATAAAAAATAAAAATAAAAAGCAACCAAAAAGTTCCAAAAAATGAGCCATTAAAAAAAATCAACTTCGAACATGTGGGAACTCAAGAGCATCCAAATGAAGAATATCAAACAGATGGGTTGGAAGATCCCCAGAATTAAAAAATTATTGATGAGTCTAATGAGTGCATGTCTAGTTGGCCATGAAGTCAGCAGCGGATGTAACCTCTTGGAAGACATGCCTGAGAATAACAGAAGAACCATAAGATAAAATACGGATCTGGCCAAGGTGATAAGTAAAATTCCATTGTATTGAACCATGAATGTTTGCAGCAGGTGGTTAGAGGACATAAAGGATATGAAGTGCCATGGAAAAGAGCACATGCCGAATAAGCCAGTTACAGATTGAATTATAGCTTGGCGAGAGGTTGAGGTCAGTTTCCCAATATAAAATCTACTATTTTGTTGACTGATCAATTGACTTGATATAGCCTCATAATGGTGTAAAAAAGCCATAATGCGCTAAAAACTAGATCTGCTCCCATTTGGAAAAATGATAATATCATCAGCAAAACTCAAATGGAAAACATGCATAGGAACAGTTGTCTGCGTACCTCGTGGAGGGATACTCGAGAATATAAGTGGGCTAATCCTTCAAAAAAAAAAGCCCGGTTGCAATGATAAAAAAAAAAAGGAGAAAGGGGATCGCCATTTTGGAGTTTTATCAACAATTTGCTTGTGTAGGCGGAGATTCGATATTTTCAGAATCCTTATGTAAGGAAATACCACCCTACGACTGGAAGAAATCATAACTCACCACATTGACCATCACAGAAAATCAATACCTATAGACTGCTCGTGTGATCAAAAACACCCATGGCTTAAAAATTCCAAAGCGCCAGAGCATACAAAGAATGAAGGACTAGAACATCTTATCATAAGCCTTTGCCATATCCAGTTTAATAACCACATTAACACCTCGTGTATAGCGGTTGATATAATGGATAAACTCTTGGACTAGCAGGATATTATTATAAACAACCCAACTCAGAACAAATCCACTCTAGAACGGAGATATAATACAAGGAAACAAAGTAAAAAGCACCAAAATCAGCATTATAGTCAACACCTTATTACTGACATTACAAAAGCTAACAGGCCAAAAATCTATCCAGGTAGAAAAAGAGTCATTCTTAGGAAAAAAAAAAGACTTGTAAAGTACTTTGGAGACCCTAGGCATAGCAAATCCACAAAAATAATCAAAAACTAGATTATGTGCATTAGCCCCAATGATATCCCAGCACATCCGGTAGAACTTACCATAAAAAAAATCAAGCCCGAAGCACCGTTAGGATTGATAGAAAATACCACTGCTGAACCTCCTCCATATCAAGAACCTTATATAAATCTGCGTCATCTTCTTCCATGACTTTTGTAGGTGTGTGCCTTGTATGTAAATAAGTGTCAGTGTGCAAGTGGACAAAAGAAGTAATATAATGATTATTCATATCATCCTTATAGGGATTAATATATTGAGACTTGCTACAGCAATCTTACAATTTAATTTTAGTGAAATAATAAAATAAGAAAAAAATGTGATTAAGAACCTAATTAAACTAAAAGTAGAATAAACAAAATGCAATAAAGGAAGGTTAACATCAAACAAAAAGGTATACTTAATGACAAAGGGTAGTTGGATTCCAAACTCACTTATGGGTTATTGACTATTCTTTATTTAAGGTTTAGTTACTATAGCATCTACTATAGCACTAGGCAAAATCACTCATGTATCCTCAGTTGTCACCTATTATATATCTTATATCTAAAAGTAACCAAACAATGACCAATTGTTAAGTTAACATTTAGACTTAGTATTATACATTCTACGTCGGATTTACTCTATAAGGTGAATCTCTATATCTAGTTCTTCACTAATTTTAGATTAAGCATAACTCTATTCAAATTGAGATTAACTCAAGTTGGGAAACTAAATTCAAAATCATGTATTGTCTTGACTTGTTCCACTAAGTTAGAACATTTTAATGCTCTTTTTTAGCTTTTATATACTAAATGAGTGGTCAACTGAAATAGAGATTTACAATAAATAAAATCAATACAAACTGCTATAGCAAATCTAACTACTTTAAACATTAAGTTTATTTAAAATCTAACTACTTTAAAGTTTAGCTCATGATGAGCTTTAAAACAGTAATAATACGAAATTTTATCATCAAATACATCATTAAAAATAGATTAAAGAAAACAAATACAAAAATAAAGTTGAGATACAACAAGGACTAAAGTGTTACAATTTAGTCTTTGAGCATCCCTTATTTTTCCCGTAACTCCTCCGTTGCAGACTTTAAAAATCTTTCTTGAGTCTTATTTTTGTGTGTGACAGCAATGAATAATGATGCATGATAATGAAAATAATGTATTTCCTTAAAATGTATCATTTTATATCTTAGAATTAGGGTAACTCTAAAAGGAAATTAGGACATGGTAACCTAGGACCATATTTCATTTTGCATGCTACCTGTCATTGTTTGTCTGCACTTAACAGTGACAATGCAGTAATAGATGCAGCAGGCTTTATCTGCTGACACTTGGTAGGCTGGATAGTTTTATCTTATTTGTTTTGCTCCCAAATTGCTGCAGTAATTCTTCCAGTATTCTCTTTGGTTTAGGCTTGATTTAGTTTATACATAGATAAGTCTTTTGTCATTTTTTGCAAACCTGTTGCTGCAGTATTGTGATCCTTTTCTACAGCATCCCTTATTAAAGCATAAGCTTTTAGGTCACATACAATTATGCACAAAATCAAAGCATGAAATGGTCTTCCATACATAATTTTTTACAACTATAATTAAATACATATATAAAGTGTGATTAAAAATATAAATAAATTACCATTTACTCTGTAAGTAATGGCAAGTTTAAATTTAGATGTATCATGATAACTCTCATTTCATAGAGTTATCACACCCTCAAACTTAAACCATTACTTATCCTCAAGTAATGAGAACAACACAAACACTTGAATAACTCATTCATGCACCAAACGTCTTAGCTCTATTATCTAGATTGTTCTAACTCATCAACCCTCAGATTTCATCTTTATACATGCAAAGTTACCATCAACAGTTTTAGTTTTAAACTTAAGTTTCATTCTATCCAATGTGTGTGTGTGTCATTTTCATAAATCTCAGAGTTGCTATAATATAACTCGAGCATCGAATTTATCTCAAAGATAAAACAATAAAAAAACTTTCATTAATTAGGGAATAAGAATTATAAAAAGCTACAAACTTGTGCTACCTTCATTCATAAAAATATATGTATAATTTTTTTTTTAACTTATAGCATCAAACCCTTTAGTGTGACATCAATTTTTCATTTGAATGCCCATCATTTATAATGATGGCACCCAATTAATTCATCAATACACAAATTAGAGTTGCTGCAGCAATAGCACCTGAAATGTTATAGCTATAGTCTTATCTTGAGACATCTTTAACTCAAGGTTGAATATGAGTTCATGCATAGTCCTAGCTACTTAGTTTCTTAGACAGAGGACTTGATTTTTCTTTTCGGTTGCTACAGCAATGCTAAGAACTTTTGCCACCTGTTTACTCAAGTCTGCATATGGCATGCACACATGGCCCTGATTACTCAGTAACTAAGCCATTAGAGCATAATTATTCTACTTTTAGTATAGTTTAGAAAAATATTTTGAAAATTTTCCTAATTTTTCCCCAAACTTGAGTTATTTCTATCCATAGTTTAAGAAAATTTCTAATTTGCTCATCACAGTTTTTCTATAGCATAATCACACAACTCAACTAAAGTTTAAATGTTAAGACAAAATATCAACCTTCATTCATAAACTGTCTCTATTTAAAGGTAACTTTTCCTATATTTCATCACTCAATTCATCCTCAATGGGTTTTCTAATTCAAGAACAAATATTAGATAAATAGTGCTACATATTTAGTCACACATATTCGAGAAAATATCCATAAAACTAAAATATTCATTTACATTCATGACATTTTAGTAAACTGAAATTAAAAAATAAAAATAAATTTCAATACACCACACATTCATTCATTCATAAAACATATTACAACATAAGACTATCATACTATAGCATAACATAGCATAACTTCCCTCAAACTTAAGAGGTGTTGTGCCCACATATGCACACGAAACAATATAAAAACATACATGCATACAAATTAAATTAAAGGTATAGCTTTAAAAACATCCAAACTAAAACAAAATAATTAAAAACAATATAAAGTTTCAACAATTGTAGAGATAAACCCAGCAGGCAAGGGATACTCCCCCATTAGGGAAATGTTACAGCATGTTATGAGCAAGTTTACATTTTCTTTATTCCACTCCTCAAGTTTTTTTTTGGTGAGCCCATTTTTACAACAACTGATTTTTTTTAGCTCTCTTGGTTGGATTGGTTTTTGGAATTCTAGCAGCTTATTAAACAGTAGGTAAATAAGTTTTTGCTTTCTTAGGTACTTATTCTTCTGGGGCCTGTAATGCTGCAGCATTACCAGAGGGTTGTGCCTTTTTTACTCGATGGATTCTTTGTAGCTTCTTCAACAGTGATGCTATCAAGGAGTTCCTGCAAGCTCTTATTTTTTACTATTATTCTTGCTGTTTTGTTGATGGCTTCAATAATTGCTGCATTAATATCCTCTTGCTCTTCTGTTTTGACTCCTTATCAATCAAAATTTTCTATTTTCTCTTACTATTAAGAATCACAACTGGTAGTTCTTCTTCTTTCTTCTCTTCTGTCTTTTCTTCACTTCATTCTTCTTCACTTTCAACTTCCTCATCTTATTCTTTAGCTTCTGATTCTTCTTTTTCTTCTAGCCACTCCTCTTCTTCTGATTCTTCTTCTTTACTCTCTTCTGCTGCCTCTACTTCTGCCTTTTTTACTAGAGCAATCATACTGCTTTTTAAATGTCAAACTGCTACAATAAGAAATTAGTAAATCTTTATTCTTTCTCCTTATGAATACTATAAATTAATGCTTTTGACACTCTAGATGCATTAAGTAAGTCCATAATCTTTTATTCACTTTCGTCTGTGCCTCTACACATGCATTGATGTTTTTACTCAATATTTACAGCATCTTCTTAATCTCTAGAACTTTCTCCGGTTTGGCAGCAGTAGAATATTAATGGATTACTGTAGCAACAGATTATCTAGCAATACTCTCAACTGTCAAAGTAGTGAAAGCTTCTTCATTCTTAACTCTCTCATCACTTCCAGTTATTTTTACTTTAGAAAACTCACAAATGTCTATGATGAGAGATGGAAACAACAAGGTGCTAAACTTTTACTTTTTCACAGCGCACTCTCTAATTTCTTTTTGTATAATCCTCCTAACGTCAATTCTAAAATCTTTAACATTAGCATACAACAGTATGAGCCTTTCTTGAGACACAGTGGCGGTGTGTGTGGTAAACACCAATTTAGATTTCAGAAATTTTACCTATACTTTGGCAAAGAGGAACCCGGAAAAGCTGCTATACTATCCTTTTATTTAGTTGAGCTTGAGCCTGAGTGAAACTCTAAGGCAGGAACCGCACCGAAGGAAGGAAGTGGAATTCGAAGTTCCTAGCTAGGTTTCAAATCAATCGTATTGACTTCCTTTGCCTTTTCATTTACTCATTTATTATCTTCTACAATCAAGGCTTTGAGTACTTCATTCTACTTTTTACATTTATAGTTTCAACCAATCTACTATACTCACAATCAATGGCATACGGTAAATTACAAAAATCATTTATTACTCTAGAGTCTATAGGGATTTGAGCTTGCCTCACCCAAATATTGCACCGATTTGCTACAGTATATTATAGTAGAACTCTTGGATGTTGGCAGCATTGGATCTTGAGGGTAAGCACAAAATTTGACCTATCCTGGCTTCTTTATAGCATTAAAAATGGTATTTATTATCTTGGTTAGCTGTTTAGTAAATTGAAAGCCCTTTTCCTCTAGGATCTTTCGAGGCTTAATGAAGTGCTTGTATTTTTCTTTTGCTCTATAACTATGAAAACGCTCAGGGTTTTTTTAGTTTTCCAACCTTAGTCTTAGTTTTTGGCATTGCTCTAGCATTGTAATTAGCTTGGTATGTTTGGAAAAAAAAATGGGAATTAGAAAGAGAGAGTGTTGTGATTGTAGAAATTAATTGATGAATAAAGAGTAATAGTGAATGGTTAACAATTACAACCTTACGTTATAATGGAAAGGGAAGTAAAGAGATAGATTGGGCAGCTGGTTATTACGAATTTTCTTCCTAAATTTCAAATTTAAATGTTACTGGCTGCTTGCATCAACCTAATAGCCTGCAACGGTAAAATTTCTTTGTTTTACCCTTTCAAACTATTAGGTGCCCTTTTACTAACACAACTATTGTAACATTAGATAACTTACTATAACATAACCATTGTGTACACAATCCATTCAAGAATCATCCTTCCTCTTTGATGCTACAACATCACATTTAATTAACTCTGTTTAATTTTTTTCTGCCCATCTAATTTTGCATTCAACTTTTTTGTTTCCAACTTCTGATTAAAGGCAAAAAAATATAGATAAAACAAGGAATTAAATTAGAACATAGAAATTATTTTAATAAATTAAAACAAAATAAAAGAAAAACTAAAAAACAACAAAAATTAAATTAAAGTGCTTAAAAATTTAAAATTTACTTTCCTCATTAGGTTCCTTCCCACCTCCGAGCTTGATTTTAGGTCTTTCAGCCTCACAGTCCCTTTTTGATAAGATTGGATTTTTTAATAACAGTTCGTCCCTTGAATTATTCACACAGTTCTCATGTAATACTTTACTCTTTACCCATTAGCCTTTATTCCTGGCCTGTACCTTTATCTTGAAGATCAATAGTCCCACGAGGATAAACTCTTATGAGTTTGAAGAGTCTTGACCATATAAACTTTGACTTTCCGAGGAAAGTTTTAATCTAGAGTTATAAAGCAACACTTGTTGGTTTGAAATGAGCTCCCTTTACTAGATTTGCTTGTTATGCCATTGCTTGGTTTTCTTCTTAAAAATTCTTGCATTTTTATAAGAGAATAACTTGAACTCATCTAGCTTACAAAGTTGTAACAACCTTTACTCTGCTGCAACATTCATATCCATGTTCGAGTTATTTTACTACCTAATATGCTTTATGCTCTAACTCTAATGGCAAATGACAAGCTTTACCATAAATAATTCTACATGAAGACATGCCAAGTGGTGTTTTGTAGGCAATTCTAGAAGCCCATAGGAATCATCTAGTCTAATATACCAGTCTCTTCTACTAGGATTCACCATTTTCTTGTAAATCTTTTTTATCTCTTTGTTAGACAATTCTGCCCAACCACTGGTTTGTGGATGATATATTATAGCAACTTTATGCTTGATCCTATATTTGGTCAATGCTACTACAAACATTCTATTACAAAAATGGGTTCCTTCATCACTAACAATGGCTCTGGGGATATTAAATCTTGCAAAAATATTATTTTGAAGAAACTTTACGACTGCCTTGGCATCATTTATTGGCAATAATGTAGCTTCTATCCATTTTGACATATAGTCCACGATAATTAAGATGTATAACTCTTAACGGATGGTGAAAATAGTCCCATAAAGTCCATTTCTCATACATAAAAAGTTCAACATATAAGATATTGGTCAATGGCATTTCATGATTTTGAAAAATATTTCATATTCTTTGACATCTATCACAACATTTAACAAACTCATAAGCATCTCTAAAAATAAAAGGCTAGTAATAACTTGATTGCAAGACTTTTACTACTGTTTGATATCCTAAAAATGTCCACTATATGTTGTAACATGACAAGACTACAGAATGCTTGAAAGCTTTTTATTAGGAACACATCTTCTAATCACAAAGTCTAAGCACATTTGTACAAGTAGGGCTTATCTCACTAATAGTTTTGACATCATAGAGAAACCTCTTCTTTTACTAGTAGCTTAGGTCCGGTGGTAGTAATCCATTCATTATATAATTAGCAAAGTCTAAATTCCAAAGAAATCCAGATTGCTCTAGTATTAGTGCATGTTGTAACATCAAGAATTGCTCATAAAAAAATGTTTCTATGATGTCGTGCTTATTCAGAGTCCTTGCATTTGCTTATAACCTTGAAAAATGGTCTACTACTTAATTCTCAGTTCCTTTTCTATCATTTATTTCCAAGTTAAAATTTTATAGTAAATGAATCCACCAAATTAATCTTGGTTTGACATCCATCTTTGAGATTAAATATTTTATGGCTGAGTGATTTGTATAGACAACTATTTTGGTACCAACTAAATAAACTTTAAAACTTTTAAATAAAAGTAAATTCTTTTCAATGGTGGTGCATTTGAGTTGTGCATCCGCTAGGCTCTTGCTGGCATAGTGAATAGAATGGAAAATCTTCCATTTTCTCTACCCTAGCACTACTTCGAGTAGAATGATTACTTGGCTTCACACATTAACTCAAAGGGCATAATCTAGTCTGGTACTTCAACAACTAGTGCTATAACAAGAGCTTTCTTTAATGCAAAAAAGGCCTTTAAATAATCTTCATCAAAATAAAAGTGTCTATCATGCAAAAAATCCTTAATGAATCTTTTATAGCATCCAACTTACCCTAAAATACTCCTTATACCTTTAATTGAAGTGGGTGGTGGAAGTTTATCAATCAATTCTATTTTTGTCGTATTCACCTCTATCAATTCTCTAAAGATATTATGGCCTAGAACTATCCCTTATTGTACAATGAAATGACACTTTTCCCAATCCAATGCTAAATTTGTTTCCTCACATCTCCTAAGTACATTTTTTAGATTGTGCAAACAATTATCATATGATTTCTTAAAAATTAAAAATCATCCATAAATACCCCAAGTGTTTGACATCATACATCTTTGGAAAGTTGTTGGAGTTTGCACAGGCTAAATAGCATTCTTATGAAGGAAAAAGTTCCATAAGGATAAGTGAATGTTGTTTTCTTCTAGTCTTTTGGTGCTATAGCAATCTGATTGTAACTCTGAGTAACCATCCGAGAAACAATAATTTCCTTTCTAGAAAGTATGTCTAACATCTAATTTATGAAAGGCAATGGAAAGTGATCCTTCCTTATGGCCTTATTCAGACTTCCTATAATCCATGTAAACTCTTTATTTGGTTACTGTTCTTATAGAAATAATTTCATTCATCTCATTTGGTAAAACTATCACTCCACCCTTCTTTAGAACACATTGTATTGGGTTCACCCATAAGCTGTCGAAAATTGGGTAGATGATTCCAGCATCAAGCCATTTAATGATCTCTTTCTTTACAACTAACTACCTTCATATTGGGAATCTAGATTCCCTTTTGCTCTACAGAGTTACTATAGTAATCTCCTAGTAGAATCTTGTGCATGCATATGGAGGGCTTAATTCCTTTCATATCTATCATGGTTCAGCTAATGGCCTTTTTTAATTCCCCAATACAGCCACCAAGTTTTTCTTTTAATCTGCATTCAAAGAAGATGAAATAATTATTGGAAGTATGTCATGGTCACCAAGATAAATATATTTCAAATGTGAACATAAGGATTTCAATTCTAAAATAGGAGGTAACTTAATAGAAAGAGAATAAGATTTTACTTCCTTGTTTGATAAATCAAGTCACTCAAATTGCTTATTAGATTTGAAAGATTGTTCGTCTCCTAGCCATATTATGTAAACTAATTCCAAGTCTTAATATTCATGCTTAAGTTCTTTAAATGTTGTAGCCTTGATTTCTTCTTTACCACAGTAACTATTTAATCTTTGTAATACAGTTAAATCCACAGCGCTGGCAAATTTATAATCTTCAACCTCATTAGGACTCTTCATGGCTTCTAGTACATCTCTTGATTCTAGTTAAGTTTAGTTATAGTTCCATAATCACGTTCACCAATCAGTACATACCCTTGTGAGTGCTCAGAATGTCTTATAAAGATAATTTTTTTCTCTTGCACCCAATTTTTCATGTGTATGTGAAGGATTATGAACATATCTTGCAGACCCCCAAGGTCACAAATGAGTTAGAATAGGTTTTTTACCTGTCCATAGCTCATATGAAGTGGAACTAATTGACTTGGGACTCAACTAAGTATGGAGGCAACCGTCAGCAATGCATCTCCCCAATAAGATATTAGGAGATTTTCTTACGCCATCATAAACCTAACTATCTCAAGTAATGTCATATTCCTCTTTTCCACAACACCATTTTATTATGGAGTCCCATAAATAGTCAACCGTCTCTTAATATCTTTCTCTTGACACCATTCTTTGAATTGTTCAGAAAGATATTCACGTTTATAGTTCGTTCTTAGGACTTTGATCGTTTCAGATTTGTGAAAAATTAAATAGACATGACCAAAACGTGAGTAATCATCAATGAATGTGATAAAGTATAAGGCACCATGTCTGGCCCTTACACTTATTGGATCAAAGATGTCAGAATGGATAATTTGCAAGACTTTTCAGCTCTTGCTCCTTTATCGAATGGTTTTCTAGTTGTTTTTCTAGTTAGACAACTATTAATACAGGTAATTCTATTTTATCGAGTGAGCCTAAATATCCTTCTTTAGATCATCTATGCATTATGTCTTACCCTATATGTCCTAGTTTGGCATGCCGTACATTAACATCCATAGAATCAAAAGATGTAATTAATGAAAAATAATCTTGATTTGAATTATAGTTGTCATTAATTACATTTAAAATCATAAAACCATTAAGTAATTAACTAGTTCCAACAAAAGTTTCAATAAGAACTAATTGCACACAAACCTCACGGAATATCACATGATATTCCCTGATTAGAAGTACAATGATAGATATTAAGTTTCATAAGATCTTTGGTCCATATAACACATCATGAAGATAAGGCATTTGGCAACCATGCAAATGTAATTTGCAAGTGCCAATCCCTTTAGCTTCAACCCTTGAGTTGTTCCTTAAGTAAATCCATTTAGTCCTTTCACTAATCCAACAATATTCCACATAGGCTCCACGTTTATTGGTTACATATTCTATTGCCCCTAAATCTACAATCCACAAATGATGAGTTTCAGTCATATAAATGGAACCTATTACATACATATTATGTAAATTTGGGGATTTAATGTATACGTTTTTCGGCTCAGTGCAATCACAAGTGAAATGGCCAAACTTACTACAATTGTATTATATCACTTTGCTCATATCCTTCTTTTAGCGCATTTACCTCTCTTGCACTTACCCAAATTGGATTGTCATTAATTAGATCTTTTTCTGCTCAGAGAAAAGGTTTTACCTCCTGCTTTACGTTTAAAGCTCAAAGTTTTTGTGAGTTGGTTTTGGTCATATAAAGTTAAGTAGAAGATTTAGCTGCCACTATCGCTCATCTTCCAACTCCAAGTGATGTTGAATATCATTAAACATCTTCACACCCTTATTGTGTATCATGTTAACTTTCATATGCTCCTAACTATCTGGAAGAGATCGAATAACTGCATGCACTTACTATTCATTGGCTATAATGCTATCAGCATTTTTTAGCTCTCTAATTAAAAGTGATATTTCTCTCAAATGCTGCTCCATGAAAGTATTTGGGTGCAATTTATAAGTGTCAAATTTAATTCTAAGTCTTTTAAGTTTGGTGGTAGAAATACCACCATACTTTTCTTTCAAGGCATTCCATAATTAGTAAGCCATTTGGTATTTCTCATACTAAAATATAAAATCATTTTCCATAGTGCTCAGCAACAAAATATGTGCACTACAAATTTTTATTTTCCAAGCTTCAAAATCTCTTTTATGTTGAGTGGAATTACCCTTCGGTGGCTCAGTCATAATGTTTGTAATCATCTCTAGTTATTCTTGCAATTCAAGTAGGTTTTGAACTTTCCGGTACTGAATATCATAATTGGTACCGTTCAGTTTAATTCCTTTATTTAATTCAGCCACGACACTATTTGTTCTCATTTCTTTTTTATACTAAGAAAAACACAAAACAAGGACATAAGAAAATTTTTGTGATTTCATATATTAATTATTTTGTTGTAACCAAATAGCCTAAAATATGAAAAGTTTAATATAAAGACTAGATTCGAAAATTCGAAGATTCGAAAATTTGAAAATTCCTTTTCAAACATTAAGTTAATATAATTTTATTATATTGCACAAAATATTAGTTCATTTATTGTTTATTCCCTTAGAATGTTAACAATAATAGAACTCCTACTCATAAAAGATGCTATAAGAATACATCCATCATGCATCTGTTCACATGGATAATGCACTAAGAAATTCCCAGGAAGATGGTGGAGACTCAAAAAGTCTCTCTTAGTACCAAAGTTCCCTAGGCTCGTGCCTTTTTGGCAGAATTTTCCTAGACATTCAATTTATCCATATTACTACGCCAGGATTATTCTCATTTTTTGTTTTAAATACTTTGTTATGCTCCCTTATGTGTAATCATATGCAAAAATATATTTTTCAGATTTTTTTTAATACTTACATAAAGTAATTTTCTATAATTTAAAAGGATTTATTGAATTAAAATTAAAATTAAATATATAAAAATTTAATAAAATTAATTTTAATTGACAGTTTAATAGAGAATAAAAATATGAAATGGCTGCCACAAAAGGTGCCTTAAAATTTAGTCAGGAAGGTGGAGCGTGGAATATACTCTCTACCACCGCGAGTGGACATTACTCAATGCCCAAAAGCTGGTTTAATTCTAACCCGGTTCGATTTGGTTATGCGTGTTGATGGCGTGTACGACATATATCGAACACGTGACTGTCGTGTGCCACGTGGTTCGCATGTGGCTCTACAATGTACACACTCCTTGACGGAGAGTGTGATTCACTCTCCGTTTTTCGGCAAGGTTTCGGCGAAGGTGTATACATATCCCTACTATTTCTAACGTGCTGATTCAAAATCTGGTATCGGATTTTGAATATAATAAATAATTCCAATACACGAGCCATCTTAAGTTGGGATTACACATGGAATCATTGTTCATCTTCTTCAACCTCAACAATTTTCTAGATTTCAAGCCAGAACTTCAAACGCTCCGTTCTCTCTCGATAGGCGTCAGAATTTTGCATATATATATATATAGTTGGAAAGCTCTTTTCATGCTCTTTCTAATTATGCCAATTTCATGCCATATGTTTTGTGTCATGAAAGATATGAGTAAAATAAACTTACGGATTCATAACTTAAGTTTTCATTTTACTCATTACATGAACCATATTAATCCTCATGGCAACTAGGAATTAATCCATACACCCCTATGCGTTTATTAATTCAGTTGCATGGCATAAAAAACAAGTAAATTTTATTATGCCATTAATATGTGTTCTTGATGGAAAAACTCATTAAGAACATGCTTGGATTTCATGCTTAAAATACTTAAATCAAAATAGAACCTATTTGGCTCGATACTAATATTGATTTTTGAGAAAGAATCAACATAAAACTTGCAATTCAAATATAAACACGTACTGGATTATACGCAGAATAATCGATAAACCAAGGTTATGCTACTGATTTATGTTTGGAGTGTAATCACAAAATCGAAAAATCCTCTCAGTTCACGTTGCAAGAACCCTCCAAGCTTCTCTTGACTCATTTTTCTCCAAATTGTACTTTGCTTATTTTTGTTTAACCTTAGGTTATTAATGGATTTTCCCTTGCCCTCTATTTATAGTATTCCAAGATTAGAGATCATCTTTTCAATGAACAATAAATAAGCTCAAATAAATGTTGGCGTGATCATCTTCTTAATGATCACTTAATATCTTAAATTTAATATTTAAGATATTATAGAGTTCTAACTTAAAAGGATCACCTGCTTTTGGTCATGCATCCCTCATTGGTGACTTCAAAGTACCTTTGCTTTGTTTATATATATATTTCCAATAGTACCTTTGCTTTTTTTTTCATTATAGTAATTAAGGCTCCCAAGTCACGGTCCATCATTATCAATCTCGATAGATCACGATCCGTCATCAATAATCTTTCGAGGTTATGACTTAAGTTTGATATGCTCTTGATGTGTAGGTGCTTTTATGACCATTGAAAGCAACTAGTAAGAAAGTATTTTTCTCTTAAAGTCAAAGAGAAAAATTCTCATTTCTCGATCTATATATTATGGCTTCCCTTATCCCGTTTTGTGGAGAAAGAAGCCTTTTTATATTATATTGGTAGAAACCCTAAGCACCTTATTTTTCTTCCTTTTATTTAACTCTATTAAATAAAAAATATCGATTTAAATTAAAGATAAGAGAAAGCCAAAAAGTGGCATTAAATCACTCTTGTTATAGTGGCTCACCTTATAAAATAACACAAGACTCTTTACACACAATCCTATTAAATGGAGCATCCCACCAAATAATATATTTAGGATTTTAACCCAAATAGCTAGCTATATTACTTATTAATCTAGTAGTGAAGCGGTCAATTAAATGAGCTAACCCGAGAATCATATGGGCATATAAAATAATGGCTACAATAATTAGGTCTGTAATTAAACTAGCTCAATTAGTTAATTCCAAATATACTCCATTAAAATATTCAAACTGACTTACATAATTGTATACTATCTAAGATAGTGTTCTTGAATAATAATTTGACCCATGCTACATTGATTTCTTTACTGAACAATCATTTGCATCACATCACTAATTAAATTGATATCCCAACTAATTAAATTGATATCTCAACTGTATAATTAATTTAATTACATCTTGTTCCTTGCCATTTATTGGTTTTCTATAATGATCATTTTCAACATACTAATTATGTTGACATTCTATGATCAAGTACCGAAAACTTGTCAAGAGATGTGTTGTATAAATTCTATATTATTAATCTATAATCTCACTGCTCAGAATTGCTCCCAGTAAGATACTTGTATGTCGCGCCTATTGGTAACTCAGATGGAATAACAATCATCAACATGAAACAATAATTAATTCAAGAATAAGATTGCAATAAATCAATGCCTATGAGATTTAATAAGTTTGATAGTTATTACAAGATTAATTAAATTTCATATATGATCCAGTTCAATGTAGTCAAACTTAATTAATAAATTTATACATGATTAAGACAAATCATTCAATGGATTTACCACAGTCTAAACATAAATAGAGAGCCCAACTCTATTCATCAATTATAAGCAAACTCAATTTATTTAATCAAAGATAACTTGTATTTATGTATTCTGTAAATCCATATAATGATCACATAAATACATATAATATGATTTAAATGGACCTTGTTCAAAATATTTATGCAATTAAGATATTTGAAAAAAAAATATCTCAAATATTTTATTAATTAGAAAATAAATAAATCAATATGTTTTAAAGAGTATATAATCCCAACATTCTCCCACTAGCTCCCAAAGCATATCAGGCATATTGCACATGCTCTAAAGCTCTAAGTGCAGGTTATAAAATTTTCTCACTAATGGCCATTGCAACATGATTTGCCATAAAGCTTTCTAACGCCATTTGGAATACCTGCTACTATAGATATCATTGTGATTCCTATGACTTTATTACTATTATAATGTTACACTACGAAAGTTTAATACATGCAATTATATTGTAGAGTCAAATAGCTTCTTTAGTAGCTTTAAAAGGAGCCACACTTTTAGCTTTGGTTATGGAATATCATTAAATTGTTCCATACTCCTATAACTCATATCTTCACTTCCCAATATAAACACGATAAACTTCTTAAAATCATTTTTCTGATATAAAGTCAGAATCTTTTATAAAATTCACTAGCATGAGATCACCACTAAAATACATAAGCATATAATTCTTATTTCTTTTCAGAATCTATATTAAATGCTTGACAATATTTTGATGTACAAGGTTTGAATAATATCTATTAACCATCCAAGCTGCAATATAAGAGTTTTCATGACATAAATGAGACTTTCTACTCATAGCTTCTACATAGGTAGCTTATCTATTTTTATCTATCTCAGGTAATTGGCAAAACTTTAGCAGCTCTTGCAGCTTCTAGTCTTCTCTTGGGCATCTTGATGCATGCGGGGCCAAAAGTATCCCTGCCTCAAGGCCTTGAAAGCCAAAGACCTCGCGCCTGAATGATTCCCGCAAATTCCTTCATGTATTTCTCGGAGGACATAGTCAGCTTCCTCTTGGTCTAAACACCTTAACAGTGGGAGTGTATATCCCCGTCTGTACAAGACCCCATCGATGAGAGTATACCTGGCCGCTTTACACTTCAACTTGCTTGTTTGCTTCTTATCTGCAGGCACTATTCCTTCCTTGAGGTAGGAAACAATTGGCTCCATCCAGCTGCTGCTCGACGATAAACTCAGTACCTCGTCTTTCTGCTTGAGGCTCGAGCACGTCTTGACTTCTAACGGGATGGACCTTGATATTTTGGGGTCGAGGTAGCGGCCATCCGAGCTATTATATCGGTTCAAAAATTCTTCCCCCTCGAGATCTGCTCAACCTCGACTGCTCGAAAGTTATTAATCAGCTGCCTTACCTTCCGAAGGTAAGCCTCCATCTTCTCGCCTTTTGCTTGGAAGCTTTTGTTGAGGTGGTTTGCCACCAACTGTGAGTCTGTCTGAAGCTTTACCTCTTCTGCCTTTATCACTAACACGAGCTTCAATCCCGCGATTACAGCTTCATATTCGGCCTGATTGTTGGTAATTTCGAATTCCAGCTTCACAGCATACTACATCTCTGCCCCTTCAGGACTGAGAAGTACAATTCTTGCTCATGCTCCCTGATCCTCGCATGACCCATCGACCGTGACTGTCCATGTATTGGTTGAGGTCTGGGAATCTGGTGGGTGCTCGCTCTCTGTCTCTTCATCCCTTGCAGTGCACTCGACCACGAAATCAGCTAAGGACTGAGTTTTTATGGATATTCGGGGTTGGTAGCTGATGTCGAATTCACTTAGCTCCACCGACCATTTTACCAACCTTCCAGAAGTCTCTGGATTGTGTAGAGTCTGTCTAAGTGGCTGGTTCGTTAGAACCGTTACTGAATGTGCTTGGAAATAAGGCCTCAACTTTTGGGCTGCTATTACCAGGGCCAGTGCCTATTTCTCCATCAACGGATATCGAGTTTCAACTTCTAGCAAAGCTATGCTCGTATAATAGGCGAGTCTTGCACCTCCGATTCCTCCCTTCCGAGCCGAACCCGTTGCCAATTGGGACACGATTAAATCTGAAATAATACCTCCCCGCTCGAGGTGTAAATAGTAGCAGGGCTTTCAGCAAGTATTCTTTCAAGCTGTTGGAGCGTCAGCTTCACATTCTAGCGTCCACTTTGTCTTCCTGCCTTTCCTCATTTCTTGGAAAAATACTCGGTATTTATCCAGTGGCCGAGATATGAACCTATTGAGGGATGCCAATTCTACGGTGAGACTTTGTATCTCCTTGAGGGTATGGGGAACTTCATTTCCACCAATGCTCTTATCTTTTCGGATTGGCCTCGATTAGCCTAAGAATTTTCCCGAACCAACCCTAAAGGCACACTTCTCCGGGTTTCGTTTCATCCAGATACTTTCTTAAGAGTGCAAAGGTCTCATCTAAATGCCTTACATGCTCCTCCGCGTCCTTCGACTTAGTGATCATGTCGTCCAAGTACACCTCCATCGTTCGACCAATCAATGGCTTGAAGACCTTGTTCACTGACCTACGGTATGTTGCCCCGCATTCTTCGGTCGAAGGGCATGACCTTGTAGCAAAGCAGGCCACGGTTGGTGATGAAAGTTGTGCACTTCTTGTCCGATCGGTGCATGGGAATTCGGTTATAACACGAGAATGCATCCATGAAACTAAGCGACCCATGCCTCGCAGTGGAGTCCACTAGTTGGTCTATCTTTGGCAGCGGAAGCTATCCTTTAGGCAAGCTTTATTCACGTCGGTGAAGTCCACACACATTCTCTACTTTCCACTTGTCTTCTTCACCGATACCACGTTCAAAATCCATTCGGGTAAGAGACTTCCCTTATGAATCCGCCTTGACAACTTCTCCACCTCGCAATTTATGGCCTCGTATCTCTCTTGATTGGCGCACCTCATCGATGCGCCTCACCGGCTTAGAGCCCTTCTTTATCGCCAACCTGTGACATGCCACCTCGGGGTCAATTCCAGGCATGTCCTCGTGCGTCCAAGCAAACACGTCAGAATGTCCTCGCAGGCACTCGACCAGATTTTTCCTCAGCTGCTCACTAATGCTCGAGCCGATCTGGACCCTCTTCTCGGGCTCGTGTTGCCATACTTCAACTTCTTCTAATTCTTCGGCAGGTTCCTGTCTACCATTCTTCGATTCCCCCCTCGAGTCTAATGACGTTATTTGCATGGTTTCTTTTGCCGCCACGGCGTAACGACTCATCGCAACCCTCCGGCTACCCTTAACAACTCCCACAACCCCATTTACTCGATACTTGAGGCTAGGTAATGGGTAGATAATACTGATTGGCTGATCCTTATAAAAGGCCTCCCCAGTATAGCTTGATAGGGGCTGACTTCATCCACCACCACGAAGTCCAGCATAATGTTCTTTTCGAAAGGCCTCGAGCCCATGGTCACAACCAATTTAATGATCCCTAGGGGGATTAGTTTTCCTCCCCCAAACCCTTTCAAGGAAGTGTTTGTCTGTTCGAGGCTCGTACCTGCTATTCCCAAATCCTCGAGTGTTGACTTGAAGAAAATGTCCACGAGTTTCCCACGTCCACCAATATCTGGTTAACCTCCTTATTGGCAATGCTTGCCTTTACGACCAAGGCATCCTCATGGGGGTACTGCACCCCTTCTTCGCCTTTCTCTGTCCACATGATGGGCACTTGCCGTACCTTAGCCTTTTTTGCAGCAGGTGCGGCGAACAGAACCTCTCGGCCAGCAGCGGCATATCTGCAATAGTTTTTTCAGGCCCTGTTTGAATTTCCTGCCATCGTGGGCCCTCTTGAGATCACCCTTGTAGCTGATGGTTCCAAGTCTATTTAATAAGCTCGATCATCTTCCTCCAGTTGTTGCTTAACAACCAGATGTCCTCCTTTAATGAACTTGTCTAAATACCGATTTCTAACCAGATCTTCCACCTGGTTCTTCAAATCCCAGCATTGTGACGTTGAATGGTCGTGGTCACCGTGGAAGCGGCAGAACCATCCTTTGTCTCGTTTACTAGCCGACTTGACCATCAGTGTTGGGGGGCTCAGCAGTACTCGCTCCTCTGCCACTTGAAGTATCTCTTCGAGGGATACCTTTAACCTCTTGTATTGCCTGTAGGCGGGGCTCTGCTCCACTACCTATATCGCCCGATCTCTTGGGAAGCTTCTTGTTGGGGGTGGCAATGGACGGTCTGCTCTGTTGTGGTTCATCGCAGGTCTGCTTGGTGGTTGGTTGCGGGATGGGCGGTCGTCGTGACACCTATACTCCCTGTGATCCCGGCCTGGAGACCTGCGGGGTGGCATAGGAATCATCCACGGCTGGGGTGCTCTCTGGTAAGGGTTGTAGGGAATAACCCGGTCCCTCATCACTTTTGAAGTCAATGCCTCTCGGGCAGGACCTCTTTTTTCTTTCCTCTTGATTCCGGTGCCCTGTTCACTTCTCAACTTCGCAGCTTTTTCCTCTTCGATGACCATGCCCATCTTCACCTGCTCATACGCATCTGAATATGAATGGATCGAAGGACTCCGTAAATTGTACCATGGTCTCCCCATCCTGATTCCGTCCTTTAACCCCCTCAACCCTTGGGGATGGTTAAACGCACCCAGATCTAGAACCGATTTGTGGTACTTTTTGACAAACTCCCGGAGGGGTTCTCTCTACCTCTGTCTTATCTCCGACAATTCCATCATATCATCTTCAGGGGTTACCGCGCTCTGAAATTGCTCTGTAAATTCTCTTCACATCTGTTCAAAGCTTAGGATGCTTCCCAGCTGCAGCCTGCGGTACCATTCTCTTGCCCTTCCCTCAAGAGTGAGTGGGAAGGCCCTGCATCTCTAGGGCTGGCGGCAGGTCCTGCACCCTTTCATGTCGTTGAATCGCTCTATGTGCACCAACGGGTGACTCTTCCCCGAGAACTTTAGGTGCAGGAACTTTATCCTCCAACTTGGGCTTTTTCCGTTTCCCGAAGGTCCTCCACAACTTGTGCCAACAACTTGTGCTAACCTATGCACTTCCCCCTCCAACTCTTCCGCGCGGGAGGTTGGTGCTGTATCCTGCAAGTGTTGAAAGGACCCCCTTTCCTCCATGTTCGTCTCCTCCCTCACGGCAACATTTAGTGCTCTCAATCTCGGGCTTCATCCCAGCGATGCTCCCGACGGAGGCGTTCCTAGCTGGACTCGGGAGCGTCGTTGCATGCTTTCCTCCGTCCTTCCACGACTTCTTGTAAGAGGGACGTCAATGCTTCCATTTGTTTTCCATCCAATCCATTCTCTCCTGGATTTCTCTATTACGAGCCTCATTGGCCACTTCCCTTAGAGTTACCGACTCCTCAGGACTTACTCCTCTCCTGCTTGTTTCCTCTCATTGTTGTGTTGTATCCTCCGAATGTGTTGGGAAATCGGGCTTTTGAACTAATCCCCACAGACGGAGCTAAAATGTTGATGCTGCTTCTCGCGTGCTTCCAAATAGTGTTAATAGACTCCTGCACGTGGTGCACTCGAGCTCGAGCAAGAGTGCCCTCCGGTTCGATTCTTCGTTGTTCATCTGGGATTGCACGGGGTTGCGGGGCGTTACGCGAAAAGCCTCCGACGCTCAAGTCAGTAATCGGGTTGTTCTTCTTGTATCCCTCTATGTGAGAGAGACCGGAGCAATAAAAGGGATGTATATATCCCCTCTTCTTTAGAAAAAATACCTCCGAAAAATATTAGAGGAAGAAGAAGAAGTAGAACACGTGTCAAAAATTTATTTTTTAGCCCACCTCTATTTTCCTTTTTCTTTTTATACTTCCCTTTTCCCGCCTCCTTTTCGAGGATGGGTGTCATCCCGCATTCATGGTGCTCAGGCCCTACTGACATCCGAGGTTATTGTGATATTCCACAGGAATGCGTGGCTGTCTCGTTGGCGTGGGCTCACATGGCTTGATCATAGTGTCGGGCATGCGTGAGTGAAATGATGACACTGTGGGGCGTGTCTGACCATCGACAGCAGGGGCCATGCCATACCGCGTGGGGTGTCGGCCGGACATCAATCGGTATGCTGGATCGGTGAAGGTGGGATTTAACTATTCCGGTCAGCGAGTACTCGGATTTTATCTTCTCCACGCTCGATCACTAGTGCTTGCTTGGGTCGTGGTCGGGAATTTGCGGACCTCGAGCGGGAGGACGAGCTCGAGCTTTAACCGACCTTATACTCTGTCGACCTTGACCGGCTTTGGCGGGGACATGAAGACCTTGAGCGAAGACTTAGCTCGGGCTCGAGATGGGTTGACCTCGAGGTCTTTTACTCAAGCCCAGTTGGACTCGAGGAGGGCTGCTCGATATTACCCAAACAGATCTAATTCATAAAAATATAGAAAATGGCTTCATACCTTACGAACAAGAATATCGGCTTTTGTGCGGGACTACCAAGTTGATCATTCTCATTATTTTGTGATAAATCTGCAACGAAACAACTTTATTTTTCCATAACGAAGAACTATCAAATTAAAAATATATATTTCAAATATATTATGATAGTGGTGAAGAATTAGCATTCCAGAGAGTTGATTCTTTTATTGTTTTTCTACATTAAGTCATCACAAAATTTAGGTTTATAATTAAAAATTCAATAATACATGGCCAAGGAAACTATAAATTATTAAAATATTATCAGATAATAACTCAAACAGAATATAATATAAAAATGCCCCCATTGGGATCTCGACTTGGCCGTTATATGATTGCTTACGATTGTGCGACCTCTAGGCTACACAATGAATCAAAAAAAAAAAATACCGAACAAAAAAAAATCTAACCTTCATGAATGGAGTATGGAGAATCCCTAGGAAAACGTGATGGATGAGAAAAAGGAGCAAAAGCTGCTCGATGAAAATCCCTAAACAAAAACTGTGGGTAATTCACAGTTCTAGGCTTATCTAAGGGATGTGTGTTATTTATCATGTCATTCTATGCATGTGCACAACTTTTGCAACTGCGTCTCATTTGTGCGAAGTTGTCTTACACACATATGTCAACTGAAGGGAATAAAACTAGGTTTTTCAATTTTTCAATTAAAACTTTTTAGAACCGATCTCATACAACATATAAGAATTAAGTAATCTAGAAATTCATACCTTGATGTTTTGAAAAGATGAACAATTGAGAGTTGTAGATCCGCCTCCAAACGATCTTCCAGGCAATGACTCAAGTTTGATCAACACTGGACGTGTGGGCATCTGTTTCACCACTCCCCAATTGCAACTGGCTCCTCCTAGATACCTTCTTTATTTTTCTTAAAAACCTTGGGATTCTCCTCCTCTCTTTATTTAAGAGAATAATACCCCTTTTATAATATCTTATGAAAAACCATAGTATGTTAGGATTATGATTTCTATTTAAAATAGAATTCCTCTTTTAACTATCTCTCCATTTACGTTAAAGTGGAAGGAATGTGTAACTAACTACGAGACCACCTTGTAAAATATTCCAAGCCCCATTTATACTTGAATATAACATACTAGGCCGTAAAAAATATTATAATTATGATTTTCATTTAATATGCCAGTTTTTCTTGCTTTTGGGTCCAGTGATAGTGTTGTCAATTAAATGAGCTAACCCGGGGATCATTTGGGAACATACAATAGTGGCTACAATAATTAAATTTGTAATTAAACAAATATAATTATTTAATTCAATTCTACTCCACTATAAGATTGGAACTGACCTCCATAATTGTATGCTCGAATATAATTTGTCCAAGCCACATTGATTTATTTACTGCACAATCCTTTGTACCACATCGTTAATTTAAATTGATATCTCAACTGTCCAATCAATTTAATTACATCTTTTTCCTTGATGTTTACTGGTTTTCTCTAATGATCATTTTCAACATACTTATTTACGTTGAGACACTCTGGCCAGAGAATTCTATGATCAAGTACTGAAAACCCATCAACAGATGTGTCGTACAAATTCTATATTGTTAATCAATAATTTCAATACTCGTAATTGCTCCCACCAAGATACCGGGTAATCTATACTACATGTGTATGTCATGCCCATTGGTAACTCAAATGAAATAACAACTACAATCATGAAATCATAACTAACTCAAGATTAAGATTACAGTAAATCAATGCCTATGAGATTTAATGAGTCTGACAGTTATTACTAGGTTAATTAAATCTCATATGTGATCCAGTTCAATGTAGACATACTACATCAATAAATTCATACATGATTAAGACAAATCACTCAATAAATTTATTACAGTCTATACCTAAATAAAGTGCCCAACTTTATTTATCAACTGCGAACTTAATTTATTTAATCATAAGATAACTTGTATTTATGTCTTCTGCGAATCCACATGGTGATAGCATAAATACATATAATATGATTAAATAGACTTTACTCAAAATATTAATGCAATTCAAAAATATATGAATAAATACTTGAAATATTTTATTAATCAGAAAATCAATATGTTTTAAAGAGCACATAATCCCAACAATCTCCCACTAGCTCTCAAAGCATATCTGGCAAATTGCACATGCTTGTAGGACTCTAAGTGTAGGTTATAACCTTTCTACACTATTTCCATATGAGATGATACTTTTTCTCAAAGTGTTTTTCTTTCTTGTGGTTTCTTGGTTCTTTTGATTGAGTCACTGCACCATTATTATCGAAAAATAATTTAAGTGGTGCACTTGCAGCAGATACCACCTCAAGATCTCGAAGGAACTTGCGGAGCCATACCGCTTCTTTTGCAGCCTCAAATGTAGCCATATATTAAGCTTCTGTTGTGGAGTCTGTGATATATAATTGTTTCACACTTCTCCAACTAATGGCTCCACTTCCTAATATAAACACATAGCCAGAAGTAGACTTTCCAGAATCACTTATCTGACATAAAGTCAGAATTAGCATAACCCACTAGAGTAAGTTCATCACCAGAATACACAAGCATATAATCCTTAGCTTCTTTTCAGATACTTCATTATATGCTTGACAGCAGTCTAGTGTTTAGGTCCAAGATTAGATTGATATCTGTTAACCAACCCAATCGCAAAACATGTGTCTGGTCTAGTGCAAAGCATGGCATACATGAGACTTTCCACAGCTTCCGCGTAAGGAACTCATCTCATTTTCTCTATCTCCTCAGAAATTTTAGGTGATTGAACCTTAGAGGATAAAATTCCATGTCTGAATGGTAACAAGCCAATCTTGGAATTTACCATGCTAAATCTAGCACATATCTTCTTGATATAGACCACTTGAGACAAAGCTATCGTTTTATTCTTCCGGTCTCGTAGCAACTTGATACCAAGAATATAACTAGCTTCTCCCAGATATTTCATATCAAATTGTTTTGCTAGCCAACTCTTTATAGTAGTCAATACTCCTACATCATTTTCGATGAAGAGAATCTCCATAAAGAATTAGGAGGGCTACAGATTTTCCCTGAATTTTCTTGTACACACATGGTTCATCAATATTCTGAATGAATCCAAACGATTTCATCGTTTGATCGAATCTGATGTTCCACGACTGGGATGCTTGCTTCAATCCATAGATGGATCTTTGCAACTTGCATACCAAGTGTTCTTGGCCCTTTTGTATGAATCCATCTGGTTGCTGTATAAAGATGTCTTCTTCAAGATGCCCATTAAGAAAGACAGTCTTGACATCCATTTGCCAAATTTCATAATTTAGCATCTATGACGATAGAGGTAGAATTCGATATATTTAAGCATAGCAACCGGAGAAAGCGTTTCTTCATAATCGATTCCCTCTTTTGAGTGAACCCTTTGGCTACTAATCTTGCTTTAAATACTTCTATCCTTACATTTACTCCTATTTTCCTCTTATAGATCCACTTGCATCCAATGGGTTTTACCTCATTTGGTGTCTCTACAAGTTTCCAGATTTTATTGGAATACATATATTCCATTTCTTGATTCATAGCCCTTTTCCGATGTTCAACATCACTATCTATTAGAGCTTCATTGTATCTAGTGGGATTTTATACATGTTCATATGAGATAGCCGTATAGGTTTCTCTCAATAATATGTATCTTGTTTGGTAATCTAGTTACCCTCCCACTACGATGAGGTTCTAAAAGTGATGATTTGTTCAGGGATAATCCTTTTGTTAATCATTCTTGCTCTTTTCTATACTTATAGAAAACTGAGCATCAATATGATTTCTCTAGTTTTACCTTATTCATAGGTTATAAGTCATTTATATAGTCTTCCTCAAGGAAAGTATAGTGTATGTTTACAAATATATTCCTATCTTGAGGTCTATAAATTAGACTTTCCTTTATTCCTTTAGAATACCTAAAACATTCATACTTTTGAACATGAATCCATCTTTTCTGCCTAGTATAAATACTAGTGAATCTCCAACTATAAATGCGTCACAAATTAAGTTTGTGACATATCCATAATTCCATAGAGTAATAGGCACTGATATAGATAAAACTAAGTTCAATAGTCTATGTAGTTTTTAAATACTGGTATCTAGAATAACAAAAAATGATAAATCACTAAGTATATATCTTATTTTATCCAAAAGAATCTTGTTTGTCCATATAATGACACTATTATGTCACAATGTTCATTATAAATGGGAGTTTATCCCATTTTACAACCAAATGGACTTTGAATTCTCTAGAGAGATATTCTTTACTTCGATTAGATCAAAACTCTTTTATGTTCTTGTCTAATTGCTTCTTATCCATGTACTCTTTTGAATTTCAAAAGCCACGGAATCATGACGCATTTAGAAAAACATAAATGCGATGAATATTTATAAATTAGATTGACAAAATACTCATAACCTCTACTTACATGTAAACTAATTAGTTCGCATACATTTGTATGCACTAATTCCAAGCAATACAATATTACGCTTTCTTTTAGCTCAAAATGAGCTACCTTGTCATATTACTCTTCTTAATAAGATTCGTAGAGTATCAATGATCAACCTCAAATAGGTCAGGAAGGACCTATTATTAATCATTCTCATGAAATCTTATTATAGTTTATATGATTTAAGCATAAATATTAGAGGTGCCATTGGTTTTGGAAAAACATTTCTTTTCTTAGATAAATAATATACTTTTTATCATTATATCTTGCTTTGAACAGATCAATAGACTTATATAATATTAATTGTCTTTGTAAAGTACAAAAATGAGTTATTAATAGAGGATAAAAAAATAACTGTGTGCTTCTGTTTATTAAAAACAAGCCACCGAAATTAAATTCCTCTAATGTTTGGAATACAAAGACAAATATCAAAACTTAAAGTCTCATAAAATTGATCTAGTCCTCTCAGCTGATATAAACTAGTATCTTTCTCTACTGCTGCTTAAAGCTTTCTTCACTTAATCTCTTGGCTTTCTGAAAACCAAATAAATGAATTTACAAATAAAATTAGTTATCTCAGAATTCACTATTGCATTAATCAATAGAAAACTGAACTAATTAGGAAGCTTAAAGATTTCCTATTCTTGATTTTAATAATGTTAGGACAATCTTTCTTCCGATGACCCTTCTATCCACACTTGAAGCACTTGTCTTTCGACTTGCCATCTTTTCTGGCAGATAGGTTCCTTGTGTCAATTCTCTTTTGCCTACCCTTGTCTTTCGACTTAGGCTTTAAAGAGAATTCTTGTTTCGGAAGTTCTTTGCTATGATAATATTCTTCTGTAGCATGTAGTTCGTACATCAATTTAACTAAGGTCATATCTCTATTGCTTAAGATATATCTGACCTTAAACTCTCTGAATATATCAAGTAAAGATTCAATCACCATGTTGATCTTTGTTTTTATCATCGATCTCAACACCATGAATCTCAACTTCATTCAAATAGTCCATCATTTTGAGGACATGATCACGAACTCTTATACCCTCTTCTATCTTAGTGTCAGTGACACGTTTTAACGCTTCTTCTCTGGCATAATCAGTATTCTGCCCAAACATCTGATGGAGACTAGCCAATATTTCAGTGGCTGTTTCCATGCTCCAAAGTTTGTTCTGCAATTCCATAGAAATCGAAGCCAATATATAGCGCTTAGCCATTTTGTTAGCCTCGCACCATTTCTCATATGACTCCTTCTGATTTATATAATCGTATAACGTTGAGTCTTTGGAGGGCATTCTTTGGGTCGAGAACATATTTGTAGTCTTTAGCGGTGAGAATATTAAATAGATTGCATTTCAAATCTAAGTAATTTTCACCAGTGAGTTTATTTTTAACCAGGATGATTAACAGTGGGTTGATGGAAGACATTTTCTGAAAAATAAAACATACATGCATAAATACATTGATATAACATTCACAATAAAATTCTAAAATTCAAAAAACCATAAATGCATTTTATTTTATTGTAACGATAATCTAGTACCGCTTTAGCAAGCTATCCGTTGGGGAAGTCATGCCGCCACTTACCAGACCCAATTAACCATTAGATTATTTACTTTCATGTCGTAACATGATAAATAACTATCGTTTATCTTTTAAGGCCAAAATTTTGTTAACAGAGCTTCGTTGGGAAGGTTAATAACAAATTTTTGTTGAGTGTATAATCATTGTTTCAATCTACGTATTTCTCATATCATGTAGCCACCGTTGGGGTGATCAACAGATTGAAAAATATTTCGATTTTATCTTTAAAGAAGTTCATCAAATAAAATGTCTAATATATATACCCTCCGTAGGGAGCATCACCGTATCATGAAGTCGAGGTATATATATAATTTTATTATTGAACTAACAATGGAGCCCGTGGGAATATGATCTTGAATTTTCCCTCTCCCACTCAATATTTTAAAGTTTAGTTTTTCCTTTTAAATCATACATATATTGTTAATTGCATGCTTCCTATAATATTATCTAAGTGACATATTATATTATTAAGCATTTGCAAATTTCAAATAATATGCATGAATTCATATTACATGAATGACATATATTATTATGCATAGAGTAGCACTACCTATTCTATATGACATGTTATCATGGCATGTTCACATCCAAAACACAACATATAGAAAAATTAAATAATCTCAATTCATGGTTTTCCTAAAAAAATATTAACCCTAAACTTAATCTTTATTGGGCTTCATGTCAATATCTTCTTCTCTTGGATTATCTTTGTTGATGGCATTGGCTAATATGGGCTTTAAATTTATTATTGGTCAAAATTTTTAATTTTAAAAAAATAAAATAAAATTTTAAGTAAAACTTTTGGACCAAAAATAAATTTAATTTGTTAAACTATATCCATGAATTTTAATCCATTAAACCCAAATTTTATTGGACTTAAAACTAGGATTTACCAAGCCCAAAAACCGTTTCTGGACTTAAATGCATTATAATATACTAATTTTTACCCATTCTGAAATTAAAGGTCAGAGTGATAATTACCACTCAAAAAACCCTAATCTCATATTTTCTCTTCACCAGCCGCCGTCAACGAAAAAAAAAACAGATCTTCCGGTTGTCTCTTCTCCGACGAGTTTTGGCTATTCTCAGGCCGGAATTGCTCCATCTGTCACCGCGGCCCTGCTGCCTTCCGCTTCCAGCTGCTGCTGCTGTCCGCGTGAGCTGCAGCATGAGCAAGCCTGCTGCCCGCTGCTGTTCTACCGCGCGAGGCCTGCTGCTTGCGCGAGCCACGCGTGCCATCAGCTGCTCGCGTGGGGCCTGCTGCGAGCGCGCGTGCGCGTCCTTCTGCGACTGGTTTTGCTGGTTTTGTGCATTCTTGTCGAAATCTTGATGTTTTGATTTTATTTTACAGATTAAAATCCTCAATGACTTACAAAAATTCTAAAAGCATAAAATTAAATCAAAAGGGAAACATGGTGATAATAGACCACCCCTTTTGTTACAAATCCAAAACAAAATACAAACAATAATATCTAAATAAATTGTGCCACTCTAATACATAATGAACAAAATAGATTTCTTACGAAATTCTTATACATTATTATGAGATGGCTCTGATACCAATTGCAGGGAATAAAACTAGGTTTTTCAACTTTTCAATTAAAACTTTTTAGAACCGATCTCATACAACATATAAGAATTAAGTAACGAACTCTCCATTTACGTTAAAGTGGAAGGAATGTGTAACTAACTAGGGGACCACCTTGTAAAATATTACAAGCCCCCATTTACACTTGAATATGACATACTAGGCCTTAAAAAATATTATAATTATGATTTTCATCTAATATGCCAGTTTTTCTTGCTTTTGGATCCAGTGATGGTGTTGTCAATTAAATGAGCTAACCCGGAGATCATTTGGGAACGTACAATAGTGGCTACAATAATTAAATTTGTAATTAAACAAATATAATTATTTAATTCCAATTCTACCCCACTATAAGATTGGAACTTACCTCCATAATTGTATGCTCGAATATAATTCGCCCAAGCCACATTAATTTCTTTACTGCACAATCCTTTGTACCACATTGTTAATTTAAATTGATATCTCAACTGTCCAATCAATTTAATTACATCTTTTTCCTTGATACTTACTGGTTTTCTCTAATGATCATTTTCAACATACTTATTTATGTTGAGACACTCTGGCCAGAGAATTCTATGATCAAGTACTGAAAACCCATCAAGAGATGTGTCGTACAAATTCTATATTGTTAATCTACAATTTCAATACTTGTAATTGCTCCCACCAAGATACCGGGTAATCTAGACTACATGTGTATGTCATGCCCATTGGTAACTCAAATGAAATAACAACTACAATCATGAAATCATAACTAACTCAAGATTAAGATTACAGTAAATCAATGCCTATGAGATTTAATAAGTCTGACAGTTATTACTAGGTTAATTAAATCTCATATGTGATCCAGTTCAATGTAGACAAACTACATCAATAAATTCATACATGATTAAGACAAATCACTCAATGAATTTATTACAGTCTATACCTAAATAAAGTGCCCAACTTTATTTATCAACTGCGAACTTAATTTATTTAATCATAAGATAACTTGTATTTATGTCTTCTGCGAATCCACATGGTGATCGTATAAATACATTTAATATGATTAAATGGACTTTACTCAAAATATTAATACAATTCAAAAATATTTGAATAAATACTTGAAATATTTTATTAATTAGAAAATCAATATGCTTTGAAGAGCACATAATCCCAACATCAACAACTTATGTTGCGTTTAATATTTATTCAACCCTTGTTTTCGCGAAACAATCATCCGATTCTCTATTAATTAAAGATTAATTAAAGGATAACAGGGGTTCTTCGATTTTCCATCATGTCTTTCCAACTTGCTACTATCCGAAATTTCTAGATAACAATTCCTCCATTCGAGTTTGATTTTGCTAGAGCCATGACTAGTATAACAGCTCCAAGCATTATCGACAGGAAAAGTTTGACTTACATTCAACCACATACAGGAAGCTGCGAATAATTATAATGGGCGAGCCCTTCATTTTGTTTGGAGAAATTATGATGACTTCAATGAATATTCTTGGTAAGGTTTGTGAAACGTTATTTGTTAAGGATAATCTTTTACTAAATAAAGAGCTAAACTTTGTTTCCTTCCAGGTCACTTCATATTTTTGAACTTAGTTGGCCGTGGCGCAAAAGTGCTTCCTTTTTTCTAAAACCAACACCAGGGTTACAAACCTAGGTTTGCAACTGTTAATTTTGCATCTAGTTTTGTTTTAGTTCTTGCATTGTATTCTCCTTAGATATGCCATATTTCTGCTCTGTCATCTCTTTACAACACCTTTTTGATGCTTTTGGTAAATGCTGGAAGTAATGAGCAAAGTGAAAAATAATTTGATGTTTTCTGTCATCAAATGAGCTTTTCGGTGATAGATGCTAGTCTCTTAGATCTCTGCAATGAATCAGGAAAATGCATTCTTAGTATGAATTTTTGCTGTCATTTAGTCAAGTAATTTTTTGTCTTATCATCCATTGAGCACGTGTTTTCCTGCTCATGCACTTGTCTATAAACTTATAAACTGAAAATTTTGGTTACTGTAGATTTACGATCTAGAGACAGCTTACCGATTAGTTGTGATATATTTAGATCAGTTAGATTCATTGTCTCTGAATTTATTCTATATCTATGAAAAACGTATAATCACTATAAAGTGACATTTATGCTAGTTTCTCCAAAAGACTAGTCAATGCACGCCAATGAATTTGTAGGAAATTTCTGGCCAATGGATGATGATGGTATACCACCTATATTTAATGAGTTGTGATTTGAAGTTTCAGTTTACTACTCTTAGTCCTAAACCTAGTGATATGCATGTTCCTTTTTTTTTTTCAATTGCATTAAGATATATATATATATATATATATATATATATATATATATATAATGTCTTTAGATGTTTGAAATGCTGATCAATTGTGTGAGAAAAGATCAACACATCATCAATATAAACAATGCAGAATTTAGAATAAGGATTATAAATGTCATTCATAAATCTCTGGAATTCTGAGGGGGCATTCTTTAAACAAATGGCATAATTGTCCATTCAAACTATCCGAATGGAACAGTGAATGCAGTTTTATATCTATCCTTAGGTTGAATCTGAGATGACCCGCCCCATATCCAGAAGCGATCTATCTTAAGCAACAGAACTCAAATATTAAAATCATCATATTAATGAGAATTCTACCGAAATTTCGACAGAACCTCCCCTAAACATATAACATTCGCAAACCTGCAATTACAACACAAGCACTCCCAAATCATTTATTATACACCAAACTACATCAATCAATTCTCATCCGATAATATATCCAATAATACACACGTATGTTAATTCTTATATCACATCCCTAATATAAATTCACAGCATGATAATTATACATTAACCAAAGGAAATAATTAGTCTATAGCCTCTAACAACCTCAATAGCCCAAATGACTCCAACTATGTACAGCTGTTGGGTTAACTGTCGTACCTGTAATCTCCTGGGGGGGAAAATATAATAAAATGGAATAAGTATAAAACTCATTGAGTGGATAGTACCTTTTAAAACATAAAATAATTACAAAAATAAATGTATCACTTATATAATTACTTTTCTCAAACAAATATATTTTCATGTAAAAACTTCTTTCATTTCAATCATATTTTAAACATAAATACATTTTCATACTGCCACAAAATCAAGAAAAACATCTCATATTAAAATATCATCTCATATTGAAATATCATCTCATATTGAAATATCATCTCATGCTAAAATTTCAAGTACTAAATAACACAAATATCCTTAAACAAATACCCGGGGATAATCTAGTCTCATCCGGACCTCAGCGGACTGGCAATGATGTATTATCTAAGTACCATCATGCCGGAGCTACACGGATAAGCGAAAGGATGTACCATTTCATGCTTATCGGCATAACTCATACCCCGGATCTCAACAGACGTGGTATGATGCGCCATCTTGCGACATCATGTCCGGACCATCCGGTCTCATATCTCAATATCAGTCTGCATGCATATGCCCCCAAAGGGCGAAAGCGCCCCCAAACACACGGCCCAAAGCCTCTATGTGTGTTCAGACGAGCCCCAAAGGCCTACTATCTCATCTCATCTGGGGGGATCGGGTATTTGCTTAAAACTTAAAATCATGATCAAAATCATTATATATATACACTTTAAATCATGCTTTAAATTATACTCGAAATCAATATATCTCATGCCCAAGATCCATCATATACTCTTTAAATCATGTTCAAAATCAACATATATACACTTTTAAATCACGCTCAAGATCAAATCATATACTCTTAAAATCATGCTCGAAATCCACATAAAAGCACTTTAATCATGTTCGAAATCAATCATCTCTTTTACCATTTTAAAATCGATACAGAGCATAAATAAATAAATAAATATAATTTAACACAATATTTATACGTAATAAACATTTATTTCGGAAAACCATTTAATGGAAGTACTTTAAATACTCATTTCAGTAAACAAGCCTTACTATACAAAAATCAAATAATTTTAATATATTCCACTCACAGTGACAATTTCAGACTCAGTTATCACCCAAGTCCGCGAGTAGATTCTCGTCTGCAGATCCACCTATTTTACATAAATGATATAATTACTTTCCATAATTATAATTCAAACTAATCTACAAAACATAACGCTTAAAATAAATATTAGTCCTAATATTACAACTCTCAATTTTCCGACTACCAGTATTAATCTCGTATTCGTAATTTACTAATATAATCTGAAATTATACTACCCTCAATTTCATAATTTACTAATTTACCCTAAACATCATAAAATTACCAATTTATCCTCAATTCAGATTACAAAACACCCTTAAAGCTAGAAATTACGAAATTACCCTCAGTACACAAAATTACCAAAATGCCCCTACGGTCAACGTTGACCGGAATTCAACCAACTGCGGTGGGGAAGCTCGGGCTAGACACTTCTCGTCGAGGTGAGTCCAACGGTGCTGGTGGTGTCCTCCTACACGTGGCGAGGCGGATCGAGCTAGTGAGCCGCGGCTTCTTGGGGTGATCGGACGGTGGCAAAGCGGCCTCCTCGGTGCTGGTGACTAGTCGGGAATGGAAGATGGTGAGGTGGGAAGCTTTTCCAACGGGTGGCGCGGTCAAAGACGGCCGGAATCGGCAGCGATCGTTCGCATAAAACCTGCGGAACTTTTGAGCTTCACCGGTGGCGTTCACGCGTTTTCCTCCAGCAAGGACGGCTAGGGGTGAACGGTAGGCTCACAAGCTTCCGTTTGACACCTTGCTCGGCTGGTGAGGTGGCCGGAAATGGGAGAAACCAACTGGTCGGGTTCGGGTCAGCACACTCTCTCTCTCTCTCGGTTTCTCTAAATTTCACCGGATTTTTTCCTTTTATAGACACCACAAAATATCAAATAGACCCCCTCATGATATATCACATAAACCCCCTCTTAATTTATTTATTTACAGAAATACATAAAGCAAATGCATATGTTACAAAATCTGAATTTGTCAAAATCCAGATTTCATGTCAAATTTTGAAAATATAAATGCAGAATGCAATTTTTGAAGTAAGTCTTTTTATTGGGTATAGGGTACCTAATCCATTTTAAAGCTTTGTTAAGAGGTTTGTAATTTATAACAAGTCTCGGCGTACCTCTTTCTATCTCAGAATTTTTATTGACGTAGAAAGCAGCTCAAGACCATAGAGACCTGGACTTAACAATAAGTCCTTTAGACTCCAAATCTTTAATTTCATTCCTACAATGTTGTTCCAAATCCATATTCATTTGGATTGGACGGGCTTTAGTAGGAATATTTTTTCATCAAAAGAAGTTTCATATGGCAAATCTACCAAATGTTGCTTTACGTTTCTAGAAGGCGGTTGGCAAGTCAACACATATTTCTTTTTCAATGAGGACTTTAAAATCGAAATCTTTTGTTTTACAAAATTATTTTGAAGTTGACTTTCAATTCTTTGTAAATTTAAATCCTTTTTTAAACAAACCAAATTGTTTTGTTTTGTTTTAAGGATGGTACTAATATGGTTTTGATAAACAAAACATGCTTTAATAATGTTTAAATTCCTTGTTTTAGGCTTTTCAATGAAAGGGAAAACAAGCTCTTCACTCTTGACTTTAAATGATATACTATCATAATTGACAATATAAGGAGTAATGAGGGTTTATAAATGGTGTTCCTAGAATGAATACATGATGAATACCATTCGTCAATAGGAATGAAGTTTTGAATTTAAAACCACCATTACAAACAGAGGCATCAACTTTAGATTTGATCTTGAGTTTTGAATTGTTTGTCATTGAAAGGGCAATGGTGTAGGATCAGCACCATTTTGGAATAATATCATCTTTAATACAATTCAAATCAGCACCAGTGTCAAAAAGGGTAATGGTGTCAATTTTGAAGTCTTTGAAGAAGATTAAAGTAATTTTGATTAGATATTTTCTTGTTTTGATTTTCTTTAGAACAAATAGAAAATCATCGAACGCAGAATCGATGTTTTCTAAGCTTTGATCATTTTTACTACCATCATCATATTCTAGTTCTTTATTCGAATCCTCCTGTAATTTTTTGTGTAAAAGAAGTTGAATTGTTTCGAATCACTCTTACGTTTTTCTTTCAACTCTTTTATTTCGACTTTAATGTCGTTAATCTCTTTTGAAGATTTTGGATATTAGAAGTTGACTTCTTGGTTTTCTTCTTATCCAAGATTTCAGTAAGATCATAAGTGTTCTTTTTAAGAACAAGGGTTTTAGAAGCTTTGGCTTTATCTTTGACTTATAAGGTCTTTAGAAGTTTATCTAAATACTCTCTTTAAAGAGTAGGATCAATAATGTGTTTAACTAATTGAAGAAAAGTTTCTTGATCCTTAGTCAACACATTGACTTTCTTTAAATAGAAATCAGTGCTAGTAGAACTACTATATTCTGTTTCAAAATCAGAGTCTACTAGTTCATCTACCTGTAGAGGCTCACTGTCTCCTATCATAGATGACTCAGAACTGGATGACTCAATTAGCAAAGGAGCTAACTTTGCAAGTACTTGTTCATCGAGGTCAAGCTCATAGAGCTTTCTGCTCATATGGCAATATTGTGCAGTATGGCCCTTTTGACCACATCTGAAACAAGTAGCTTCTTTGTAATTGAAAAAGGCTTATTGTTTGGCTTTATCTTTAGAGAACTTTTTTTTTAATAAGGCCTTGAAGGCTTCTTATGATAAGGTTCTCTAGAGTCTTTCAAAAGTTTATTATCCTTTTTAGACTTGTAATATTTTTTGTAAGATTTGGAGGAACACTTACCATTACAGTCGCTGGATGTAGAGGCTTTAAAAGGGTCATAATTAAACTGCTTGCAAAAGCCGCCCAATTCTGGCTTAGATTTTCTAAGCTCCCATTTAAGTTTCTTTTGAAGTTTTAAGTCTTGACATATCTTTAAACCTTCCTTATTGAAAAAACTAACAAGTTCAACAAAGGTGAGGTTGTCATAAGGAATTTGGTTATCATATAAGGTTTTAATTGAATTTCTAACCTTTTCACCTATAAGGGTTAGTAACCCCGCAAGGAACTTTTGTTTCCAAGGGACATGATTTGCATCATCCCCCAGAAAGAGTCTGGTGAAGAAGGTAGATTTATATTCTTGTAAGTCACTAAGTTTCTTGCATTTCAGATTATGCAATAACTCACCATTTTTATCTCTTAGGTGAGAATGATCACCTATGAAATGTAGGAAAATGGTTAAAATCAGGGTAGCAACTGCATCATGAATTGGATTATTTAACTCATCACAGATTGGGATTCCATCTTCATCTGTTTGTATTGCATTTAGAATATCAGATTGTTGCTGTTTGGTGAGAAGATGATCCCACCAACCTTTTAGTTGACCAGTAAATCGAGCAACCAGGATTTCTGCAATAGCTTTGTCAGAAGTTCCTAATTGGGTTTTATAAGCATTGGCCGCCATGATCATTTGTTGCAACAACCCAAGAATGTTATATTTAGACATTCCGTCTATGTTCCATTCATAGACAGAGGATGCATTAAATCGGGACTGATTCAATGAGCTTGGCCTATTATCGATAGCCAAGTTTGGTGGAGACTTTACAGTGGGAAGTGCTAATTCCCAATGGATTTTATTGGCTTTAGGAAGAGGTTCATCCTTAAATGCTTCTATGTCTGAAGAGGCAATAGAAGACTAGTCATAATCAAGTACACCAATCTTACTAGATTGTGCACTATCTGGAGCAATTTAGACTTTACTTAAGGAAGAAGAAACTTCTATCCTATCAAGTTGTTCATGAATAGCTTTAGCAAAATTTGATTTAGATTCTTGGACTAGTTTTTGACTAGTCTTTGAAACCCGGAAAGGCTCAAAAATAGGCTTTTTAAGCTTTTTCTCAGTATCAGATTTTGTTGGCTTTGAAGAGGAAGGAATAGGAGAAATTGTTAAGTTGACTTTGTTGGCTTTTTCTCAATTATAGTTGACTTTTGGAATTGATTTTCCAATCTATTCAATTACTTTCCTATTGTATTTAGATTAGCATTACAGAAATTGTTCTGTTGGATAATGCTATCTAAATCAACATCTGGATCTTTAGGCTTATGAATTTTATATGGTTAAGCTTTAATTTGGGTAGGAAAATCACCATGATCAATGGTTATACTCCTAAGGGGTGGATGTTCTGTTTCTATGGTTCTATCACTATTAGAAAGAGTCCATTTAGGAATTTTCTTTCTGGTAACAATAGGATTTGATTCTTTGAATGGATAATCAATATGATTATCAGAAGCATACATCTCAAACCAATCAAAAAAGAGAATGTAAACTTTATGCAGATTTACAAACTCATAATAAATTTGTTGGATCCTTTTTCTTTGGTTTAGAAAGTGTTTAAAAAACCAAAGTCTTTTTTCTTTGTTATTTTTAGAATAGAAATCATTATGAAGAAGGTTTTTATCAACTTCAAACTCTTTATGATGACATTTAGTCTATTCACTGTAACAGCAGAGAATAAAGGAGAAGTAAGAGGAGAAGGTTCTTTCTCTTCCTGTTCTTCATCCTGTTGCCTACTAGTGTATATAAGATGTGGTACACTAGTGGTATAGTCAACAGAATGAATAGAAGAACTAGGTATATCCGAAGTGGAAAACCTAGGTTGACTCTTAACAGGTTGGAAAGGAAGGTTTATAACAGAATGTATCTTTGAAAATCTCCTTTCACCAGAGGGTATACTTGTGCTTGAATCCGTATCAGAGAATCTAGAAGATATAGATCTCCTAAAGGATAGTTTGACTTTACCATTAGAATACTGAGTCACATTTTGCAACTCTGGATTGGGCTCAAGCTGTTTTGGAATCATTGGTTCAGTGGCTCCTTCAAGAATCCCATCCTCTGGAAGATGGACATCTTTCCATTGGATGGGCTTTGGAATGATAGTATTGGCTTTAGACAGATCAGTCTGCATAAGAATAGTCTCATTTCTTTTTGACTGATATTTATGTTGTGTGTTAAATGCATAATGCATAGCTTTATACAAAATTTTAAAAATTAATGCAACAGAAATTGATCCCTTAACCATGTGATAGTTATGTGTTTTAATTTGAAGAATCATACTCTTTAAAATATTCTTGTCTTTAAGTGAAACTGTTATATTTGGATAACAGCTTAATGAAATGGGTCCTTTACAGAGACTTGATTCAATGCTACTGAGCAAGGAATCATCAAAGGAGAGAAATCTCTCATCTCTGAGGACAGCAAGGATTGAAGTATCCAATACCTCCTAAGTCAGAGGCTTTATTCTGACTTGGATTAACCCAATATGGACATAATTAATATTCTTTTCTCTTAACTTCTTTAAAGATTGTTCTGAGAACAATTGGATTGTCTCAAATGGCTTTGAAAGGGTTATATCATGCTCTTCAGTTTTAATAACATAATCATTTTTTAGAAAATTAAGTTTTTTGGTTTTATAAATCATCTCTTTAGAAACTTTGGTAGTTCCCAATAATCAATGGCTTTATTAAAATCTTCAATTATCTTCTGAATTCACTACATGCTTTGAATCACTAGTCCTCCCAGAGGAAGAGCTAGAGAAAGATGATTCTCTACAGAGTAGAGAATCTATATTAGAAACCTATGGTCAAGTTTTAGACAGATAGGAAAGACTACAATCCACGGCTAAAAATTGGTTTTACTGCCCTTCAACAAATGGGAACTTACGACCAAAAGCTACCGCAGCACCAAGTAGGTAACACTCACCTCTCCTGCAAGTGTTCAACCTTTACACAGACCTCTAACCTAGACGCTCTAAACTATATAATACTATCCTCCCCTTGGCTCTGAGGACAACAAGGATTGAAGTATCCAATCCCTCCTTAGTCAGAGGCTTTATTCCGACATGGATTAACCCAATATGGACATAATTAAAATACTTTTCTCTTAACTTCTTTAAAGATTGTTCTAAGAACAATTGGATTGTCTGAAATGGCTTTGAAAGGATTATATCATGCTCTTCAGTTTTAATAACATAATCATTTTTTAGAAAATCAAGTTTATGGTTGTATAAATCATCTCTTTAGAAACTTTTGGTAGTTCCCAACAATCAATGGACATTAAATGGACCATTATTATGTATTTTTTTTTCATTTGAAGGCTATGATACTGATTTTCTATGTTTGTTATCTGGTTGCCTATGTCATATCCATTTTGTGTTTATTTTATTGCAGTGAGATATATGTTTGTTGGTGCTTCATGCATCATGTTCATATTAAATGGACTATTATGTACTTTATATTTTGAAATTTTGATTTATTGTAGATAAACAAGAGAGTTTGGCGAAATTAATTATTAATATCTTAGTATAAAGAGTGGTAAAATGGCATTTTAACCTTTTGTCAAAAATTGAATTTTTGCATACTAAGTACTTAATCCATAATAAAATTAATTAGAAAATAATTATAATTTATACAATAAATATTTTGGGAAAAAATAAATAAAATAGTGAAGGGAATTTATTAAATTATATTTAATAATAAGAGTGGATCCATTGCCCTAACTAAGGAGTACTTAAAATCTAATGTTATAAATTTATTTATTAGATAAATTAAAAGAAATTAATAATTTAAATATTTGTTTTGTGGATCGATTTTAGACTCACCAAGCTACATTACAACTGGATGCCCGAATGCTTGGGAGTTGGGAATTATTTTTGTGTCATGTAATGCTACTACAAATATTATCCTTCAATATTGATTGAAGTTAATGTAAAATATTACATTATATTAGATCTCACGGACCTAATTGAAAGCGCTGGAAGAGCTATGGTTATATTAGCGTATGAACTAAATAATGTGTGCATTCACCTAGGTCAAAGAAAATAAAGAAAGTGTTGATAACCAAAAATGATGAATTTTCTCTCGTACTTATCCTTTATTTTTGGTATGCACTAATACTAGTAATAAATTAATAAATTTCTAATTTTATTAATTAGAGTCGCATTTTCTAATTTTACTGTTAATTTCATGGCAAAGAAAAAAGACAATAGAAAGATTGTAGTTTTCTGCCCAACGATCTTCGTTTGGCTCTTCATAAAATGATGAATTTTATTGAAAGCCAGCTTTAAACTTGATTGCCCACAATTTCAATTCCTCCAATTTGGATAAAACAAAAAATGAGCTTATAGGTTTTTGTAGATTTAAATTTCAAATGGATGTCCGATGCTGATATGAAAAATTTGATTTTGATGGTTTCAATGTTTCCATTTATTTCGTTGTGCAATTGTAGGAGAGACAAACGAGAAAATAGGAGTAAAAGAAGAAATAGAGATTAAATACTAAACAGAGGAGAGAGAAAAATATTATTGTATTTAATAATTTGTGCCGTCTAAACTTCACCTTTCATTATTTTTAAATCTAACGATAAAAAAATTGTCTATAATTATGTTTAAAATTTTGTCTTTTGAACATGTCCCTATATACATAAATACATATGAGCCTATATATATAAAAGTACATGAGGGAGAATTAATGACCCCTTAAAATTACACTTATTTTTACACCATTTTTATAAATGATTAATCAATGGTTAGGATTAGATCTAATTAATTACATTGACTATATTTAGAAATAATTAGTAATATAGATTTTTTGGTCTATATTTTCTCTCTCCAATTTACTCATTCCTTAATTCATTTTCTTTAACCCTTCTTCATATTAAATAGACCCATTGTTATGTATATTTTCATTTGAAAGCTATGACACTGATTTTGCATGTTTGTTATCTGGGTGCCTGTGTAGTATATGGACCATTTTGTGTTTATTTTATTGCAGTAAGATATAAGCTTGTTGGTGCTTCATTCATCATGTTCAAATTTAATGGACCATTATGCACTTTATTTGGAAGCTACAGTGTTTGTCAGCTGGTTGCCGATTCATATACATGTGAAATTGTTTTCTGTTGTTGATTTTCTTGCTGGATATATGTAGCGCTAAATAATCTTCGGTAGAGAAGTTTTCCTCATGGATTGGGTTTGGATGGTTTAGTTGTAATAGAATTCGTATTTGATTTGATTGGTTGCAATTAACAGAAGTTCAAAATGAGAGATTAAACTGATAGGTTATCAAGCAGAAGAAAAAGAAGAAATTTGGTTGATAGAGGTAGGCTTTGGCATCTCTTTGGGCTTCAATGACCGAGGACTTTGAAGATTTGTCTCTTCCCTTTTTTTATATATTTAAATTGGGAGTGTGTTTTTAGGTTAATTAGGGTAATTTTGTGTGGATTGTGTTTTTTTATTGGGGAGAGATGTTTTATTTGGGCCTTTGCGGCAGTTGGATGGGCTTTGTGTTTAAAGAATAGGAAAGGGGATTAAAGAATTAAATTAATTCTTCAATTGCATGATACCTGTATAAATAGGTAAAATACAAGGCACAAATAACGAATCTAATTAATTATATATTATACTTTTCTATTGACTAAAACTGCACTTGTCATATCACATCTACAGCTGTCATATCTATCGTAACATCCTTAATAATATGCACACAATCCTGACTAAATAATCTCTCAGTTTTCCAACACTCTCCCTCGAGCTGGCTTGAACATATCTCCCATAGACAGCTTGCCAATTAAGTACTCGAACTGCCCTTTCTGCAGACCCTTTGTGAGAACATCTACAGTTTGCTCTGCCAACAAATCACACCTTCCTCAATCTTCTCTTTAATGAAGTGCTTGTCCACTTCCACATTTTAAGTCCTATCGTGAAGAACCGGATTATGAGCAATTGCAATTGCTGTTGCTGCCTTGTTTTCGCACTACACTTTCTTTGGTAAAGTACTTTGAATTTTGTTTTGCTCTCTGTACTTGATGAAGTTAGGGGGATGATGTATTATAGAAAAGCTCTCATGCTTCAGGCCTATTTAGAAAGAATGGCCGCTGGTGGTTAGTGCATTCTAGCATATTTTGTTATTGTTTCTTTCAAATTTCAATCATCTCATTGTCTGTCACTATCAGATACGGAAGCCGCACTTTCCAGTCTTGATGCAGCTGATACTCAAGGTTTCAAGTTGTCACAAAACTGCCTTTTTAATTCACACAGAAACAGCTGAGCTTTGGTGATTTATTAAAATTAAAATACTCTATATATTGAGATGAAAATTTCCAGAAGAAAAGTCATATTAAAATTTCAAGTCATTCTAATACAATTATGCAGTGTTCACTTTCCGGAGTGGGAGTGGGTAGGAGGCGGTTGGAGTCCCCCTCCCACATTTGTTACTAAAAATATCCTTAATCAACTTGAAAAATTACAATAGTGCCATTAATTAAAATAATAAAATATTTTTTTATTTCATTAAAAATATTAATAATTGTTAATATTTTATATAATAACAAATTGATAATAAAATAAATTAGTTATTGTGCAATTATATTTTCTTATTCATTTTCTAATTAAAAGTTATATATTCTTTATATAAGGGTAAAATTATAATTTCCAATCATTCACTCCCAATCCAAAATAAAAGTAAATAAATGATTGTGATTAGTAATCTATACTCTTATTCCAATCTAAGTAAACACCCTACTCTTACTCTCATTCTCACTTTCAATCTCAGTATTCTCACTTCTCAGGATTCTTACTCCACTTCGAAAGATAAACGTTATATAAATCTAGTGTTTTCTCAAGATTCTTACTCTACTTCAAAAAATAAACGTTATATAAATCTATTGTTTCATAAGATCAAAAGAAAGTTAAGGGTTCTATCAAAGGAGCTTATTGCTGAAGTAGCAAAGTTCGAAAATCATAAAAAAATAAACTAGAATTTTGATTATTATGGAACTTTGTAGATTTATATTAGATATATTGAAGTTTAATATCTCAAAGTTTTGGCTCATTTCGACACTCGTTAGATTATTTCTTTTATAACACCAAACACGGAACATACACATTTTCCGATAAATGCGAATAGCAATTGACCAATTTGACAAATCCATTAAAAATCAACTATTAGTTCGATTCATTCTAAAGTACCAAACTTGAAATATATGCATTCAACTTTTATCACTCAAAACTTCAAGTTAATCAAGCATCATTTAGTCATACTTTGAAACAATCAAATTTACGATATGAAGGGAAAATAAACTAGGTTTTTCAATTTTCAATTAAAACCTTTTTAGGACCGATCTCATACAACATATAAGAATTAAGTAATCTAGAAATTCATACCTTGATATTTTGAGAAGATGAACAATTAAGAGTTGTAGATCCGCCTCCAAACGATCTTCCGGGCTATGACTCAAGTTTGATCAATCTCTGGACGATGTGGCGTCTGTTTCACCACTCCCCAATTGCATCTGGCTCCTCTTAGATGCCTTCTTTTTTATTCTTAGAATCCCTGCGGTTCTCCTCTTATATCACTCAATTTAAGAGTATAAAGGCCATTTTATAATATCTTATGAAAAACCCTAGTATGTTAGGATTAGGATTTCTATTTAAAATAGAATTCCTCTTTTAACTAAGGATTTCTATTTAAAATAGAATTCCTCTTCTCACTATCTCTCCACTTACCTAAAAGTGGAAGGAATGTGTAACTAACTAGGAGACCACCTTGTAAAATATTACAAGCCCCCATTTACACTTGAATATAACATAATAGGCCTTAACAAATATTATAATTATAATATTCATCTAATATGCCAGTTTTTCTTGCTTTTGGGTCCAGTGATGGTGTTGTCAATTAAATGAGCTAACCCGGGATCATTTGGGAACATACAATAATGGCTATAATAATTAAATTTGTAATTAAACAAATATAATTATTTAATTCCAATTCTACTCCACTATAAGATTGGACTCGACCTCCATAATTGTATGCTCGAATATAATTCGCCCAAGCCACATTGATTTCTTTCTTGCACAATCCTTTGTACCACATTGTTAATTTAAATTGATATCTCAACTGTCCAATCAATTTAATTACATCTTTTTCCTTGATACTTATTGGTTTTCTCTAATGATCATTTTCAACATACTTATTTATGTTGAGACACTCTGGCCAGAGAATTCTATGATCAAGTACTGAAAACCCATCAAGAGATGTGTCGTACAAATTCTATATTGTTAATCTACAATTTCAATACTTGTAATTGCTCACACCAAGATACCGGGTAATCTAGACTACATGTGTATGTCATGCCCATTGTTAACTCAAATGAAATAACAACTACAATCATGAAATCATAACTAACTCAAGATTAAGATTACAGTAAATCAATGCCTATGAGATTTAATAAGTCTGACAGTTATTACTAGGTTAATTAAATCTCATATGTGATCCGATTCAATGTAGACAAACTACATCAATAAATTCATACATGATTAAGACAAATCACTCAATGAATTTATTACAGTCTATACCTAAATAAAGTGCCCAACTTTATTTATCAACTGCGAACTTAACTTATTTAATCATAAGATAACTTGTATTTATGTCTTCTGCGAATCCACATGGTGATCGGATAAATACATATAATATGATTAAATGGACTTTGCTCAAAATATTAATGCAATTCAAAATATCCGAATAAATATTTGAAATATTTTATTAATCAGAAAATCAATATGCTTTAAAGAGCACATAATCCCAACAATCTCCCACTAGCTCTCAAAGCATATCTGGCAAATTGCACATGCTTGTAGGACTCTAAGTGTAGGTTATAACCTTTCTACATTATATCCATATGAGATAATACTTCCTCTTAATGTGTTTTTGTTTCTTGTGGTTTCTTGGTTCTTTTGATTGAGCCACTGCACCATTATTATCAAAAATAATTTAAGTGGTGCACTTGCAGCAGATACCACCTCAAGATCTCGAAGGAACTTGCGGAGCCATACCGCTTCTTTTGCGACCTCACGATGTAGCCACATATTAAGCTTACATTGTGGAGTCTGCGATACAAGATTGTTTCACACTCCTCCAACTGATAGCTCTACTTCCTAATGTAAACACATAACCAGAAGTAGACTTTCTAGAATCATTATCTGGCATAAAGTCGAATCGACGATAACCTACTGGAGTAAGTTCATCACTTGGATACACAAGCATATAATCCTTAGTTCTTTTCAAATACTTCATTATGTGCTTGACAATAGTCCAGTGTTTAGGTTCAGGATTAGATTGATATCTGCTAACCATCCTAATCGCAAAACATGTGTCTGGTCTAGTGCAAAGCATGGCATACATGAGACTTTCCATAGCTTCGCGTAAGGAACTCGTCTCATGTTCTCTATCTCCTCGTAAATTTTAGGTAATTAACCTTAGAGGATATAATTCCATGTCTGAATGGTAACAAACCAATCTTGGAATTTACCATACTAAATCTAGCCAATATCTTATCGATATAGACCACTTGAAATAAAGCTATCGTTTTATTCTTCCGGTCTCGTAGCAACTTGATACCAAGAATATAACTAGCTTCTCCCAGATCTTTCATATCAAATTGTTTTGCTAGCCAACTCTTTTATAGTAGTCATTACTCCTACATCGTTTCCGATAAGGAGAATATCATCTACATAAAGATTTAGGAAGGCTACAGTTTTTCCCTGAATTCTCTTGTACACACATGGTTCATCAATATTCTGAATGAATCCAAACGATTTTATCGCTTGATCAAATCTGATGTTCCATGACTGGGATGCTTGCTTCAATCCATAGATGGATCTTTGCAACTTGCATACCAAGTGTTCTTGGCCTTTTTGTATGAATCCATCTAGTTGCTGCATAAAGATGTCTTCTTCAAGATGCCCATTAAGAAAGGCAGTCTTGACATCCATTTGCCAAATTTCATAATTTAGCTAAGCAATAGAGCGATCGATAGATTTAAGCATAGCAACCAGAGAAAACGTTTCTTCATAATCGATTCCCTCTTTTTGAGTGAACCCTTTGGCTACTAATCTTGCTTTAAATACTTCTATCCTTCTGTTTACTCCTATTTTCCTCTTATAGATCCACTTGCATCCAATGGGTTTTACCTCATTTGGTGTCTCTACAAGTTTCCAGATTTTATTGGAATACATATATTCCATTTCTTGATTCATAGCCCTTTTCCGATGTTCAACATCACTATCTATTAGAGCTTCATTGTATCTAGTGGGATTTTATACATGTTCATATGAGATAGCCATATAGGTTTCTCTCAATAATTTGTATCTTGTTTGGTAATCTAGTTACCCTCCCACTACGATGAGGTTCTAAAAGTGATAATTTGTTCGAGGATAATCCTTTTGTTAATCATTCTTGCTTTTTTCTATAAATAGAAAATCGAGCGTCAATATGATCTCCTTACTTATGATTTCTCTAGTTTTACCTCATAGATTACAAGTCATTTATATAGTCTTCCTCAAGGAAAGTATAGTATATGTTTACAAATACATTCCTATTTTGAGGTCTATAAATTAGACTTTCCTTTATTCCTTTAGAATACCTAAAACATGCATACTTTTGAACATGAATCCATCTTTTCGCCTATAATTTTAGTATAAATACTAGTAAATCTCCAATTATAGATGCGTCACAATTTAAGTTTGTGACATATCCATAATTCTATGGAGTATTAGGCACTTATATAGATAAAACTAAGTTCAATAGTCTATGCGGTTTTTAAATACTTGGTATCTAGAATAAAAAGATAAATGATAAATCGCTAAGAATACATCTTATTTTATCCAAAAGAATTTTGTTTGTCCATATAATGACACTATTATGTCATTTTACAACCAAATAGACTTTGAATTCTCTAGAGAGATATTCTTTGCTTTGATTAGATCGAAGTTCTTTTATGTTCTTATCCGATTGCTTCTTTGTCTTATCCATGTACTCTTTTGAATTTCAAAAGCCATGGAATCATGACACATTTAGACAAACATAAATGATTTGAAACTAATTAGTCCACATACATTTGTATGTACTAATTTCATGCATACAATATTACGCTTTCTTTTAGCTCAAAATGAGCTACCTTGTCATATTACTCTTCTAAATAAGATTTGTAGAGTATCAATGATCAATCTTCAAATAGGTTAGGAATGACCTATTATTAATCATTCTCATGAAATCTTATTATAGTTTATATGACTTAAGCATAAATATTAGAGGTGTCATTGGTTTTGGAAAAACATTTCTTTTTCTGGGATTAATAATATACTTTTTTATCATTATATCTTGCTTTGAACAGATCAATAGACTTATATGATATTAATTGTCTTTGTAAAGTACAAAAATGAGTTATTAACAGAGGATCAAAAAAATAACAGTGTGCTTCTGTTTATTAAAAACAAGCCACCGAAATTAAATTCCTCTAATGTTTGGAATACAAAGACAAATATCAAAACTTAAAGTTTCATAAAATTGATCTATTCCTCTCGGTGATATAAACTAGTATCTTTTCTCTACTTGCTTAAAGCTTTCTTCACTTAATCTCTTGGTTTCTGAAAAACCAAATAAATGAATTTAAAAATAAAATTAGTTATCTCGGAATTCACTATTGCATTAATCAATAGAAAACTGAACTAGAAGCTTAAAGATTTCCTATACTTGATTTTAATAATCTTAGGACAATCTTTCTTCCGATGACCCATACGTCCACACTTAAAGCACTGTCTTTCGACTTGCTATCTTTACTAGTAGACGGATCCTTGTGTCAATTCTCTTTTGCCTACCCTTGTCTTTCGACTTAGGCTTTAAAGAGAATTCTTGTTTAGGAAGTTCTTTGCTATGATAATATTCTTCTATAGCATGTAGTTCAGTACATCAATTGAACTAAGGTCATATTTCTATTGCTTAAGATATAGGCTGACCTTAAACTCTCCGAATGTATCGGTAAAGACTCAATCACCATGTTGATCTTTGTTTTATCATCGATCTCAACACCATGAATCTCAACTTCATTCAAATAGTCCATCATGTTGAGGACATGATCACGAACTCTTGTACCCTCTACCATCTTGGTGTCAGTGACACGTTTTAACGCTGCTTCTCTGGCAGAATCAGTATTCTGCCCAAACATCTCATGGAGACTAGCCAATATTTCAGTGGCTGTTTCCATGCTCCGAAGTTTGTTCTGCAGTTCCATAGAAATCGAAGCCAATATATAGCGCTTAGCCATTTTGTTAGCCTCGCACCATTTCTCATAAGACTCCTTCGATTTCTATAATCGTATAACGTTGGTACTGGAGGGCATTGCTGGGTCAGAACATATTTGTAGTCTTTAGCAGTGAGAATATTAAATAGATTGCGTTTCCAATCTAAGTAATTGTCACCAGTGAGTTCATTTTTAACCAGGATGATTAACAGTGGGTTGATGGAAGACATTTTCTGAAAAATAAAACATACATGCATAAATATATTGATATAACATTCACAATAAAATTCTAAAATGCAAAAAACCATAAATGCATTTTATTTTATTGTAACGATAATCTAGTACCGCTTTAGCAAGCTATCCGTTGGGGAAGTCATGCCGCCACTTACCAGACCCAATTAACCATTAGATTATTTACTTTCATGTCGTAACATGATAAATAACTATCGTTTATCTTTTAAGGCCAAAATTTTGTTAACAGAGCTTCGTTGGGAAGGTTAATAACAAATTTTTGTTGAGTGTATAATCATTGTTTCAATCTACGTATTTCTCATATCATGTAGCCACCGTTGGGGTGATCAACAGATTGAAAAATATTTCGATTTTATCTTTAAAGAAGTTCATCAAATAAAATGTCTAATATATATACCCTCCGTAGGGAGCATCACCGTATCATGAAGTCGAGGTATATATATAATTTTATTATTGAACTAACAATGGAGCCCGTGGGAATATGATCTTGAATTTTCCCTCTCCCACTCAATATTTTAAAGTTTGGTTTTTCCTTTTAAATCATACATATATTGTTAATTGCATGCTTCCTATAATATTATCTAAGTGATATATTATATTATTAAGCATTTGCAAATCTCAAACAATATGCATGAATTCATGTTATATCAATGACATATATTATTATGCATAGAGTGAGACTACCTATTCTATATGACATGTTATCATGGTATGTTCACATCCAAAAACACAACATATAGAAAATTTAAATAATCTCAATTCATGGTTTTCCTAATAAAATATTAACCCTAAGCCTAATCTTCATTGGGCTTCATGTCAATATCTTCTTCTCCTGTATTATCTTTGTTGATGACCTTGCTAATATGAGCTTTAAATTTATTATTGGTCCAAATTTTAATTTTAAAGAAAATAAAATAAAATTTCAAATAAAACTTTTGGACAAAAAATAAATTTAATTTGTTAAACTATATCCATGAATTTTAATCCATTAAGCCCAAATTTTATTGGACTTAAAACTAGGATTTACCAAGCCCAAAAACTGTTTCATGACTTAAATGCATATAGTTTACTAATTTTGGTCCAAGAAAAATTATACAGTACTATAGGGACTTAAGTGATATTCACCACTCAAAAACACTAACTGCATTCTTTTCTCTCCGCCGCCATCAACAAAAACCCAGATCTTTCGGTTGTCTTTTCTCTGGCGAGTTCTCGCCGCTGTCAGGTCGAAAAAATGCCCCTGCCGGCGTCGGACATCCGATGCTGCTGCTGCCATGAGAGGACGACCGCTGCTGCGCGTTGCTGCGATGGGGCTGCTGCTGCGCGCGCTGCTGCTGCCCACGAGCCTCTGTTGCCCCCACTGCTGCTGCCCGCGAGCTCCTGCGCGAACTGCTGCTGTTCTCTGCGAGGTCCTGCTGGCGTTGCTGCTGTTTGCGGAAGCTGCTGCTGCGGATGGGATTAGTGCTGCTTCGTGGCTTTCGCGCGCGCGCGCGCTGCGCACTGCGTGCTGCGCCAGTCCAGCAAGCGCGCTGTGCGCTGCGCGAGTCCAACGGGCACGCTGCGTGCTGCGCGAGCCACACGCGCGCGCGATGCTTTTCAGAAAAATCCCTCTTTTTTTTTTTTTTCAGAATACAATCTTAATACTTTACAAAATAATTTTAAAACATAAAATTAAATCAAAAGGGAAACATGGTGATAATAAACCACCCCTTTTGTTACAAATCCAAAAAAAAATACAAACAAATTTTTAACCATGAATTGAGACAATCCAAGCATGCTTTATTCATATATTAACACATAATATATATCTAAATAAATTGTGCCACTCTAATGCATAATTAACAAGATAGATTTCTTACATAATTCTATATATTATTATGAGATGGCTCTGATACCAATTGAAGGGAAAATAAACTAGGTTTTTCAATTTTCAATTAAAACCTTTTTAGGACCGATCTCATACAACATATAAGAATTAAGTAATCTAGAAATTCATACCTTGATATTTTGAGAATATGAACAATTAAGAGTTGTAGATCCACCTCCAAACGATCTTCCAGGCTATGACTCAAGTTTGATCAACACTGGACGTGTGGGCGTCTGTTTCACCACTCCCCAATTGCATCTGGCTCCTCTTAGATGCCTTCTTTTTTATTCTTAGAATCCCCTGCGGTTCTCCTCTTATATCACTCAATTTAAGAGTATAAAGACCCTTTTATAATATCTTATGAAAAACCTTAGTATGTTAGGATTAGGATTTCTATTTAAAATAGAATTCCTCTTTTAACTAAGGATTTCTATTTAAAATAGAATTTATCTTCTAACTATCTCTCACTTACCTAAAAGTGGAAGGAATGTATAACTAACTAGGAGACCACCTTGTAAAATATTACGAGCCCCATTTACACTTGAATATAACATAATAGGCCTTAACAAATATTATAATTATAATATTCATCTAATATGCCGAGTTTTCTTGCTTTTGGGTCCAGATGATGGTGTTGTCAATTAAATGAAGCTAACTCAGTGGATCATTTGGGAACATACAATAGTGGCTACAATAATTAAATTTGTAATTAAACAAATATAATTATTTAATTCCAATTCTACTCCACTATAAGATTGGAACTGACCTCCATAATTGTATGCTCGAATATAATTCGCCCAAGCCACATTGATTTCTTTACTGCACAATCCTTTGTACCACATTGTTAATTTAAATTGATATCTCAACTGTCCAATCAATTTAATTACATCTTTTTCCTTGATACTTACTGGTTTTCTCTAATGATCATTTTCAACATACTTATTTATGTTGAGACACTCTGGCCAGAGAATTCTATGATCAAGTACTGAAAACCCATCAAGAGATGTGTCGTACAAATTCTATATTGTTAATCTACAATTTCAATACTTGTAATTGCTCCCACCAAGATACCGGGTAATCTAGACTACATGTGTATGTCATGCCCATTGTTAACTCAAATGAAATAACAACTACAATCATGAAATCATAACTAACTCAAGATTAAGATTACAGTAAATCAATGCCTATGAGATTTAATAAGTCTGACAGTTATTACTAGGTTAATTAAATCTCATATGTGATCCAGTTCAATGTAGACAAACTACATCAATAAATTCATACATGATTAAGACAAATCACTCAATGAATTTATTACAGTCTATACCTAAATAAAGTGCCCAACTTTATTTATCAGCTCATGAACTTAACTTATTTAATCATAAGATAACTTGTATTTATGTCTTACGCGAATCCACATGGTGATCGCATAAATACATATAATATGATTAAATGGACTTTGCTCAAAATATTAATGCAATTCAAAATATCCGAATAAATATTTGAAATATTTTATTAATCGGAAAATCAATATGCTTTAAAAAGCACATAATCCCAACACGATAACGAGTCCAACAATCTTTAAAAATCGTTCATGAGGAGTGTCCAAAATGTTGTTTAAGTTCAAATGTTGCAGGAGCTCATAAACGAGATATGATGATGAATTTGTGTTCTAAGCGAGGATTGGTATGGGTAAATCCGTTTAAAACTAGAGTGTGTGTATGCCACGAGTTAATCCTTTGTTTGCCCATGGCATCGCATTTAATTCGAATTATCGATATATCTCACTAAGTCAAACAGGTTCGGTGGGCCTCCCGTCCCTCGGTTGTGCTATTCGGATTACCTTATCTTCATGGTTGCCATCTGTTAGTTTTCACATGATATTAATACCTACTAGTTTGTTTGCATCGATGAGGTTGGGCCATTCCGAGGTGCACGGACTGATTTTACTTTTTCCATTATTCTCAAAATTCGTATTTGTCATTGCCATTTTGTGAGCTTCATGGTAGGAAAAAGATGCTTATTTTGTTATGACCTGATTATACTTTTCCTTAATGTTTCAAGTTCTTTTATTTGTTAACTGTATGATCAAAATTTTCAGGATCTCACTGTGTCGAAGGTAAACACTGTTTTAAGTGTAATTTTCCTAATGACCCACTTAATTTTAATTATAGGGTTTGGATAATTAGCATTCTCTCCTTCAATTTCGTTAATTGTTTTATTTTCATTCTATTTCACGTAAACTGGATGAGGTCTGCTGTGCAACGAGTATTCATGATGTCAATGGACAATTATGTTACATGGTGTGACTACTTGTGCATTCAACCTGTGTGGAGTAGGTATAGTTTTTAACCCTTAAGATTCTTCGCGGCTATTCAGCAAGTTTGTATGTTATTAATGGGAAATGGTGTTAAGGACTACTTCTTATCACATTCTATTTGGAAGCTGTTGGCAAGGAAAAGAAAATACTCTTTGTTTCATTGTATTTGTTGATATGGGGTGAAGCTGCCAACATTAGATTTCTTCCAGAATGTTTATGCTACGTATTTCATCATGTAAGTTAAACCTGAAGCTTAGTTTTTGTTAATTGCATCTTTGACTTGGTTCTTGGTGCTTGTTTTGTTTTATATGCACTTCTGAATCTTCTAGGCCTGTTCATTTACTCTCTGAACTAATTTTTCTTACTTTTATTTTAGTGTTTCTATTTTTCACCTTTCACCTTCCCTTGTGAAAAAGCGGCCACAATTCTAGTTCATTTAAAGTATCCATAGTTCAGATGCCTGGATATCATTGTGGTCAAAATTGTTTAATAGAGTTTTTCTTGAGAAATTTTTCCTTGCTGTCTTTGAATCTAACAAAGTTCCTCTCGGGATTTGATGTGATTTTCCAATTTTCTACTACGATTACACTACTGATGGCAAGGGAAATGGATGAGATTCTAAGGCAGCCAATAGTTGCATACCGGAGAAACGGTGTATATCTTTCCTAGTCCAAGTTATCACACCTCTTTATGAGGTGGTTGCTGCAGTATGTCTCTAGTCTACGTAATGGCATGCTTACTGCTCATAAAACAGGAAAAAAAAAAAACCTTATATTTCATTTGCTTGTACTTATAGTTATATATATAATCTTTTGTTTCTTGGCAAAAAATATGCTTCTTATTTTTCGAAAATGAAATAAAAGCCGTATCGCTGAAGGTTGTGATTTGTTGAAGATGCATTGCCATTCTTTGAATTTATTCTGTTTTATTGTATTTAAATTTCAAATTTTTGTTTTTTAATGTTATGGGACTGGGTAATTCACAGTTCTAGGCTTATCCAAGGGATGTGTGTTATTTGTGATGTCATTCTATGCATGTGTACAACTTTTGCAACTGCATCTCATTTGTGAGAAGTTGACTTACACACATATGTCAACTACTTATGTTGCGTTTAATATTTATTCAGCCTGTGTTTTCGAGAAAGAATCATCCGATTCTCTATTAATTAAAGATTAATTAAAAGATAACAGGGGTTCTTTCATTTTCCATCATTTCTTTCCTACTTGCTACTATCCGAAATTTCTAGATAACAATTCCTCCGTTCGAGCTCGATTCTGCTAGAGCCAAACAGCTCCAAGCATTATCGACAGGAAAAGTTTGACTTACATTCAACAACATTCAAGAAGCTGCGAATAATTATAATGGGCGAGCCCTCATTTTGCTTGGAGAAATTATGATGACTTCAATGAATATTTCTGGTAAGGTTTGCAAAACTTTAATTCTTAAGGATAATCGTTTACGAAATAAAGAGCTAAACTTAGTTTAATTTGTCTAGTAAACTAGTAATATTAAAGTATTTGCTAATATATAAAATAATTTTTAAAATGTAAATTATGATATTTATTTGAATAATATATTTGTATTTGTTATAAAAAATTTAATAAATCTTTGGGTTAAATGGATTTTATAATTGATAAAATATACCTCATGCATTAATAATATTAAAATTATTTTATATAATATTGAAAATAATTTAAATTTTTAAATATTTATTTTTGTATTATGTTTTTATGTATTAAAAATTTAGTTTAATATAATATAATATTGTAAAGTATTAAAATATTTTTTATATATTGAAATTATTTTAAAATGCTTATATTGTTACATTTATTTTAATATTATAAATCTATAACATTGGAGCCAATTTTTTTGAATTAATAAAATCAAAAGATATTATAGTCAAATGGGATTTGAGTGAAAACTTAGTAAAAACTTGGGGATTTACATGATTATTTTCCTAAATCTTGAGGATATGAGTAATCTTTTTATAATTTACATTTAATTGCATATAGAACCAGGCTATTTGAGCTCATAAATTTTCTTTTTAGACCCATCATTTTATAAATTTTTTAATATCAATTTATCCTTAAATAAAATTACATTTAAGGGCATGAGAATTTAAACAAACAATTAAAAATTACAATTTTTCACCTATACATGATGATTATTGTGGAGAAAAAACTTAATGGCTCATATGCATACTTTATTTATTCAAATTCTATTTTTTAAAAAAATAAAGATTTGTATGAAGTCTCAAAAATAGAATTACTTTTTGAAAATTAGAATTATTTTAGCCTCTACCTCTTTATGGAATAACAATATCAAACAAACTATATTTAATAGAGGTTATTTTTGAGATTTTATAGGGTGTACAAAATAAAAATTTAATGTTTAAATATTAGAAGTAGGTTTATTGAGAAAGTGGGTTTAATGAGTAAAATTATGGGTTCAAATAGCCCCACCCTTGCATATATGATTATATGATTTAAGCATGATAATTAAAATTTTAAAGTATACTATGTTAATTTTAGTAATACTCATTTATAAATAGATATTATATAATTCTTGTAGTAATTGATGTAAAATATGATGCATAATCAATTACTACAAATGTATTATACTATTAGTGTATAATAAAATAAACTATCACTAAAATATAACAATTAAAAATAAGACAACATTAATTAAGCTATAAATTATATATCCAGCTATATAAGTATATTGTTTAATAAATTTAATTTTTATGGCTTATAAAATACGATTGCAATTTGGAGTAATAAATAAATAGTTTTAAAATAGCAATCAACATTATTGTTAAATTACAATATTGAATTTACCTATATGATAAAAATTTCATTTCAATACTTAATTTAGGAAGCAGAATTAATGTTTTAAAATATTTATATTTTTTCTTGATTGCATTGATTTTCTAACTTTTTTTTTCAAATTGTTTAATTTAAATTGCATTTGCTGTGCTTAAAGCATTAATTAAATATAAATAAATGATGACTCAGTCGAATTGGATTCAAAGTAAATACTAATTTACCAGTCTTAAAATTTTAATATAAAAATTAACTTTCATTGTTCCTTGGATAATCATATAATAAATAAATAATTTGTATTATCATAAACATTTGAAAAATAAAAGTTTGAGCCAGTATAAATTGCATATGCAATTGTTAAAAATAAAAAATTTGTTGAAGTGATAAGAAATCAAATAATTTATTTTGGAAAGAAAATAAGTATAATTAATTTGAAATAATAAAATAGGCATATCTATAATGATCAAAAGCTCAAGTATAAATAAGTTGAGTTTAACAAATCTCATGAAATAGGAAGATCAACAAGAAGAAAAAAAATGTTCCAACAAAATTAGATTAGGTAAGATCCTAATTTTGTGACTTACAATGTTTATTGTAGTTTATAAAAAGTAGAATAAGGGTTATAATAATGAATTTTTAATATATTGCAAAAAGTTAATATTTATTGAAATAAGAGGAGTAAAATGAAATTTATCTTAAAAATATCTTTTTTTGTAATAAAATTTTACTTTGGATTTTATAATAATAATTTAAAATTTAACCAAAAACATTAAAAGTTAATGTAGGCACTCGGGAGCTTGAAACCCAAAAGTAGTGAATTAATTAATTGAAATATCGGAACCCATAAGTGAGAAAATTTAATTAAAATATGAGATTAATGTAATCCAATATAAAATCTAAAAAGTAACTTTAGTATCTAACCCAATTTATTAAAATCTCGCATAAGTAATAGGAATATTCAACACAAAACTATTGAAATTATTAATTGAAACTTATGTACCAATAAAAAGAAAATTTAACCAAAATTAGGGATTCGCTCTAACGAGAAGTAAAATTTACTTGTAATTTAACTTAAAATATTGATACTTAACAAATTTAATGTGAATATTAAACATAAAACTCGTAGATTAAAATGTTGAAACATATTAACCAATAACTGAGTAAAATTAACTAAAATTAAAGACTAATCCAATAAAAAATAAAATTTTACAAAGTAAATTTAGTATTTAATTGAAATGATTGAAATCTTAATTAGATAATAGGAATACTCAACGCAAAACTAGTAGAGTTATTAGTTGAAATATATGAACCATATAAGAGAAAATTTAATCAAAATTAGGAAATTATTCAATGAGAAATGAAATATACATGAAATTTAATCTAAATTTTTGGTATTCCACGATTTCAATAAAACACTAAACACAAAACTAGTTGACTGAAAAGTTAAAATACATAAACATATAATTAAGAAATCTTAACCAAAATCAAGGATCAATTCAATCAAAAATAAAATTTTGTAAAGTAAAATTTGTATCTAACCCAAATTATTAGAATCTTGTTGAAAAAAATAATAAACTTGTTTACAAAATAATAAGGTGTTGAGTTGTACATGGCCCTCTATTATCATGCTCCATCATCATGCTTCATCATCATGGGTCTACAATGTTGAGTGGAGGCTAGCTTTACACATTTGATACCATTAAAGGATTCCTTTAGAGCATGTTAACTGAGTGGAATATGTTTGGTGTTATGATGAAAGGTTAGTTGAATGTGCTAGGTGATGTGTATTGTTATGATTATGTTTGTGTTGTATTCACTATAAATACCTATGCTATTGTGTTGTGAGATATAAGTCTAAGAGCAAGAAAGAATAAGAAGCATAACAAAGCTCTTGAGGGGGATTTGTGAGAGTGTGTGAATTGTTCTTGTAATGTTCTTGAGCTTTCTCTAATAAGCTTTGTGTTTAATCCTTCAAATTATCCAACAAAGTGGTATTAGAGCAAGGTTTGGAGGATAAAATAGTCATGTAGCATATCAAATCGAGGCTCTCGACGAGGCGAACGCAACGCCGCAAGAATCAGCCTAATCGGAGTTCAGATGAGCCCGGAATCGCCATCGGAAGTTTGCTGTCCAGAAATTAAGTTGACTCACCGAGTTGACCAAAGTTGACCCGAAACCTCCCAAAGGTTTTTCGACGTTCCGGATTCATTCGTGCATTCAGAATCTCCAAATTCTCACTCGATTTGTGAGATATGGCAAATAGTGGTATGATGTCATTTCAAGTTCCACAATTGAAAGGAAGCAAATTTGACAATTGGAGCATCAAAATGAAGGCTCTATTGGGTGCACACGATGTGTGGGATATAATGGAAAAGGGCTTTATAGTACCAGAAAATGAAGGTACTTTAATTGCGGCATAAAAGGAGAATTTGAAAGACTTAAAAAAGAAAGAGAACAAAGCAAAGTATCTCATCTTTCAATCATTAGATGAAGATGCTTTTGAAAAGATCGCTGGTGCAACATCCTTAAAGGAAGCGTGGGAGAAGTTAGAAACCTCTTACAAAGGAGCGGAACAAGTTAAAAAAGTCCGTCGTCAAACACTAAGAGGTGAATTTGAGTCCTTACACATGAAAGTATCAGAATCAATTTTTGATTACTTTACTAGAGTTGTGACTGTTGCTAATGAATTAAAAGAAATGGTGAAGAGTTGAGAGGGCTAAGAATTATTGAGAAAATACTTCGATCAGTAGATTCCAAGTTTGACCTCATTGTAGTAACAATAGAGGAGACTAAAGATTTGGAGACTATGACGATCGAGAAACTTCAAGGAAGGTTGCAAGCTTATGAAGAAAAACTGAAGAAGAAGCAAGGGATCGAAGAACAACTCTTCAAGATGGAAATCAATCCAAAGAAAAGAGAAGAAAGCTTCAGCAACGATAGAAGGCACTATGTCCGAGGAAGAGGCCGAGGACGAGGTAGAGGTCGTGGTCATGGACGAGGCTGGAATTTCAACAACAAAAACTCCTTCAATAATGAAAGAGGAGAAAGCTCAAACAGAGGGCGAGGAAGAGACAATCCACGATCGAAGTATGAAAAATCTCAAGTGCAGTGCTATAATTGTCAAAAATTTGGGCATTATGCTTTAAAATGCAGAATTCCAAGCAACATAGTAGATGAAAAAGTGAATTATGTTGAAGAGAAGAATGATGGAGATGGCACACTTTTACTAGCACGTAATGACAATAATGGAGGTCAAGAAAAAACTTGGTATCTTGGCACAGGTGCTAGCAATCACATGAGCGGAAACAGAAGCATGTTTGTGGAGATGAATGAATCAGTGAATGGTAGCGTCGCTTTTGGAGATGATTCAAAAGTACCAGTGAAGGGAAAAGGTAACATCCTTTTTCGCATAAAAGATGGTAGCCACCAACTAATTTCAAATGTTTACTATGTGCCCAATATGAAAAGCAACATTCTAAGTTTTGGTCAACTTTTAGAAAAAGGCTATGGTATTCATCTTAAAGATTATAGTCTTTTTTAAAGAGATGACAAAGGAAACCTAATTACAAAAGTGAAAATGTCGAAGAATAGAATGTTTCCTTTAAATATTCAGAATGATGTTGCAAAGTGTCTCAAGGCTTGTCATAAAGATCCAACCTGGATTTGGCATCTTCGATATGGACATCTTAACTTTGGTGGACTAGAGCTACTATCAAGAAAGAACATGGTGAAAGGTCTACCTTCAATCAATCATCCCAATCAAGTTTGTGAAGGATGTTTACTTGGCAAGCAATTTAGAAAGAGTTTTCCAAATGAGTCAAACTCAAGAGCTCGGAAGCCACTCGAGCTTATTCATACTGATGTGTGCGGTCCATTCAAGCCAACCTCTCTTGGACAAAGTAACTACTTCATTCTTTTCATAGATGATTTTTCAAGAAAAACTTGGGTGTATTTTTAAAGCGAAATCAGAAGTTTTTGAAGTTTTCAAGAAGTTTAAAAGCTGCGGTGGAGAAAGAAAGTGGACACCAAATCAAGGCCATGAGATCCGATCGAGGTGGAGAGTTCACTTCAAAGAATTTGTGAAGTTTTGTGACGAAAATGGAATACGACGCCTTTGACGGTTCCGAGATCCCCAACAAAATGGTGTTGCAGAAAGAAAGAACGAACTATCCTCGACATGGCGAGAAGTATGCTCAAGAGCAAAAGACTACCCAAAGAATTTTGGGCTGAAGCTGTTGCTTGTGCAATCTATTTATCCAACCGATCTCCAACAAGAAGTGTGTGGGGCAAGACACCGCAGGAAGTATGGAGTGGAAGAAAGCCTGGCATAACCCATTTGAGAGTTTTTGGAAGCATTGCCAATGTACATGTACCAGACGAGAGAAGAGCCAAGCTGGATGATAAAAGTGAGAAGTTCATCTTCATCGGCTATGACATCAATTCTAAAGGATACAAGATGTACAATCCAGACAACGGAAAGATCGTGCTTAGCCGAGATGTAATCTTTGAGGAAGAAGGAGAATAGGATTTTGGCTCTCATGTGGATGATTTCAATTTTTTTCCTTTTGAAGAAAAGGAACAAACAATGAAGGAGCAAGTAGTTGAAGAACAACAAGTGCCGGTTAGTCCACCTATCTCACCAGCATCAACCACACATGGAGATTCACCACCATCTTTCTTAAATGAAAGAACTAAAGAACGCACGAGGAGTCTTCAAGATCTCTATGAGGTAACTGAGAGACATGATAATCTCACTCTATTTTGCCTCTTTACTGATTATGAGCCAGTTTACTTCGAAGAAGCTGTACAAGATGAAAAATGGAGAATCGCAATGGATGAAGAAATCAAAGCCATAGTGAAGAATGACACTTGGGAACTTACTACACTTCCCAAAGGTCACAAAGCCATCGGTATCAAATGGGTTTACAAGACGAAGAGAAATGTCATGGGTGAGATTGAAAGGCACAAGGCGAGGTTAGTTGCAAAAGGCTATAGTCAAAAAGTCGGCATCGACTATGATGAGGTATTTGCTCCAGTGGCTGAATGGAAACTATAAGACTAATCATTTCTTTAACAGCCCAAAACGAGTGGAAGATTTATCAAATGGATGTAAAGTCCGCTTTTTAAATGGATTTCTCAAAGAAGAAGTCTACATCAAACATTCATTGGCTATGTGGTGGAAGGATATGAAGACAAAGTTACGAGATTGAAGAAGGCACTTTATGGGTTAAAGCAAGCACCAAGGGCATGGAATAGCGAGAATCGACAAATATTTCAAAGAGAATGGCTTCACAAAATGCCCACATGAACATGCTCTCTACGTCAAAGTCAAAGATGGAGACATCTTGATTGTATGCTCGTACGTGGATGATCTCATTTTCACCTGGAAGCAATCCAAACTTATTTGAAGAGTTTATGAGAGTGATGGTGAAAGAGTTCGAGATGAGCTGACATTGGACTAATGGCATACTACACGGGCATTGAAGTCAAGCAAAAGGAAGAAGGCATATTCATTTCCCAAGAATGCTATGCAAGGAAAATACTCAAGAAGTTCAAGATGCATGATTGCAAGCCCGTAAGTACGCCTAATGGAATGCAGAGTCAAATTGTCCAAACATGACGTAAAAGAAAGAGTTGATCCAACATTTTTCAAGAGTCTTGTTGGAAGTTTGCGTTACTTAACATGTACGAGGCCGGACATTCTCTATGTCGTTGGGCTCGATTAGTCAGTATATGGAGAATCCAACAATCACCCATTTTAAAGCTGCAAAAAGAATCATTCAGCTATATAAAAGGTACAATTGATTTTGGCTTATTATACTCATTCTCTGATGGTTACAAGCTTGTTGGATATAGCAATAGCGATTGGAGTGGAGATTTAGATGATCGAAAGAGTACTTCTGGATTTGTATTTTTCATGGGAAACACTGCTTTCACGTGGATGTCAAAGAAGTAGCCAATTGTCACACTTTCCACCTGTGAGGTTGAGTATGTAGTCTGCTACTTGGTGTTTGCCATGCAATTTGGCTAAGAAATTTTTGAAGGAGTTGGGTTTGCTCCAAATAGATCCAATCGAGATCTTTATCGACAATAAGTCCGCAATTGCCTTATCAAAGAATCCAGGTCTTCTATGATCGAAGTAAGCATATTGACACTCGCTACCATTTCATAAGGGAGTGTATTGAAAGAAAGGATGTACAAATAAAGTATGTCAAATCTCAAGATCAAGCAGCTGATATATTTACTAAGCCATTGAAACAAGAAGATTTTATCAGATTGAGAAATTCATTGGGTGTTATGAAACAATTAGTTGTGGAAATCAAAGAAATTAACGGCGAAAGTGAAAGAGAACAAATACAAGTACGAAAAAGAAGATTAAATGCATATTCTTACAGGGCATTGTTCAATCAAAATAAGAAGAATAAAGCCAAAGAACAAGTTGGTGATAATTTCACTAAACTCCTCGAGCAAGAAGACGGGTCACAGAAACAAGTTTAAGGGAGTGTTGAAAAAAATAATAAACTTGTTTACAAAATAATAAGGTGTTGAGTTGTACATGGCCCTCTATTATCATGCTCCATCATCATGCTTCATCATCATGGGTCTACAATGTTGAGTGGAGGCTAGCTTTACACATTTGATACCATTAAAGGATTCCTTTAGAGCATGTTAGCTGAGTGGAATATGTTTGGTGTTATGATGAAAGGTTAGTGGAATGTGCTAGGTGATGTGTATTGTTATGATTATGTTTGTGTTGTATTCACTATAAATACCTATGCTATTGTGTTGTGAGATATAAGTCTAAGAGCAAGAAAGAATAAGAAGCATAACAAAGCTCTTGAGAGGGATTTGTGAGAGTGTGTGAATTGTTCTTGTAATGTTCTTGAGCTTTCTCTAATAAGCTTTGTGTTTAATCCTTCAAATTCTCCAACAAATCTTACCTAGATAATAAGAACATTCAACACAAAAATTATTGAAATTAGTAGTTGAAATACATGAACTTACAGATAAAGAAAATTTAATCCAAATTAGGAACTAATCCGAGTAAGAATTAAAATATACTTAAAATTTAACCTAAAATATTAGTTTTCAATACTTTTAGCAGGAACAATAAACACAAAACTAATAGATTGAAAAATCAAAATATATTAACCTATAATTAAGAAAATTTAATCAAAATTTGATATAAATTTAATAAAAAATTAAATGTTATAAAGTAAATTTGATATTTAACCCAAATAATTAAAATGTGTAAGATGACCCTTGTTTCAGACTGCGAGTTTTATTTTTGTTTGTAAAAGATTACATTTCAAAATTGTTTTTTTTTTTTTTAAAAAGGGCAAAAAACCCTTATTTTCATTTGCAAATCACGCCATTGATAACTATAGTTGCGCTAGCCGGCAACGATAATCCTCTCATTCCGCCAATGATGGGCCCCTTGCGCGGAGACAATAAGCCACTCATTCCACCGACAATAAGCCACCACCATTGTAACTGAAAACTCTAGTTCTTCGTCCTCAAGGCTGGTTCACTTAAATCTCTTGCAAGGCTTATTCATGTGATTGGTGTGGCGGACCGGAAATGGTCGTAGGATGGTACCACTCACATCCGGGATTTGGTTCGTTGGCTCTCCGGTGTTGATGTAACCACACAGCGAGGTTGTATTTTATTTTCCCGCCTCTTCATTACCCGGGATTGAGTGAGTAGTATGCGGTGGAACTTAATGTATAATAGAAATTTTTGTTGTAGATCTTTAAATTACTTTAGCTTTTTCATGGCATTAATGTTTTGATATTTGGATGACCATCCAAGTGGAGATGATGTAGTTCTTCGCTGCAATCGGTATGTGTATATATACATATAAATTCTCTTTCGCTTTTTAATTTATTCATCTATCTTGAAACTTTATTGCACAATCCGGTCCCTCCTATATAATATCCGAATTGGTTCAAGTTAACCGAAATTCTCATTATTACAAGACACTCGACCGGCCAAACATTTCCGAGAATGTTATTTACCCTTGAAAATATGTGCTTTTAAAATGGCATTGACTAACTATCGGATTAATGTGAAAACTATTCTATACTTTTTCCGAGCAATCCGCCCTCGGAGATAATGAAATATTTTTCTCGAAAATGCAATGCATAGACTAGATAAAATCACTGTTAGGGCCCATCTTTTTTGTTTCTTTTGAAATAGGGCCCGATCTTTTTCTTTTCTTTCAAATTACTCTTAAAAGTTATTACTGTCTTGCATATTAACATAAAATCAATGTGTTCTCCATCTAAAAACAAAATCGAAATACAGAAATTAAAAATCAAAGCAAGCCAAATGCAAATACCATTTGAAAAAAGAAAAGGAAAATTACGTAGAGAAGAATCAGTCTCCATTGTTACTATCGATCTCAACTCTCATTTCCAATTTAATCTCATTTCTCGATCGCACAAAGGACAATATCCATTGCTCATTCTCACTCAACGTTAATTACTTCAGCGGATTTCTTTGTTTTTCCAAATTAATTTAGTGATAGGTTTAAATTAACTTAAGGCTAGGTTATGTTTTCATTCACTGTTGATTTTTAGTGTTGCATTGTGTTTCCAATGAGTTTGCATTTGTTTAATTGGTCGATCCTTATTTGTTTTCTTCAATTGCTATTGATGGAGATTCACAATTACAACTTTTCCCGCTTCTCACTTTGTTTTTGATTTGTTTGTGTTGCTTTTTGAATTTTTACTTGTCTCTTATGGTTTGATATTTTACAATTACTATTATGTTTATGCTCGTTTCCTTTGCAAATAGCTTTGTTTATTTCTTGCTCTGCTGCCTTAATTTACTCTTATGAAATTTCGAGTGATATAATTACTCTTAGGTTTATGGATGCTTCCTCTGCTCTCCTAATTTGCAGGTGAAATTTCACTTGATCCTTAGCTATTGATTCATAATATCGGTGCATGATTAATATTTACTCTTCTTATTGTATATGTCATTAACTATTGATTCTACAGTTGATGATGGTAACAAATGAGCTTTTTAATTGACATTAAATTCAATTTAAAATGACTAATTTACTTTTCATTTGGCTTTGTATTAGCTTCAAGTAGTCAAAGAAGAGAAATGGGCGAGGAAAGCCAAAAGTGTTGCACGAGGGCATGACTTGACATTGGAGAGACATGACGACAGTGTAAACTGTAGAAAATATTAAGACCGGACAACTCATGATTTTTTTTTTTCGGTTACTATAATGTTCTTTGAGTCGAGAACTTACGAATCGCACTATGTTAAATCTCGTGGTATATTTACGTGATATCTTTTAATAATGGGAATGCTTTGAAATCAATTTCTCATTTACTTTTGTCTTTTTACTTTTTGCAATGATTTGCATATTTATGCTATTCGGATACATTTAAAATGTGGACGATGCTTCTCTTGTATTCTTCGATGGCATTTGGTGTTAATATTTGAATAATAATCCGGTGGAGATGACGTAGTTCTTGCTGCAATTGATAATTCTCTTTTAAATTTGATTTTGCTGATTAATAGTTATGCTTGATGCTATGATCTATTTGATATATGCATGATTGTAATTGAGAATTGATGGGTCGATAGATAGAGTTTGTTGTGGATAGGTTGTTGGGTGCACTTTGGTATGGGAAGGTGTACGGTTTGGCGAATCCTTTTGATTGGATCTTGCTTCATGGGAAGACAGATTTCTTTGAAAGAGAGTCCAGGAATATCAAAAGGCTTCTGTTATGTCCAATCTTAATGGGAATGGTAGCAACCATGTGTTTGAAATTGACAAAGAATTTTAGCGGTATGATGTTAATATTATGTAATATTGCTGGCTTTTATTTGCTTGTTTTATTAGTTTCTTTGCTTAAGATATGGTACAAAAACTTAAATTATGTCTCTGTTATGTTCATTTTACTTGAATAATAATATATTAGTGTTATTTGATTTTCAATTAAATTCTAATTAATTAAAGACTGGCATCAAGCTAATGAGGACAACCAAGTGCAAAAAATCATATTCCTAATCGGTCTAGTGATTTACATTTATTCAATATTCAAGTACATACAAAAGCTTCTAACAAATTATACAATTGCTAGATCAATGTCTCGTGGATGGGCCACCCTTATGTCATGACTGAGCATAGAGGACAAGCAATCCCCCGGTGTTAAGCCATAAGCCCACACGACTTGCATGAAACATCTGCAAGTAGATAATTAAACAAAAGAAATAAAATTGATCAAGTAGATAAAACTTACCATGCGTGCAAGGGAGGACTTTTAGATTTTCTCCTCCTTATACTCATCGAGGAAAATGGCGCATGTTAAGTCTCCACGACATTGATTTGAAGTGAACACGAAAGATGCGCCTGAGATATGCACGTATCATGAATGGTGCACGAAAGATGCGCCAGATATTCACGTATCATGAATGGTGCAAGATGCGCAAAGATGCGATCATGAATGGTGCACGAAGATGCACGAATATGCGTATCATGAATGGTGCCGAAGATGCACCGATATGCGTATCATGAATGGTACAAAGATCGCCAAATATGCACGTATCATGAATGGTGCCGCTAATGATAAAAGTAGCACTATCGCCACAATAAGCCAAGATAAAGATGTCTCCTTACTAAAATCCGATGGGGGAAACAGACAACACTCCCCATCTTGGCCCATTGCATGCAGCTTCAAATACTGACCGGCTTTAAATGACACCATTGTGGCATGAATGTTTATACCCACTCGACTTCTGTTAACTAATTATACAGATAAAAAATAAATTAAAAAATTAGAATTCACACAAAAATAAAATATTAATAATCTAAAAAAATTTAATAACTTTAAAGGAATTTTTTTATTACATGATGGTAGTGGGCTTTCGATAATATTGTCGTATATGATTATACCTCTAAAACCAGCAGCTTGAACATTTTTTATTTTAGTAGGATAATCACAAATGCCACGAACTATTAAAGCAAAATTAACCATTTCATTAGAAGCAACAGGGTTACTTAGAACGGAGCAGCCATGCGGAGGGTTTGGGACTGAAACAGTTTCGCAAATTCCAGTCTTTGAGACATTTAAAACAGTAAAGAAAAAAATATTTCACAATTTATATTATATATTTTTTAAGAAACAAACATAATTAAGTTGGTAAAAGCAAATTTTTACCATTTCCGACAGGATCGTTCGGGAACCAGACGTTGGATAGTTTCCAAACCACTGTCGCATGTGTGAGTAATAAGAGAAAGAAGTTGACGCAGATGATAGAGATAACAAACTTGTTACATAATTTTCCCATCTTCTGACAAACTGGTTTGTTACCGACTGGAGAATGCTGTTTAATCAGCTTGCAAGTGCTTTAAGCTTTTTTTTTTTTAATTTTAATACTACAGTACCATTAAAATATATATCCTAAAGAAAGTTGAGACTAAATTTGAGTCTTAAAGGCCGTATCGTTCGATGTGTGCAGTGTTGGCAATCAACTTTGGGGAAGAACAGAAGATTGAAGTGTTCGTGAAGAAGGAAGATGTCGAAACGGTTATAAATGTACTAATGTGTGACGGAGAAGAAAGGGATGCAAAAAGAAGAAGAGCCAAAGAGTTTGGAGAGTTGGCAGAGAGAAGATCAAACTAGTTTCCTCTATAGGGTATTTCGGAGTTAGTGTATATTTTCTTCAATTAATATAAATTGAGGAGTGCTCCAATGTAGGCAATGGCTTTGAAGTGTGGTAGTAGGGCCATAGACATTTTAGGGTACTTACCTTTCCATATTCAAATTTTAAGTTTCTCCCATTTTGTGCTGCTTTAACTTTTTTGTTATTCAATTTCTTCGCGGAAAAGATGCTGGCCATTATACACAAATTGTTTTTCCTGTATAACGGGATAATGAAAACTGATTATCATCATTAAATTGCATCAAAAAAAATTTCAATTTGATTATTATAAAAAAACAAGTAAGTTTCATTAATAGATTATGGTTATGTTAATGTTAGTGATTTGATGAGATGATCATGCCTGAAGAGATGAGCTGTCAAGTACAATTTTTTTTGTACATAATAGACTTGAAACTTTCTTCTATGATTTCAATTTTAGGGTCCCATTCTCATCAGTAATTTAAACTTCAGTGCGTGCATGTAGTGCGGAAAAAAAAAATTCAAGCCATATATTATTGTATTATTGGCAAAAGTTGAGAGAACAATGCTCCAATATAATTAGAAATGGGATCAATTGTACATTCCCAAACAATTTTGTTCTGCTGCATGCAAGCTTTGGTAGGTGCTGTTGCCATCTTCCTAAACTAATATGCATGTTTGGGGTCCCCATCATTTGATCATTCTCTTCCCTTTCTTCAATATTGCTAGCTAAGATTACGAATCAAAAAGTATCTCAAAATCTCTGGCTTTTAGAAATGAAACTGAAGCAAAATTTTCAGAAAAGTAGACATGTATGTACGTCCTTGGTTGATGCAGCTTAAGTACTTTTCTTTAGCTGAGTATTTTACAGTGTCTCTAATCCGAAGAATATATATAACCTAGAAAGAAATAGGACATTATTGCTTTTGCTGAGTTCAATATTGATTGATTTTCTTTTTTTACATTACACTATATCCATGCAGAGAAGATCCAAACAAAAAAGAGAAACATAAGTATTAAACAATTTGGAGGATGCATACGTGCCAAAAACGCAGCGCCTGATGGCCCTCCTTATGCCCTGAAATGTTTGAATAAACTGGGAGCACAAATACAAAAGACAAAGAAGGTCCACCCTCTTTAAAAAATAGAAAAAGAATGTATGTTACGGGACCACAAACAAAATTATTGTAATAAAGAATCTATACCAACAGCATATTTCCTTACTGCACCATCAAATACAACAAAAAAAAAAACAAAAGATTTCATGCATGTAAAGGCAATCCAAAACTTTACATACAACCATGCAAAATTGGAATCACAAGCAATTCAGGCTTTACACATAATACATGCCAAGTCGACATAATATACTTATTGATTGTAAATTATGGTTTTACGAAGTCAAAATCAAATAAACAACAACTAAATTAATTAGTTAAAGCAAATTAAGAATAATCTCTCTCTCTCTTTTTATCCTTTCAATAAAGCCATTCTCTATCTATCTCTTCGGAAAAATGTAAAGACTATCATAGGGCTGCAAAATTAATTAATAAGAAAGAAAAGCTCCTTCTCCGCTCCCGTGGCGATCTCTCAGAAAACAGGCAAATGTTGGTGTACTGGGAGCTGTTCACTTAGTTTCTGAGAGAAAGAAGAGCACATCCATGGATTTGGGCTTGGTTTGATTTTGATTTGCAAAGATGGTGTGAATTACGACACCAAGATTGAATTGAAAATGAGCTTTCTATATAAGTTAGGTCTTTAGCATTATATAATTAAATTATAAGTTTCTTTTATCAAAATAAAAAAAACAAATAAAAACAATATAAAAGTGTGAGTGAATGAAGCTTTCAACATCAGGCTGTGTCAGCACGGTCATGAAGGTATCTTACTATCTATTGCCCCCTCTTCTTTTTCAATAATACGTACAATACAATACCCATATAATCGTTTACACCAAAGAAATTTTAATTTTTTACAAGGAATTGTAATTTTAAAAGAGCTATTGTTTATGAAATTCAGGTACGGCAATTATGGGTCAATAAAACTCATTAGTATCTTTATATAATTTTATCAATTTCTCAAAATAATTAATTAAATCAAATCAATAAACAGTCTTTCTTCTTCAAATTTTTATGAAAGAATTCAAATAAACTAAAAGAATGTTTTAGTAATTTTGACAAACTATTTGATATACCTATAATTAAGTAACCTAAAATCAAATATTGCCTAAATTCCTTCTGTTCATCTTTAGCTAGCTAGACCTTGGCTTGAAGAGATAAAGCTCTCGTTACAACTTACAAATACAAATTTTATTTGTACACTTTAGACTTGAGACTCTCTTCTATGTTTTCAGTTTTGGGGTCTCATTCCCGTCGATGATTTGAACTTCGGTGAAGAGAACAATGTTCCAATGAGACTCTCTTCTAGTCAAAACAAAAATCAAAGACATAGAAATTTTGTATTATTGGCAAAACCTAGAGAGAAGGATCTTCCAATATAATTGGAAATGGGGTCGAGTATACTATTATTCCCGGACAAGGTCTCCTCATTTGGTAGATCGTTGTTGCCATCCGCCCAATTAAATATGCATGTATGGGTCCCATAATTTGATCATCGCATCTCTTTTCTCAATATCATGGTATCACCTAGGTAAGACTACTGAATCTAAAAGTCACTTGAAATCTATGGCTTTTAGCAATGAAAGTGAAATAGAATTTTGTTGGATTGTTATTGACACTAGAAGGAAGTTGAGATTGGGAAGAAGCAAAAGCTTAATTTTGTGCATGCAATTTTAATTTTAAAGTGCCTTTGTTTATGAAATCCTACTAGCGCTCTTACGGGTCACACGGTAGATGCCATATGAACTCCACTTCAAAAGCTTCCTAGTATATTTTATCATTTCTCCTTCCTTCAGTATATAAGTTTTAGACTTAGAAGTTTCTCTTCTTTTTCTTTTTTTTATCTTCTTTTGTTCGTAAAATAGTAAACGAATTAAATAATGTATAGTGAGTGTTGATGCAGTTTTTCCCGCGTGCCTTCAAACAGTGCCTTCTTCTTCCCTGTTCACTGCCTTTTCCGTAACGGTGATCTCCTGGACCGGGTGAATCTTTAGAACCCTCGTGAATGAATTCTTCCAACCCTTGTAACGCATCTGCTCGCTTCCTTTTATACTTTATTTTTCCCGCTCTTACTCTTTCCAGTGCTGTCCATTCCGCGCTGAGGTGCCCGGTTCCTCTCGACGACCGGATTGGCGCAATATTCCCTGGGATGCGTCGCTGCCTCCTTAATTCGGTTCACGTGGCCGATCACCATATTGGGCATGTGCGCTAGGAATGATGACACTCGTGGGGCATGTGCCGCCATCGGCAATAGTATCACCACCATAACATGTAGGGCCCCGGTCGACATTAAAAGGTGTGCTGTGATTCCGAGAAAACGGGTCGGGCTGTTCTGGGCCGGGTCTTGTCCAGCTGTGCTCGCGGACTTAGTCTCTGCGAGCAGGGGAGGAGTGCTCGGGGCTCGACGTTGACAGCTATGACTGGGAGAGACGACCTTGAGTAGGCAAAGGAGCTCTGAGCTCGAGCGACTCGAATTCCTCGATCTTGACCAGCTTTGACCGTGGTGGACAACCTCGAGCTGGCAAAGAGTGCTCTGGGCTCGATCTTGACAGCTCGATCGGGGTGAGCGACCTCGAGCAGCAAAGTAGTGCTCTGAGCTCGAGCTGGCTCGAACTCCTCGACCTTGAGTAGCTTTGACGCCCAGTGAGGTCGTCTTCGCATCAGCGGTTGGGACTCCCGCCGAGCTAGGTCTGTCCTCGGTATTTTTATTCGAGCTGGAAAGCCATCGAGGAGACCCGCCTGATATTACCCAAACACCAGTCCCTCGCTCTAGTCTTTTGAGTGAAACGAGATAAGACCGAAACTCACTAATGTCAGGTCGAACTTGCGGCCTTTTACGCTTCCCCACGCCTCCCTCTTCAATCATGAGCTCCGGCCTCGCGATTTACCCAAACTTCTTCTTGTGCTTCTCCCGCTCGAGCCTCGCAATTGACTCAAGCTTCTTCTTCCGCCGGCCTCGAAATTGACGCAGCTTCTTCTTCTCGCCGGCATGCTATTGACCCAAGCTTCTTCTGCTGCTACTCCCGCCGGCTTACATTGACCCAAGCTTGGCATCGTCCCGCCTAAGACTTATGCTTGGGACTTCGCCAAGGAGTTCTTCTGAACTCGCCGTGCTCGGCCCGCAATTGACCCAAGCTTCTTCTGCTACTACCGCCGGGCTCGCAATCGACCCAAGCATCTTCGGTGTTACTCCCGCCGGCCTACATTAACCCAAGCTGTCTGCAGAACTCCCGCCGGCCTCGCAATTGACCCAAGCATGGCACCGTCCCACTGGACTTCCGCCAAGGAGCTCTTCGAAACTTCTCCCGCCGGGCCTCGCACTGACCCAAGCTTGGCACCGTCCCACCCAAGACTTAGGCTTTGGAGACTTCCGCCAAGGAGTTCTTCTCAAACTTCTCTTGCTCGGGCCTTTTAATTGACCCAAACGCCTTCTCGAACTCTACTCCCGCCGGGCCTCGCAATCGACCCAAGCGTCTTCCGGTGTTACTCCCGCCGAGCCTCGCAATTGACCCAAGCATGGCACCGTCTCACTGGGACTTCCGGCCAAGGAGCTCTTCGTAAACTTCTCCCGCTCAGCCTCGCACTGACCCAAGCATGGCACCGTCCCGCCTAAGACTTAGGCTTTGGGGACTTCTAGCCAAGGAGTTCTTCTCAAACTTCTCCTGCTCGGGCCTTTTAATTGACCCAAACATCTTCCTGAACTCTACTCCTGCTCGGGCCTGCAATTGACCCAAGTGTCTTCTGCTGTAACTCCTGCTCGGGCATGCAATTGACCCAAGCATGGCACCGTCCCACTAGGACTTCAGGCCAAGGAGCTCTTCTGAAACTTCTCCTGCTCGGGCCTTTTAATTGACCCAAACGTCTTTTTGAACTCTACTCCTGCTCAGGCCTGCAATTGACCAAAGATTGGCACCATCCCGCCTAAGACTTAGGCTTTGGGGACTTCTGGCCAAGGAGTTCATCTCAAACTTCTGGTCTTCATCTTGAACTTACATTATGAATGCTTTTCTTATTCTTATATACATTTATATTTTTACATATCCCATTTTGGGAAGAAATCTTACATTAACACTTCACAATACAAGAGGACTTACTAGAAATACTTCATCGGAGTTATGCGCTCCACTGCCTCTGACCTCTCGTCCGTCTGGATGAGCTAGCCAGTATGCTCCTCGCCTTCCATTCCTTGCTTCCCCCCTCGAGTCGAACGAGGTTATCTGCATGGTTTCTTTGGCAGCTACGGCATAGCAGCTCCTCGCCACCCTCTGGCTGCCTTTCACGACTCCTACCGCCCCATTTACTCGATACTTTAGGGTCAAGTAATGGGTGGATAGCACGCATTGGCTGATCCTCATAAACGGCCTCCCTAAAATTGCCTGGTACGGGCTGGTTTCATCTTCCACCACGAAATCCAGCATCATGTTCTTCTCGAAAGGCCTCGAGCCCACTGCTAGCTTGATGATTCCCAGAGGTATTAGCTTTCCTCCCCCGAATCCTTTCAAGGAAGTGCTTGTCTGCTCGAGGCTCGCGCCTGTTATTCTCAAATCCTCGAGTGTGGATTTGAAAAGAATATCTACCGAGCTCCCTGAGTCAACCAGTATTCGATCAACTTCCTTGTTTGCTACGTTGGCTTTTACCACCAGGGCATCCTCGTGAGGGTACAAAGACTCCCTCCTCATCTTCATCCGTCCACATGATTGGCACTCGCCGAACCTTGGCCTTCTTGGCAGCAGGGCAAGTGAACAAGACTTCCTACGGCAATGCATATCTCGCAGTAGTTTTTCCCGAGCCCTATTGGAGCTTCCCGCCATCGTGGGCCCTCCCGAGATTACCCTCGTGGACTGGTGGTTCGCATGTCCATTTCAGTAAGTCCTGGCCATCTTCCTCGGATCGTCGCTCAACCACCGGATGCCCTCCTTCAACAAACTCATCCAGTACCGATTCCTAACCGCATCCTCCACCGGTTTTTCAAATCACCAGACCGTGATGTGGAGTGGCCGTGGTCTCCATGGAAACGGCAGAATCGCTCCTCGTCCCGCTTGCCACCGACTTGGCCATCTGCTGGAAGGCTCAACAGCCCTCGCCCTCACCCACTCAAGTACCTCTTCAAGAGATACCTTCGACCTCAGATACTCGCTCAGTAGCGTGGCTCTGCTCCACCACCTGCATCGCCCGATCCCTTGGGAAACTTCTCGGTGGAGGTGGTAATGGGCGATCTGCTCTGTTGTGGTTCATCTCAGGTCTGCTTGGCGGCTGATTGCAGGATGTGTGGCCATCATGATGTCTCAGTACTCTCCGTGATCCGCGCCCGAGATCCGCGGGTGGCAGGGGACCATCCGCGTGGGGAGCTCTCCGATAAGGGTCATGACAGGCAACCTCGGTCCCTTGCTGCTTAAGCTTGTGTCCCTGTAGGACCCTTTCTCCTTCCTCCTCGCTCCATTGACCGCTCATTCCTCGCCTTGGCGCTTTTTCCTCTTCAATTACTATATCCAGCTTCACTCGCTCATACGCATCCGAATAAGAACGGATCAAGGGCTCGCAGATTATACCATGGTCTCCCCATCCGATCCCATCCTTTAATCCTCTCGTAGCTCGGGATGGTTAAACGCACCAAGATCTAAAACCGATCTATGGTATCTTTTAACAAATTCCCTGAGGGATTCTCCCTCCCTCTGCCTCACTTCTGACAGCTCCATCATGTCATCCTCGTGGTCATCGCCCTGAACCGCCTCTGCGAACTCCCTACACATCTGCTCAAAGCTCAAGATGCTTCCCGTGGAGTCTCAGCAGTACCATTCTCTCGCTCTTCCCTCCAGGTGAGTGGAAGGCCCCGCACCTGCAGTCGCCGATGACCCTTGCACCCCTTTCATGTCGCTGAACCGTTCTATGTGCACTAATGGATCACTTTTCCCTGAGAACTTCAGATCGTGACACCCATGATCTCCGTCGAGAGTGAAGATTCGTTATCCAAAGATTATTCGCCACTGGGCTCTTTCCGTCTCCTGAGGTCTTCCACAACTTGTGCCAACTCAGCGACTTCTCTCTCCAGCTCCTCCGCACGAGAGGTTGGGGCTGTATCCTGCAAATGCTGACGGGACCCCCTTTCCTCCATATTCGTTTCCTCCCTCGCTGCAGCATTTGGTGCCCTAGGTCTTTGAGTTTTATCTCCCACATTTTCCCGAACGGGAGCGTTTCCACGGCTGGACTCCGAGACGTCATTACATGCTTTTCTCTATTCCTCCCTGAGTTCTTGCAGTAGGGAAGTCAGAGTCTCCATCTGCTTTCTCCATCCGATCCATTCTTTCTTGGATCTCCCTATTCGGGCCTCATTGGCCACTTCTCTCAAAGTTACTGATTCTTCTGGACTTACTCCTCTTCGGTTGTTTCCTCATCGTTACGCTGTGTATCTTGAATGTATTACGAAATCAGGCTTTTGTGTCGATCCCCACGCATCGGCCAAAAGATGTTGATGCAAGATTTCCGCGTGCCTTCAAACAAGTGCCTCGAACCTTCAAACAAAGGCCTTCTTCTTCCTGTTCACTGCTCTTTTCCGAACGGTGATCTCCCGAACCCGGTGAATCTTTAGAACCCTCGTGAATGAATTCTTCCAACTCTTGTAACGCATCTGCTCGCTTCCTTTTATACTCCATTTTTCCCGCTCTTACTCTTTTCAGTCGTCAATTCCCGCGCTGAGGTGCCCGGGTCCCTCCGACAGCCTGGATTGGCGCAATATTCCCTGGGATGCGCGGATGTCTCTTTAATTCGGTTCACGTGGCTGATCACCATGTTGGGCATGTGCGCTAGGAATGATGACACCGTGGGGCATGTGCTCAGCCATCGGCAATAAGTATCACCACCATACCATGCGGGGCCCCGGTCGACATTAAAAGGTGTGCCAGGATTCCGAGAAAACGGGTCTGGCTGCCCTAGGCCGGGTCTTGTCCAACTGTGCTCGCAGACTTAGTCTCTGCGAGCGAGGGAGGAGTGCTCTGGGCTCGACCTTGACGGCCATGACCTGGGAGAGACGACCTTGAGCGAGCAAAGGAGCTCTGAGCTCGAGCGACTTTGAATTCCTCGATCTTGACCAGCCTTTGACCGTGGTGGACGACCTCGAGATGGCAAGGAGTGCTCTGGGCTCGATCTTGACAGCTTGACCGGGTGAGCGACCTCGAGCAGGCAAAGTAGTGCTCTGGGCTCGAGCGGCTCGAACTCCTCGACCTCGAGTAGCTTTGACGCCCAGTGAAGTCGCCTCAGTACTAGCGGTTGGGACTCCTACTCGAGCTAGGTCGTCCTCAAGTATTTTTATTCGAGCTGGAAGGCCATCGAGGAGACCTGCCCGATATTACCCAAACAGTGAGCAATGACACTTATCTTGTGGTGCGTCAAATTGTGACGTAGTGTTGTTTTGTTAATTCATAATTTTATCAATATTTTTGAGATGTTACCAAAATATGCATTTTATGTATAAAGTTGCTCTCTGTCTCATCTCTCTCTCTTAAGTAGTAAAATTCATTAGAAGGGCTAATGCTAGAAAAGTGACTTTCGCTAATACTATTTTAGTATCATATGCAGCTATGCCCAACTCCAAACAGGAACACACAAGTAATTAAAATATCATAAATTTGCAAGCGACCACAGCTAGCATACTTAAGGATGGCCAACGACTTGTGCCTCGTAGCCTAATTTTTCCCTCCCCGAGTATGCAAGCGACCACGGCCCGAAACACGGCAAAAAGCCCACCACCCTTTTTTTTTTAGATTGTGCTTGACGTGCTCTTTCAAACCTACATACCATTTCTGAAAGCTCATCAGCCTATGCAATTATAAATTTATAAATAATAATAATAATAATAATAATAATAATAATAAAATTTCTATTAAGAGAACAATTAACATTTCACTAAGACGTTAATACAATTACACAACTATATAATCTAATTTCAAAACCAATTATAATACAACAATATATAAGTCTAATTCTATAGATCATGCAATGAATTAATGATTAATAAAAATTAAAATTACAACCCTAGAGTAATGACAACAAGAAATCACAACTACTGAAATACCAATTACGACAAATTACAACTATGAAAATACAAAATATTGATTATTAATTACTGAAATAACTCTTTTAATCACAACTATAGATACTGGACTATGGCAAGCGTAGTAAGGTTAATTACGTCTTGAACATTGGCGAGATAAATATTTTAACACGTGTCGATGTAAACCACTTGTGTCATGGTAAATTGAATAGATAATTTTATTTATTAAAATCATAAAATTATTTATTCATTTAATAAATTATAAATATAAAATAATTACAATGTTTTTTTTAAACTAAGACTAAATTATTTTTTAAAAATCTATGATTAATCAACGGATAGGATTAGATGTAATTAATTACATTGACTATATTTATAAATAATTAGTAATATAGATTTTTGGGTCTATATTTTCTCTCTCCAATTTACTCGTTCCTTAATTCATTTTCTTTAATCTTGCTTTGTTGTCTTACGGTTTCATAGTATAACAAAAGCTTATTGAAGAGAAAAATAAGAATACTTCAAAAACAATAGTCGTTTATGCCTTTTTTTTTTTGGTTTAAAAATACAATTTATTCTCAATCTCTATTATTGTAAAATTAAAACACAATGAAACTTTAGAAGATAAAAGCTTCATTTCGTATGCTAGCTTGTAAAAAGTAAATCATAAATATTATGTAAGCTTAAGCGGCCATTATTGATATATAATTTTAGTTATGTGTGGAATTAATATTGACTTAAATAAAAATCAATCATTTTCGTTGGAATAAAACTTTCGCATAAGTATATTTTAAAGATCGAAAATTGCATATGTGTTTCAGAAAGAAAAAAAAATGGAAAAAAAAAAAAAAAGCTTCGCGTTAGCTAATTTAACTGGAGTTCCATTAGAAATACATGAAAATATTGTCAATAGTTTGGAAGTGAAAGAATTAAAGAGAAGAAGATGAAACAAAAACATAAAGAGATAAGTGAAAAATAAAATAAAAACGTTGGAGAGACAAGCATATAAGTAGGAGACAGAAATGTTAATTAAGAATTATTAATTATATTTAGTATTATTATTAAAAATCTATGTTACTAAATTAATCTAATCTTATCCACCTACTAGTTACAAATCTAAGGAAATGATGTAAAAATAGGTGTAATTTTAAAGGGCCATTGATCATTCCCCTATATCCTGAATATTTTCATAATTTTTATTACATTACAACATACTCTTTGCGCAAATAAGTTTTATTGGTTATTACTGAGTTGCTATTCTTTGTGGCAATTTATAATCGTGGCTTTTGCCTGTATTAAAGTTCTAGTTGTGCGCAAATCTTGAGTTTCTATTGCTCGAAGGTTTAAGATTTTAATTGTTTTGAAAGATCTTTTAAGTTATGTGTGAGTTTGTTTATGTAATGGTGAGGTGGGACTTGTGAATGATGATCTGGTTTGAAATTTTATAGGAAAAACGGGGTGGTGTTTGGATTCTGAGAGTGTTATACGAGGAAAATGTCGTGAGAGGAGGGGCTCTGATCAGCCTCCGCCACAGAGGCGGATCATGCGGACGCAGCCGGCAGAGAACCTTGGAGAGTCAATGTTTGATAGTGAGGTTGTGGCCTGATCACTTGTTGAGATTGCACCGATTCTTCGTGTGGCTAATGAAGTTGAATCCAGGAACCCAAGGGTTGCTTATCTCTGTAAGCTCATGGGTCAGTTGCGTGTTATTGGTTATTACTGAGGTGCTATTCTTTTTGGCAATTTATAATCGTGGCTTATTCTTATATAACCTTCTGGAAAATAGCAAATAACTACACCTTACAAATGCATTTGAGTGAATAATAAATTTTAGAGGTAGTGACTTTCTAAACTAATTGATTGCAGTTCTTTAAATATGAGCCTGTATAAAACCAGAACCTGTTAAATAACAAATTCCGCTGATTTTAGATTCTCAGGACTTACATGCTATCTGTGGGTGCCATTAAAATTAGCCTATATTTTTCAGATTGATGGTGATTCAGTGGTTTTAAACCCTATTTGACGAAGCGTCATTATGCCCAAACTTGAAAAAATGCCCCATTCCTTTAATTAAACTGCAAACAGATAGTCAAGAAGGCCTAGTTTTGGATCCATGTAATGAGTTTGTTACTGAAATCTAGCCTTGTATGTGAGGGAGGCATTAATAGTATTTATTGATCCTTACCTATCGAATTTTGGAACATGGTTACAGCTCTTTTTGGGTAATCTCAGTTAGCTTACTCAATGCCGTTTAGTTAAAATAAGTTGCACGTGTCTCATGTAGAGTTGGCTTTTGCATTCCTGTGGAAATTAAACTTGTTTATGATATTGTTTGGAAATCAATCCGATCTATTTCGTACCCTTCACTCAACTTGTTTATGATATTGTTTGGAAATCAATCCGATCTATTTCGTACCCTTCACTCAACGAGAAAATGAATAAGATTCTATAGGATCAAACCTATGGGACTTAAAGAATGACGGAAGGGAATAAAATAAAAAATAAAAACTGAAAAAAGAAAAGCGAGGGACAAAATAATAAAGAAATAAGTAAATAAAAATGAAGTCGAAGAAACTAGATTCCAAATAAACAAATTGAAACTTGAAAGTAATCTTTATGATTCGCGAAGAATGTGGGGTCAGTTTATTTGTTTCTTTAGGAAGCGATGACTTGCATACATATACTTTCTGTCTTCGTACTTGTGACGAGATAATCTTTGTCCACTTTGGCTATTGTTTGCATGTCATCAGTTATTCTTTTGGTTCTCAATGTAATGTATTTATGAACTTCTTAATCTTAAGTTTATTGCTGAACATTTAGTTTTTCATTTCTGTTTATACAATTCTTATGATTTGGGGTCTGTGTGCAGGCCCTTTTATGCCTTAGAGAAAGTGCGTAGGTTGGATCCCACTTCTAGTAGTCGAGGTGTTTGGCAATTTAAGACTGTCCTCCTTCAACGTCTTGAAAGGATAAGCATTCCTTTTATTATTTATTTATTTAGGTGTTTGAAGAACTGACTTAGTATACCGTTTGAAGAACAAACCTTTTTCTTACTGGGGTGCCACTCGCTTTCTCTTTTTATTGGTGCCAATTGTTTTCTCTTTTCTTATGTACTTTATTTCTTGCGGATGGTTATATAGCTTTGCTTTGTTTAAGAATTCGTACATGCGCTAATTGTTTATGTGATTATATTTGCGAACTGGAGTTTGGGTTTCATATGTGTCAAGATAAAAATCGTTCACAAGGAGTGCCCAAAATGTTGTTTAAATTCAAATGTTGCAGGAGCTCATAAACAGATAGGATGATGAATTTGTGTTCTAAGCGAGGATTGGTATGGTAAAATCCGTTTAAAATTAGGGTGTGTGTATGCCACGAGTTAATACTTTGTATGCCCTGAGGAAAAGGTTTATGCAGTGTCTGCACCTTCACTAGAATTTACCTTTACTTTTGACTATTTGTTTCTTCCTCTCATTGTTGACATATATTTTAGTATCTGGAGGTGTCTTATCAATGTATCTGCCTTGCAGGAGAATGCTCCAACATATCTGGAAAGAGGGAAAAAAAAGCGATGCATGTGAAATGCAGAGTTTTTTATCGACATTATTACAAAAAGTAAATTCAAGCCTTGCAAAATGCTACTGATAAAGCTGATCGGTGAGTTCTAAGGGTAATTTTGTGTGGATTGTGTTTTTTATTGGGAGAGATGTTTTCTTTGGGCCTTTGCGGCAGTTGGATGGGCTTTGTGTTTAAAGAAGAGGAAAGGGATTAAAGAATTAAATTAATTCTTCAATTGCATGATACCTGTATAAATAGGTAAAATACAAGGCACAGATAACGAATCTAATTAATTACATATTATACTTTTCTATTGACTAATACTACACTTGTCATATCACTTCCACAGCTGTCATATCTATTGTAACATCCCTAATAATATGCACACAATCCTGACTAAATAATCTCTCAGTTTTCCAACACTCCCCCGCAAGTATCTTCCATAGACAGCTTGCCAATTAAGTACTCGGACTGCCCTTTCTGCGGACCCTTTGTGAGAACATCTACAGTTTGCTCTGCCCACAAATCACACCTTCCTCAATCTTCTCTTTAATGAAGTGCTTGTCAACTTCCACATTTTAAGTCCTATCGTGAAGAACCGGATTATGAGCAATTGCAATTGCTATTGCTGCCTTGTTTTCGCACTACACTTTCTTTGGTAAAGTACTTTGAATTTTGTTTTGCTCTCTGTACTTGTTGATGAAGTTAGGGGGATGATGTATTATTGAAAAGCTCTCATGCTTCAGGCCTATTTAGAAAGAATGGCCGCTGGTGGTTAGTGCATTCTAGCATATTTTGTTATTGTTTCTTTCAAATTTCAATCATCTCATTGTCTGTCACTATCAGATACTGAAGCCGCACTTTCCAGTCTTGATGCAGCTGATACTCAAGGTTTCAAGTTGTCACAAAACTGTTGAAAAAATAATAAACTTGTTTACAAAATAATAAAGTGTTGAGTTGTACATGTCCCTCCATTATCATGCTCCATCATCATGCTTCATCATCATAGGTCTACAATGTTGAGTGGAGGTTAGCTTTACACATTTGATGCCATTAAAGGATTCCTTTAGAGCATGTTAGGTGAGTGGAATATGTTTGGTGTTATGACCAAAGGTTAGTGGAATGTGCTAGGTGATGTGTATTGTTATGATTATGTTTATGTTTTATTCACTATAAATACCTATGCTATTGTGTTGTGAAATATAAGTCTAAGAGTAAAAAAGAATAAGAAGCATAACAAAACCCCTGAGAGTGATTTGTGAGAGTGTGAGAATTGTTCTTATAATGTTCTTAAACTTTCTCTAATAAACTTTGTGTTTCATCCTTCAAATTCTCCAACAAAGTGGTATCAGAGCAAGTTTTGGAGGATAAAATAGTCGTGTAGCATATCAAGTCGAAGCTTTCGACGAGACGAACATAACGCCACAAGAATCAGCCTGATCAGAGTTCGGACGAGCCCGGAATCACTGTCGGAAGTTTGCTGTTCAGAAACGTGTTGACCGTTGACCGTTGACCAAAGTTGACCCGAGACCTCCCAAGGGTTTTTCGACGTTCCGGATTCATTCGTGCATTCTGAATCTCCAAATTCTCACTCGATTTGTGAGATATGGCAAATGGTGGTATGATGTCATTTAAAGTTCCACAATTGAAAGGGAGCAAATTTGACAATTGGAGCATCAAAATGAAGGCTCTATTGGGTGCACACGATGTGTGGGATGTCGTGGAAAAGGGCTTTATAGTACCAGAAAATGAAGGTACTTTAACTGCAGCACAAATTGAGAATTTGAAAGACTTAAAGAAGAAAGAGAACAAAGCAAAGTATCTCATCTTTCAATCATTAGATGAAGATGCTTTTGAAAAGATCGCTGGTGCAACATCCTTAAAGGAAGCGTGGGAGAAGTTAGAAACCTCTTACAAAGGAGCGGAACAAGTTAAAAAAGTCCGTCGTCAAACACTAAGAGGTGAATTTGAGTCCTTACACATGAAAGTATCAGAATCAATTTTTGATTACTTTACTAGAGTTGTGACTGTTGCTAATGAATTAAAAGAAATGGTGAAGAGTTGAGAGGGCTAAGAATTATTGAGAAAATACTTCGATCAGTAGATTCCAAGTTTGACCTCATTGTAGTAACAATAGAGGAGACTAAAGATTTGGAGACTATGACGATCGAGAAACTTCAAGGAAGGTTGCAAGCTTATGAAGAAAAACTGAAGAAGAAGCAAGGGATCGAAGAACAACTCTTCAAGATGGAAATCAATCCAAAGAAAAGAGAAGAAAGCTTCAGCAACGATAGAAGGCACTATGTCCGAGGAAGAGGCCGAGGACGAGGTAGAGGTCGTGGTCATGGACGAGGCTGGAATTTCAACAACAAAAACTCCTTCAATAATGAAAGAGGAGAAAGCTCAAACAGAGGGCGAGGAAGAGACAATCCACGATCGAAGTATGAAAAATCTCAAGTGCAGTGCTATAATTGTCAAAAATTTGGGCATTATGCTTTAAAATGCAGAATTCCAAGCAACATAGTAGATGAAAAAGTGAATTATGTTGAAGAGAAGAATGATGGAGATGGCACACTTTTACTAGCACGTAATGACAACAATGGAGGTCAAGAAAATACTTGGTATCTTGACACAGGTGCTAGCAATCACATAAGCGGAAATAGAAGCATGTTTGTGGAGATGAATGAATCAGTGAATGGTAGCATCGCTTTTGGAGATGATTCAAAAGAACCAGTGAAGGGAAAATGTAACATCCTTTTTCGCATAAAAGATGGTAGCCACTAATTAATTTCAAATGTTTACTATGTGCCCAATATAAAAAGCAACATTCTAAGTTTATGTCAACTTTTAGAAAAAGGTGAGACGACCCGCCCCATATCCAGAGGCGACCTATCTTAAGAAATTGAACTTAAATATTAAAATCATCTTATTCATGAGAATTCTACCGAAATTTCAGCAGAACCTCCCCTAAATATATAACATTTCCAAACCTGCAATTACAACACAAGCACTCCCAAATCATTTATCAAACATCAATCGCGATCAACCCAATCTCATCCGATAACATATCCAATAATACACTCGTTTCATAATTCATATATCACATCACTAATATAAATCAAAAACATGATAATTATACATTAACTAAAAGAAAATAATAATCTATAGCCTCAAACAACCTCGGTGGCCCAAATGACTCCAACTATGTACAATCACTGGGTTAATCATTGTACCAGTAATATCCCTGGGGAAAAATATAATAAAATAGGAATGAGTATAAAACTCAAATGAGCTCAGATGAGTGGATAGTAATTTTTAAAATATAAAATAATTACAAAAATAAGTGCATCACTTAGTATAATCACGTTTCACAAATAATTATTTGAATGTAAAATTACTTTCAATTCAATCATAATTTGAACATAAGCAAAACCGACATCATCACAAACTCAATAAAAACATCTTATATTGAAATATCATCTCAAACCGAAATATCAAACATTAAGTAAATCAAATATCTTTAAACAAATATCCTTAAACAAATATCCTTAAACAAATAGCTTTAAACAAATATCCTTAAACAAATACCTGGGGATAATCTAGTCTCATCCGGACCTCAATCGGACTGGCAATGATGTACTATCCGAAGTACCATCATGCCCGGAGCTACACCGGATAGACAAAAGGACGCACCATCTCATGCTCATCAAGATATCTCATACCCGGATCTCAACGGACGTGCTATGATGCGCTATCCCGCGACATCGTGTCCGAACCATCCGATCTCATATCTCAATATGCATGCATATGCCCCCAAGGGCTGAAAGCGCCCAAACACACGGCCCAAAGCCTCTATGTATGTTCGGACGGCCCCAAAGGCCTACTATCTCATCTCATCCTGAGGAACTAGTATTTGCTTAAAACTTAAAAACATGATCAAAATCATTATATATGTATACATTTAAATCATGCTTTAAATCATACTCGAAATCAATATATCTCATGTCCAAGATCCATCATATACTCTTTAAATTATGTTCAAAATCCATATGTATAAACATTCTAAATCATGCTCAAGACCATATGTAAACACTTTAAATTATTCTCGAATCAACATATAAATACTTTGAATCATGCTCAAAAGCAATGTATATACATTTTAAATCATAAACAGGATCAATCATATACTTTTAAAATCATGCTCGAATCCGCATAAAAGCACTTTAAAACATGTTCGAAATCAATCATCTCTTTTGCATTTTAAAATCGATACTGAAGATAAATAAATAAATATAACTTAACACAATAATTATACTGCAATAAATATTTATTTCTGAAAACCATTTAACAAAAGCACTTTAAATATTCATTTCATAAACAAGCTCTACTATATAAAAATCAAATAATTTTAATATATTCCACTCACAGATGATAATTTCGCACTCTGCTATCACCCAAGTCCGCAGTAGATTCTCGTCCGCAGATCCACCTAATTTACGTAAACGACACAATTACTTTCCATAATTATAATTCGAACTAATCTCGTAAAAATAACGCCTTAAATAAAAATTCGTCTTAATATTACAAACTATCTATCTTCTCGGCTTACCGTAATAATCCCGTATTCGTAATTTACTAATACAATCCGAAATTATACTACCCTAAATTTCATAATTTACTAATTTACCCACAACATCATAAAATTACCAATATATCCTCAATTTAGATTACAAAAATCACCCTCAAAGCTGAAAATTACGAAATTACCCTCAACACATGAAATTACCAAAATGCCCCTACAGTCAACGTTGACCGGAATTGACCCAACGGCGGTGGGGAAGCTCGGACTAGACACTTCTCGTCGAGGTGAGTCCAACGGTGCCGGTGGTGTCCTCCCACGCGCGTCGGCGAAGCCGAATGGAGCACGTGAAGTCGCGGCTCCTTGGGTGATCGGACGGCGGCTAAACTGCTTCCTCGGTGCCGGTGACTGGTCGGGAATGGAAGATGGTGAGGTGGGGAAGCTTTTGCAACCGGTGGCGTGGCCAAATACGGCCGGAATCGCCGGCGATCATCCGAGCAAACCCGCGGAAATTTCGAGCTTCACCGGCGGCGTTCTCGACGTTTCTGGGCGGCAGGGATGGCAGGTGAACGTTCTCTGTCTCGTAAGCTTCGATTTGATACCAAGCTCGTCCGGTGGGGTGGTCGGAATAGGGAGTTACGGCCGGGTCAAACTCGCGGGTTCGGGTCGGGTCGGGTCAAACGGGTCAAACGGGTCCTCTCTTGCATTCTCTCCCAAAATTCACCCGATTTTCACTCTTTTATAAGCATCCGCAAAATATCAACTAGACCCCCCATGATTATCACATATACCCCCTCTCAATTTATCACATAAACCCCTCTTAAATTAATTATTTACATAAATAATTAAAATAAGATGAATATGTTACAATCCTCCCCACTTATAAAAATTTCGTCCTCGAAATTTACGTATCAAGTAGAAACAAACGAGGGTACTCGGCTCGCATCAAGTCCTCTGATTCCCAAGTAGCCTCTTCCTTCGAGTGATTCCTCCACAACACTTTTACCAAAGGAATGGTTTTCGAACGCAACACCTTGTGCTTTCCTTCTAAGTATCTCAACCGGCTCCTCTTCGTAAGTCAAGTCCTCCTTCAATCGAATCCGTTGCTTCGATAAAACATGACTCGGATCATACATGTATTTTCAAGCATTGAAACATGAAACACATTATGGATTCCGGACAACTCGGTGGTAGAGCTAATCGATAAGCCAATGGACCAATACGCCTACGATCTCATATGGCCCAATGTAACGTGGATCGAGCTTCCCACGCTTCCAAAGCGAAGTACTCTTTCCAAGGAGATATCCGTAAGAACACTCTATCACCGACATCGAATTCCAGCCTCCCGCCACGCTTATCCGCATAGCTTTTTTGTCTCATCTTGAGCCACTTTTAATCTATCCCGAATAAGTTGTACCCGCTCATTAGTATCCCTGCACCACCTCGGGCCAAATAACTTCCGCCACCAACTTCATCCTAACATACTCGGAGTTCTCGCATTTCGTCCATACGAGCCTCATATGGAGCCATCTTTATGCTAGCTTGATAACTATTGTTGTACGCAAACTCCATCAAAGGTAAATAAATGTCCCAATTACCCTTGATTTCCATAATACATGCTCGCAAAGATATCCTCCAAAGTTTGAATGGTACGCTCGGACCGCCATCGACCCGAGGATGAAAAGTCAGATCGAAATTCAACTTGCACTCTAAAGCATTTTGCAAGCTAGTCCGTAACTTCAAGTAAACCGAGAATCTCTATCTCGAAACAATAGATACCCAGTATCCGTGAAGACGAACTATCTCGCTACATAAAGACTCCCCAACTTATCTATTGGATAGGTGGTTTTGATTGGTAGAAAATGAGCAGATTTTGTAAGTCTATCCACAACCACCCAAACACTCGCCGTGTCCACGCTGGGTACGCTGGAAGTCCCGATACAAAGTCCATAGTAATATGCTCTCATTTCCACTCGGAATAGGAAGCTGACCGGAATATCCTCGCAGGTCTCGATGCTCGACTTTAACTTGTCGACAAACCAAACATCGAGAAACAAATTCTGCAATCTCTTTTCATACCTTGCCACCAAGAATGGTCCCTTAGGTATGGTACATCTTCGTACTTCCGTGATGCATCGCATAGGTCGAACAATGAGCTTCTTCCATGATCTCCTCTTTAGCTCCTTAATATCCCAGTACACACGCCTATTACCCATGACTAAAACTCCATCATCTTTCACCATAAAATCGGTTCAGAAACCTTTTTGCACATCCTCTATCAACTTCATTAACCGGGATCCTATGCTTGCATCCGATAGACTTTGTCAATCAAAGTCGGCCTAACTTGAAAATTAGCTATCAAAGCTCCGCAGCTTATTCAGCATTCAACTCAACGCCCAAAGATCTCAACCGATCAACAGAGGTATACTAGCCACTCGCGATACGAGCAATAGAACCGTAAGATTTTCTACTCAATGTATCGACCACCACATTCACTTTGCTGTGATGATAATCAATAGTGCATTCATAATCCTTAATTAACTCCATCCACCTTCTCTGTCTCAAATTTAAGTCTTTCTGAGTAAACAAATACTTGAGACTTTTATGATCAGTGAAAATCTGGCAAGTTACCCCATACAAATAATGTCTCCATATTTTAAGTGCAAATACCACCGCCAACTCTAGGTCATGTGTTGGGTAGTTTTGCTCATGCTTTTAAGTTGTCTCGAAGCATAAGCTACTACTACTTTCCCATGTTGCATTAGCACACAACCCAATCCTTGCCCTGAGGCATCATCAGTATACCACAAACCCTTCCTTGCCCGATGGAAGTGTAAGAACCGGTGCCGAGGTAAGACGTGCCTCGAGTTCTTGAAAACTCTTTTCACAATCATCATTCCACTCGGAACTTGGCATTCTTTTCCGTTAATCACGTTAACTGAGTAGCAATCTTAGAGAATCCTCTACAAATCGACGATAAGTACTCGCCAAACCAAGGAAACTTCGAACCTCTCGTGACATTTGTAGGTCGCTCCCATTTCACAACCGCTTCAATCTTTTGGGACTCGACATAAATGCCCTCACCGATATCACGTGGCCTAAAAATGTCACCTTGTCCAACCGTAACTCACATTTCATCGAACTTAGCATAAAGTCGCTTTTTCTCTCAAAGTTTGCAGTAACCCTCCGCAAGTGATCAAGATGTTCTTCTTCATTTCGGAATACACCAAAATATCATCGATGAACACAATTACAAATCGATCTAAATATCGGTGAAATACCCTATTCATGAGATCCATAAAGTCATTGGAGCATTAGTCAACCCAAACGACATCACCAAAAACTCATAATGTCCATATTGGGTTCTCGAATGTCGCTTTTAGGAATATCATCCTCTTTAATTCTAAGTCGATGATATCCCGATCGCAAATCGATCTTAGAAAATACCTTAGCCCTCGAAGTTGGTCAAACAAGTCATCAATACGCTGAAGTGGATACTTGATTACGTATTGTAACCTTGTTCAACCGCCGATAGTCAATGCAAAGTCCGAGGGTACCATCCTTCTTCTTTACAAACAAATCGGAGCTCCCCAGGGAAACACTAGGCCTCGATAAACTCTTTATCCACTAATTCTCGTAGTTGAACCTTAAGTTCCTTCAATTCGCTGGAGCCATCCCATGACGGTGCCATAGATATAGGAGATGTTCCGTGAACTAAGTCGATGGAAAACTCAATCTCCCTATCAGTGGCATCCCTGCAGCTCATCCTGAAATACATCTGGGAACTCTTGGACTATTGTAATATCCTCCAATTTCAACTCTTGAACTTTTGTGTCCACCACATATGCCAAGTAAGTCGAGCATCCTTTTCTAAGCAACCGCCTCGCATTAATGGCGGAATGACACATGAGGGTAAAATTTTGCCCTCCCATAAAATTTCACCACATTTTTCCCCGGCTTATTAAACACAACTTCCTTCTGAAACAATCCACTCGTAGCATAATGAGATGCAAGCCAATCCATACCCAAAATAGCATCGAAATCACGAATATCAATAACAATCAAATTCGCCTCAAATTCCTGCTTACCCATTCTAATCACACAATTCCGATACACACCCTTCGCAATAAGTGACTCTCTAATAGGTGTACTAACAACTAATTCACAATCTCTTTCTTCAGGCTCTCGCTCTACATGCTTAGCAAACGTACGAGAAACAAAAGAATGTGTTGATCCAGGATCAATAAGAATATGTGCTTCGCAGCCAAAGATAGACAATATACCTATAATAACTTCACTTGCCCCCACAGGTACAACACTAGGAGTCAACCCAGCTAATGGTCGTACACGGCCACATCTACCACTACCACTATGAATTCCCTCTTATCAAAATTATAAACTTATTCTTCCTAAACAAGTAAAGTCTACAGAATCTAAAACCATGCTCTCATACCAACTGAGACGACCCGCCTCATATCCAGAGGCGACCTATCTTAAGAAATTGAACTTAAATATTAAAATCATCTTATTCATGAGAATTCTACCGAAATTTCAGCAGAACCTCCCCTAAATATATAACATTTCCAAACCTGCAATTACAACACAAGCACTCCCAAATCATTTATCAAATATCAACTGCATCAACCCAATCTCATCCGATAACATATCCAATAATACACTCGTTTCATAATTCATATATCACATCACTAATATAAATCAAAAACATGATAATTATACATTAACTAAAAGAAAATAATAATCTATAGCCTCAAACAACCTCGGTGGCCCAAATGACTCCAACTATGTACAATACGGGTTAATCATCAGTACTGTAATATCCCTGGGGAAAAAATATAATAAAATAGGAATGAGTATAAAACTCAATGAGCTCAAGTGAGTGGATAGTAATTTTTAAAATATAAAATAATTACAAAAATAAGTGCATCACTTGTATAATCACGCTTTCAAATAATTATTTGAATGTAAAATTACTTTCAATTCAATCATAATTTGAACATAAGCAAAACCGACATCATCACAAACTCAATAAAAACATCTTATATTGAAATATCATCTCAAACCGAAATATCAAACATTAAGTAAATCAAATATCTTTAAACAAATATCCTTAAACAAATATCCTTAAACAAATAGCCTTAAACAAATATCCTTAAACAAATGCCTGGGGATAATCTAGTCTCATCCGGACCTCAACGGACGGCAATGATGTACTATCTCGAGTACCATCATGCCCGAGCTACACCTGATAGACAAAAGGACGTACTCATCTCATGCTCATCAAGATATCTCATACCCGGATCTCAACGGACGTGCTATGATGCGCTATCCCGCGACATCGTGTCCGAACCATCCGATCTCATATCTCAATATGCATGCATATGCCCCTAAGGGCGAAGCGCCCAAACACACGGCCCAAAGCCTCTATGTGTGTTCAGACGGGCCCCAAAGGCCTACTATCTCATCTCATCTGGAGGGAACGGGTATTTACTTAAAACTTAAAAACATGATCAAAATCATTATATATGTATACATTTAAATCATGCTTTAAATCATACTCGAAATCAATATATCTCATGTCCAAGATCCATCATATACTCTTTAAATTATGTTCAAAATCCATATGTATAAACATTCTAAATCATGCTCAAGACCATATGTAAACACTTTAAATTATTCTCTAATCAACATATAAATACTTTGAATCATGCTCAAAAGCAATGTATATACATTTTAAATCATAAACAGGATCAATCATATACTCTTAAAATCATGCTCGAAATCCGCATAAAAGCACTTTAAAACATGTTCGGAAATCAATCATCTCTTTTGCATTTTAAAATCGATACTGAGCATAAATAAATAAATATAACTTAACACAATAATTATACGCTAATAAACATTTATTTCGAAAACCATTTAACGAAAGCACTTTAAATATTCATTTCATAAACAAGCTCTACTATATAAAAATCAAATAATTTTAATATATTCCACCCACAAGTGATAATTTCGCGACTCTGCTATCACCCAAGTCCGCAGTGTAGATTCTCGTCCGCAGATCCACCTAATTTACGTAAACGACACAATTACTTTCCATAATTATAATTCGAACTAATCTCTCAAAAATAACGCCTTAAATAAATATTCGCCTTAATATTACAAACTCTCTATCTTCCTAGCCACCGTAATAATCCCAGATTCAGTAATTTACTAATATAATCCGAAATTATACTACCCTAAATTTCATAATTTACTAATTTACCCACAACATCATAAAATTACCAATATATCCTCAATTTAGATTACAAAATCACCCTCAAAGCTAGAAATTATGAAATTACCCTCAACACGTGAAATTACCAAATGCCCCTACGGTCAACGCTGACCTGAATTGACCCAACGGTGGTGGGAAGCTCGGACTAGACACTTCTCGTCGAGTTGAGTCCAACGGACGGCGGCTAAACGGCTTCCTCGGTGCTTGGTGACTGGTCGGGAATGGAAGATGGTGAGGTGGGAAGCTTTGTAACCGGTGGCGTGGCCAACACGTACGGAATCGCCGGCGATCGTCTCACAGAAACTCACGGAACTTTCGAGCTCCACCGCGGCGTTCTCGACGCTTCTGGGTGACAGGGATAGCAGGGAACGTTCTCTGTCTCGTAAGCTTCGATTTGATACCAAGCTCGTCCGGTGGGTGGTCTGAATAGGGAGTTACTACGGTCAAACTCATGGGTTCGGGTCGGGTCAGGTCAAACGGGTCAAACGGGTCCTCTCTTGCATTCTCTCCCAAAATTCACCCGATTTTCACTCTTTATAAGCATCCGTAAAATATCAACTAGACCCCCATGATTATCACATATACCCCTCTCAATTTATCACATAAACCCCCTCTTAAATTAATTATTTACATAAATAAATAAAATAAGATGAATATGTTACAAAAGGCTATGATATTCATCTTAAAGATTATAGTCTTTTTTAAGAGATGACAAAGGAAACCTAATTAAAAAAGTGAGAATGTCGAAGAATAGTAATGTTTCCTTTAAATATTCAAAATGATGTTGCAAAGTGTCTCAAGGCTCGCTATAAAGATCCAACTCGGATTTGGCATCTTCGATATGGACATCTCAATTTTGGTGGACTAGAGCTACTATCAAGAAAGAAAATGGTGAAAGGTCTACCTTCAATCAATCATCCTAATCAAGTTTGTGAAGGATGTTTACTTAGCAAGCAATTTAAAAAGTGTTTTCCAAAGGAGTCAAACTCAAGAGCTCGGAAGCCACTTGAGCTTATTCATACTGATGTGTGCGGTCCATTCAAGCCAACCTCTCTTGGTAAAAGTAACTACTTCCTTCTTTTCATAGATGATTTTTCAAGAAAAACTTGGGTGTATTTTTTAAAGCGTAAATCGAAGTTTTGAAGTTTTCAAGAAGTTCAAAGCTGCAGTGGAGAAAGAAAGTGGACACCAAATCAAGGCCATGAGATCTGATCGAGGTGGAGAGTTCACTTCCAAAGAATTTGTGAAGTTTTGTGACGAAAATGGAATACGACGCCCTTTGACAGTTCCGAGATCCCCCCAACAAAATGGTGTTGTAGAAAGAAAGAACAGAACTATTCTTGACACGGCGAGAAGTATGCTCAAGAGCAAAAGACTACCCAAAAAATTTTGGACTGAAGCTGTTGCTTGTGCAATCTATTTATCCAACCGATCTCTAACAAGAAGTGTGTGGGGCAAGACACCACAAGAAGCATGGAGTGGAAGAAAGCCTGGCATAACCCTTCTGAGAGTTTTTGGAAGCATTGCCCATGTACATGTACCTGACCAGAGAAGAACCAAGCTGGATGATAAAAGTGAGAAGTTTATTTTCATCGGCTATGATATCAATTCTAAAGGATACAAGTTGTACAATCCAGACAACGAAAAGATCGTGAATAGCCGAGATGTAATCTTTGAGGAAGAAGGAGAATGAGATTTTGGCTCTCGTGTGGATGACTTTAATTTTTTCCTTTTGAAAAAAAGAATGCACAATGAAGGAGCAAGTAGTAGAAGAACAACAAGAGCTTGGTTAGTCACCTATCTCACCAAAGATCAACCACACATGGAGATTCATCACCATATTTCTTAAATGAAAGAACTGAAGAACGCACGATGAGTCTTCAAGATCTCTATGAGGTAACTGAAAGACATGATAATCTCACTCTATTTTGCCTCTCTATTGATTGTGAGCCAGTGTATTTCGAAGAAGCTGTACAAGATGAAAAATGGAGAATCGCAATGGATGAAGAAATCAAAGCCATAGTGAAGAATGACACTTGGGAACTTACTACACTTCCCAAAGGTCACAAAGCCATCGGTGTCAAATGGGTTTACAAGACGAAGAGAAATGTCAAGGGTGAGATTGAAAGGCACAAGGCGAGGTTAGTTGCAAAAGGCTATAGTCAAAAAGCTGGCATCGACTATGATGAGGTATTTGCTCCTGTAGCTCGAATGGAAACTATAAGACTAATCATTTCTTTAGCAGCCCAAAAACAGTGGAAGATTCATCAAATGGATGTAAAGTCTGCTTTCTTAAATGGATTTCTCAAACAAGAGGTCTACATCAAACAGCCATTGGGCTATGTGGTGAAAGGATATGAAGACAAAGTTCTAAGATTGAAGAAGGCACTTTATGGGTTAAAGCAAGCACCAAGGGCATGTAATAACAGAATCGAAAAATATTTCAAAGAGAATGGCTTCACCAAATGCCCACATGAACATGCTCTCTACGTCAAAGTCAAAGATGGAGACATCTTGATTGTATGCCTGTACGTGGATGATCTCATTTTCACTGGAAGCAATCCAAACTTATTTGAAGAGTTTATAAGAGTGATGGTGAAAGAGTTTGAGATGACTGACATTGGACTAATGGCATACTACCTGGGCATTGAAGTCAAGCAAAAAGAAGAAGGCATATTCATTTCCCAATAATGCTATGCAAGGGAAATTCTAAAGAAGTTCAAGATGCATGATTACAAGCCCGTAAGTACGCCAATGGAATGCAGAGTCAAATTGTCTAAACATGACAAAGAAGAAAGAGTTGATCCAACTTTTTTCAAGAGCCTTGTTGGAAGTTTGCGCTACTTGACTTGTACGAGGCCAGAAATTCTCTATGTCGTTGGGCTCGTTAGTCGCTATATGGAGAATCCAACAATCACCCATTTTCAAGCTACAAAAAGAATCATTCTCTATATAAAAGGTACAATTGATTTTGCCTTATTATACTCATTCTCTGATGATTACAAGCTTGTTGGATATAGTGATAGCGATTGGAGTGGATATTTAGATGATCGAAAGAGTACCTCCGGATTTGTATTCTTCATGGGAAACATTGCTTTCACGTGGATGTGAAAGAAGCGACCAATTGTCACACTTTCCACCGTGAAGTCGAGTATGTAGTCGCTACTTCGTGTGTTTGCCATGCAATTTGGCTAAGAAATTTGTTGAAGGAGTTGGGTTTGCTCCAATTAGATCCAACTGAGATCTTTGTCGACAACAAGTCTGCAATTACCCTATCAAAGAATCCAGTCTTCCATGATCGAAGTAAGCATATTGACACTCGCTACCATTTCATAAGGGAGTGTATTGAAAGAAAGGATGTACAAATAAAGTATGTCAAATCTCAAGATCAAACAGCTGATATATTTACTAAGCCATTGAAACAAGAAGATTTTATCAGATTGAGAAATTCATTGGGTATTATGAAACAATTAGCTGTGGAAATCAAAGAAATTAACGACGAAAGTGAAGGAGAACAAGTACAAGTACGAAAAAAAAGATTAAATGCATATTCCTACAGGGCATTGTTCAATCAAAATAAGAAGAATAAAGCCAAAGAACAAGTTGGTGATAATTTCACTAAACTCCTCGAGCAAGAAGACTTAGAGTCACAGAAACAAGTTTAAGGGGAGTGTTGAAAAAACAATAAACTTGTTTACAAAATAATAAGGTGTTAAGTTGTACATGGCCCTCCATTATCATGCTCCATCATCATGCTTCGTTATCATGGGTCTACAATGTTGAGTGGAGGTTAGCTTTACACATTTGATGCCATTAAAGGATTCCTTTAGAGCATGTTAGGTGAGTGGAATATGTTTGGTGTTATGACGAAAGGTTAGTGGAATGTGCTAGGTGATGTGTATTGTTATGATTATGTTTGTGTTTTATTCACTATAAATACCTATGCTATTGTGTTGTGAAATATAAGTCTAAGAGTAAAAAAAATAAGAAGCATAACAAAGCCCCTGAGAGTGATTTGTGAGAGTGTGAGAATTGTTCTTGAACTTTCTCTAATAAACTTTGTGTTTCATCCTTCAAATTCTCCAACAAAAACTGCCTTTTTAATTCACACAGAAACAACTGAGCTTTGGTGATTAATTAAAATTAAAATACTCTATATACTGAGATGAAAATTTCCAGAAGAAAAGTCATATTAAAATTTCAAGTCATTCTAATACAATTATGCAGTGTTCACTTTCCGGAGTGGGAGTGGGTAGGAGGCGGTTGGAGTCCCCCTCCCACATTTGTTACTAAAAATATCCTTAATCAACTTGAAAAATTACAATAGTGCCATTAGTTAAAATAATAAAATATTTTTTATTTCATTAAAAATATTAATAATTTTTAATATTTTATATAATAACAAATTGATAATAAAATAAATTAGTTATTGTGCAATTATATTTTCTTATTCATTTTCTAATTAAAAGCTATCTATTCTTTATATAAGGGTCAAATTATAATTTCTAATCATTCACTCCCAATCCAAAATAAAAGTAAATAAATTATTGTGATTAGTAATCTATACTCTTATTCCAATCTAAATAAACACCCTACTCTTACTCTCATTCTCACTTCTCAGGATTCTTACTCCACTTCGAAAGATAAACGTTATATAAATCTAGTGTTTTCTCAGAATTCTTACTCCACTTCAAAAAATAAACGTTATATAAATCTATTGTTTCATAAGATCAAAAGAAAGTTAAGGGTTCTATCAAAGGAGCTTATTGCTGAAGTAGCAAAGTTCGAAAATCATAAAAAATAAACTAGAATTTTGATTATTATGGAACTTTGTAGATTTGATTTAGATATATTGAAGTTTAATATCTCAAAGTTTTGGCTCATTTCGACACCGTTAGATTATTTCATTTATAACACCAAACACGGAACATACACATTTTCTGATAAATGCGAATAGCAATTGACCAATTTGACAAATCCATTAAAAATCAACTATTAGTTCGATTCATTCTAAAGTACCAAACTTGAAATATATACATTCAACTTTTATCACTCAAAACTTCAAGTTAATCAAGCATCATTTAGTCATACTTCGAAACAATCAAATTTACGATAACATTCCAACAATCTTTAAAAATCGTTCATGAGGAGTGTCCAAAATGTTGTTTAAGTTCAAATGTTGCAGGAGCTCATAAACAGATATGATGATGAATTTGTGTTCTAAGCGAGGATTGGTATGGGTAAATCCGTTTAAAACTAGAGTGTGTGTATGCCACGAGTTAATCCTTTGTTTGCCCATGGCATCGCATTTAATTCGAATTACTGATATATCTCACTAAGTCAAACAGGTTCAGGTGGGCCTCCCGTCCCTCGGTTGTGCTATTCGGATTACCTTATCTTCATGGTTGCCATCTGTTAGTTTTCACATGATATTAATACCTACTAGTTTGTTTGCATCGATGAGGTTGGGCCATTCGAGGTGCACGGACTGATTTTACTTTTTCCATTATTCTCAAAATTCGTATTTGTCATTGCTATTTTGTGAGCTTGATGGTAGGAAAAAGTTGCTTATTTTGTTATGACCTGATTATACTTTTCCTTAATGTTTCAAGTTCTTTTATTTGTTAACTATATGATCAAAATTTTCGGGATCTCACCGTGTCGAAGGTAAACACTTGTTTTAAGTGTAATTTTCCTAATGACCCACTTAAATTTAATTATAGGGTTTGGATAATTAGCATTCTCTCCTTCAATTTCGTTAATTGTTTTATTTTCATTCTATTTCACAGAAACTGGATGAGGCTGCTGTGCAACGAGTATTCATGATGTCAATGGACAATTATGTTACATGGTGTGACTACTTGTGCATTCAACCTGTGTGGAGTAGGTATAGTTTTTAACCCTTAAGATTCTTCGCGGCTATTCAGCAAGTTTGTATGTTATTAATGGGAAATGGTGTTAAGGACTACTTCTTATCACATTCTATTTGGAAGCTGTTGGCAAGGAAAAGAAAATACTCTTTGTTTCATTGTATTTGTTGATATGGGGTGAAGCTGCCAACGTTAGATTTCTTCCAGAATGTTTATGCTACGTATTTCATCATGTAAGTTAAACCTGAAGCTTAGTTTTTGTTAATTGCATCTTTGACTTGGTTCTTGGTGCTTGTTTTGTTTTATATGCACTTCTGAATCTTCTAGGCCTGTTCATTTACTCTCTCAACTAATTTTTCTTATTTTTATTTTAGTGTTTCTATTTTTCACCTTTCACCTTCCCTTGTGAAAAAGCGGCCACAATTCTAGTTCATTTAAAGTATCCATAGTTCAGATGCCTGGATATCATTGTGGTCAAAATTGTTTAATAGAGTTTTTCTTGAGAAATTTTTCCTTGCTGTCTTTGAATCTAACAAAGTTCCTCTCGGGCTTTGATGTGCTTTTCCAATTTTCTACTACGATTACACTACAGATGGCAAGGGAAATGGATGAGATTATAAGGCAGCCAATAGTTGCATACCGGAGAAACGGTGTATCTTTCCTAGTCAAGTTATCACACCTCTTTATGAGGTGGTTGCTGCAGTATGTCTCTAGTCTACGTAATGGCATGCTTACTGCTCATAAAACAGAAAAAAAAAAAAAAACCTTATATTTCATTTGCTTGTACTTATAGTTATATATATAATCTTTTGTTTCTTGGCAAAAAAATATGCTTCTTATTTTTCGAAAATGAAATAAAAGCCTTATCGCTGAAGATTGTGATTTGTTGAAGATGCATTGCCATTCTTTGAATTTATTCTGTTTTATTGTATTTAATTTTCAAATTTTTGTCTTTTTAATGTTATGGGACTGGGTAATTCACAGTTCTAGGCTTATCCAAGGGATGTGTGTTATTTGTGATGTCATTCTATGCATGTGTACAACTTTTGCAACTGCATCTCATTTGTGAGAAGTTGTCTTACACACATATGTCAACTACTTATGTTGTGTTTAATATTTATTCAGCCCGTGTTTTCGAGAAAGAATCATCCGATTCTCTATTAATTAAAGATTAATTAAAAGATAACAGGGGTTCTTTCATTTTCCATCATTTCTTTCCTACTTGCTACTATCCGAAATTTCTAGATAACAATTCCTCCGTTCGAGCTCGATTCTGCTAGAGCCAAACAGCTCCAAGCATTATCGACAGGAAAAGTTTGACTTACATTCAACAACATTCAAGAAGCTGCGAATAATTATAATGGGCGAGCCCCTCATTTTGCTTGGAGAAATTATGATGACTTCAATGAATATTTCTGGTAAGGTTTGCAAAACTTTAATTCTTAAGGATAATCGTTTACGAAATAAAGAGCTAAACTTAGTTTAATTTGTCTAGTAAACTAATAATATTAAAGTATTTGCTAATATATAAAATAATTTTTAAAATGTAAATTATGATATTTATTTGAATAATATATTTGTATTTGTTATAAAAAATTTAATAAATCTTTGGGTTAAATGGATTTTGTAATTGAGAAAATATACCTCATGCATTAATAATATTAAAATTATTTTATATAATATTGAAAATAATTTAAATTTTTAAATATTTATTTTTGTATTATGTTTTTATGTATTAAAAAATTTAGTTTAATATAATATAATATTGTAAAGTATTAAAATATTTTTTTATATACTGAAATTATTTTAAAATGCTTATATTGTTACATTTATTTTAATATTATAAATCTATAACATTGGAGCCAATTTTTTTGAATTAATAAAATCAAAAGATATTATAGTCAAATGGGATTTGAGTGAAACTTAGTAAAAACTTGGGGATTTACATGACTATTTTCCTAAATCTTGAGGGTATAAGTGATCTTTTTATAATTTACATTTAATTGCATATAGAACGCCTCTATTTGAGCTCATAAATTTTCTTTTTAGACCCATCATTTTATAAATTTTTTAATATCAATTTATCCTTAAATAAAATTACATTTAAGGGCATGAGAATTTAAACAAACAATTAAAAATTACAATTTTTCACCTATATATGATGAATCATATCTGCTCTTTCTCCAAATTACATTTTTTTATTTGATAAAAATTTAGCCCTCTAAAAAAATAAAAAAAAAATGAATAAACTGTAACTAGACTTTCATAATAATTTTTTTGGATCCCAAAGGAAAGAATTATTGTTATCTCTTTAGTTTTTTGTGGAGAAAAAACTTAATGGCTCTTATGCATACTTTATTGAAAAAAAACTTAATGGCTCATATGCATACTTTATTTATTCAAATTCTATTTTTTAAAAAAATAAAGATTTGTATGAAGTCTCAAAAATAGAATTACTTTTTTGAAAATTAGAATTATTTTAGCCTCTACCTCTTTATGGAATAACAATATCAAAAAAACTATATTTACTAGAGGCTATTTTTGAGATTTTATAGGGTGTACAAAATAAAAATTTAATGTTTAAATATTAAAAGTAGATTTATTGAGAAAGTGGGTTTAATGAGTAAAATTATGGCTTCAAATAGCCCCACCCTTGCATATATGATTATATGATTTAAGCATGATAATTAAAATTTTAAAGTATACTATGTTAATTTGAGTAATACTCATTTATAAATAGATATTATATAATTCGTGTAGTAATTGATGTAAAATATGATGCATAATCAATTGCTACAAATGTATTACACTATTAGTGTATAATAAAATAAACTATCACTAAAATATAACAATTAAAAATAAGACAACATTAATTAAGCTATAAATTATATATCCAACTATATAAGTATATTGTTAAATAAATTTAATTTTTATGGCTTATAAAATACGATTGCAATTTGGAGTAATAAATGATGGCATTGATTTTCTTGATGGCATTGATTTTCTAACTTTTTTTTCAAATTGTTTAATTTGAATTGCATTTGCTGTGCTTAAAGCATTAATTAAATATAAATAAATGATGAATCAGTCGAATTGGATTCAAAGTAAATACTAATTTACCAGTCTTAAAATTTTAATATAAAAATTAACTTTCATTGTTCCTTGGATAATCATATAATAAATAAATAATTTGTATTATCATAAACATTTGAAAAATAAAAGATTGAGCCATATAAATTGCATATGCAATTGTTAAAAATGAAAAATTTGTTGAAGTGATAAGAAATCAAATAATTTATTTTGGAAAGAAAATAAGTATAATTAATTTGAAATAATAAAATAAGCATATCTATAATGATCAAAAGCTCAAGTATAAATAAGTTGAGTTTAACAAATCTCATGAAATAGGAAGATCAACAAGAAGAAAAAACAATGTTCCAACAAAATTAGATTAGGTAAGATCCTAATTTTTGTGACTTACAATGTTTATTGTAGTTTATAAAAAGTAGAATAAAGGTTATAATAATGAATTTTTAATATATTGCAGTAAGTTAATATTTATTGAAATAAGAGGAGTAAAATGAAATTTATCTTAAAAATATATTTTTTTGTAATAAAAGTTTACTTTGGATTTTATAATAATAATTTAAAATTAACCAAAAATATTAAAAGTTAACACAAAACTAGTAGAGTTATTAGTTGAAATATATGAACCATATAAGAGAAAGTTTAATCAAAATTAGGAAATTATTCAATGAGAAATGAAATATACATGAAATTTAATCTAAATTTTTGGTATTCAACGATTTCAATAAAACACTAAACACAAAACTAGTTGACTGAAAAGTTAAAATGCATAAACATATAATTAAGAAATCCTAACCAAAATCAAGGATCAATTCAATCAAAAATAAAATTTTGTAAAGTAAAATTTGTATCTAACCCAAATTATTAGAATCTTACCTAGATAACAAGAATATTCAACACAAAAATTATTGAAATTATTAGTTGAAATACATGAACTTACAGTTAAGAAAATTTAATCCAAATTAGGAACTAATCCAGCAAGAATTAAAATATACTTAAAATTTAACCTAAAATATTAGTTTTTAATACTTTTAGCAGGAACAATAAACGCAAAACTAATAGATTGAAAAGTCAAAATATATTAACCTATAATTAAGAAAATTTAATCAAAATTTGATATAAATTTAATAAAAAACTAAATGTTATAAAGTAAATTTGATATTTAACCCAAATAATTAAAATGTGTAAGATGAGCCTTGTTTCAGACTGCGAGTTTTATTTTTATTTATGAAAGATTACGTTTCAAAATTGTTTTTTTTTTTAAAAAAAGGGCAAAAATCCCTAATTTTCATTTGCAAATCACGCCATTGATGACTATAGTTGCGCTAGCCGGCAACGATAATCCTCTCATTCCGCCGATGATGGGCCCCTTGCGGCGGAGACAATAAGCCACTCATTCCACCGACAATAAGCCACCGCCATTGTAACTGAAAACTCTAGTTCTTCGTCCTCAAGGCTGGTTCACTTAAATCTCTTGCAAGGCTTATTCATGTGATTGGTGTGGCAGACCAGAAATGGTCGTAGGATGGTATCACTCACATCCGGGATTTGGTTGCTGGCTCTCTGGTGTTGACGTAAGCACACAGCAGGTTGTATTTTATTTTCCTGCCTCTTCATTACCCAGGATTGAGTGAGTAGTATGCAGTGGGACTTAATGTATAATAGAAATTTTCCGTGTGGGAGTAATTAAGTGCATCCAGTATCCTGATACAAATAATCTGGATTACATGATATCATTATCCGTGGAGGTTAAATTGTCTTAGGGCTAGAAATGCTTAATTGATGCCTGGAATGCATATGCTTCATAGCTACTCTTGCATCATTGGGCTTTTCTGTGGTGGTTTTTTTAGTTTTTTGAAATTACTTTTAGTGGCAGTTATTAATTGATTAGAGTGGGTTCAATTTGACCATGTTTACACGTGAAACGAATAGAGCTTCAAGGAAGTGGAAATAAAGTGATAGAATTACTCTTAGTGCCAATTTGATCAATTGTTGTTGGGATCATTTCTTTCTTTCTCAGCTGTCCTAATTTACTCTTATAAGATTTCAAGTGATAATTACTTTCATGTTTATGGATGCTTCCTCTTCTGTCTTAATTTTACAATTAAATTCAAATCAAAATGACTAATTTATTTCCCATTTGGCTTTGTATTAGCTTCAAGCAGTAACAAGAAGAAACATAGCCGAGGAAAGGCCAAAAGAGTTGCTCAAGGGCATGATCTGATTGGAGAACATGACAGCAGGTAAAATATAATAAGATTTGATCTATTTATCTTTTCTGAGCAAATTTTGAATAACTCCTGACATATCTAGTTAATTTTAATTCTCTCGATTGGATGTGCCAACATGACACCTGAAATTGATTTATTAATTAAATTCAAACCATCAATCAATGAATGATATATATACTAGATATCTTGGAAGCTACCATTGTTTGGTTGAGTGATCTTGATTTTAAGGTAGAAAGAATCTTCTTTCTCTGTTCATGCTATATATACCGGTCGTTCTTGTCACATGCTACGTTTTGTGAACAATTAATCAGTTTTGAGATTTGTGATATATAATATTATTGCCTCGATTCCCAAAATTTGAATTAAAGGGACCATTTGGATTCTTTATACTTTTGAATCATTGTTGTATATCTTTAAATTACTTTACCTTTTTCATGGCATTAATGTTCTGATATTTGGATGACCATCCAAGTGGAGATGATGTAGTTCTTGCTGCAACTGGTATGTGTATATCTACATATAAATTCTCTTTCTGCTTTTTAATTTATTCATCTATCTTGAAACTTTATTGCACAATCCGGTCCCTCCTATATAATATCTGAATCGCTTCAAGTTAACCGAAATTCTCATTATTACAAGACACTGTGACCGGCCAAACATTTCCGAGAATGGTATTTACCCTTGAAAATATGTGCTTTTTAAAATGGCATTGACTAACTGTCCGATTAATGTGAAAACTCTTCTATACTTTTTTCGAGAGCTATCTGCCCTCAGAGATAATGAAATATTTTTCTCGAAAATGCAATGCATAGACCAGATAAAATCACTGTTAGGGCCCATCTATTTTCGTTTCTTTTGAAATAGGCCCGATCTTTTTTTCTTTTCTTTCAAATTACTCTTAAAAAGTTATTCTGTCTTGCATATTAACATAAAATCAATGTGATCTCCATCTAAAAACAAAATCAAAATACAGAAATTAAAAATCAAAGCAAGCCAAATGCAAATAGCATTTGAAAAAAGAAAAGGAAAATTATGTAGAGAAGAATCAGTCTCCATGGTTCTGTCGATCTTAACTCTCATTTCCAATTTAATCTCATTTCTCGATCACACAATGTGCAGTATCCATTGCTCATTCTCACTCATCGTTAATTACTTCAGCAGATTTCTTTGTTTTTCCAAATTAATTTAGTGATAGGCTTAAATTAACTTAGGGCTAGATAATGTTTTCATTCACTGTTGATTTTTAGTGTTGCATTGTATTTCCAATGAGTTTGCATTTGTTTAATTGGTCAATCCTTATTTGTTTTCTTCAATTGCTATTGATGAAGATTCACAATTACAACTTTTCCTGCTTCTCACTTTGTTTTTGATTTGTTTGTGTTGCTTTTTTGAATTTGTTACTTGTCTCTTATGGTTTGATATTTTACAATTACTATTATGTTTATGCCTGTTTCCTTTGCAAATTGCTTTGTTTATTTCTTGCTCTGCTGCCTTAATTTACTCTTATGAAATTTCAGAGTGATATAATTACTCTTAGGTTTATGGATGCTTCCTCTGCTCTCCTAATTTGCAGGTGAAATTTCACTTGATCCTTAGCTATTGATTCATAATATCGGTGCATGATTAATATTTACTCTTCTTATTGTATATGTCATTAACTATTGATTCTACAGTTGATGATGGTAACAAATGAGCTTTTTAATTGACATTAAATTCAATTTAAAATGACTAATTTACTTTTCATTTGGCTTTGTATTAGCTTCAAGTAGTCAAAAGAAGAGAAATGGGTGAGGAAAGCCAAAAGTGTTGCACGAGGCATGACTTGACATTGGAGAGACATGACAGCAGGTGTAAACTGTAGAAAATATTAAGACCGGAGGACTCATAATTTTTTTTTTTTTCAGTTACTATAATGTTATTTGGGCTGAGAACTTCAGAATCTGCACTATGTTAAATCTCGTGGTATATTTACGTGATATCTTTTAATAATGGGAATGCTTTGAAATCAATTTCTCGTTTACTTTTGTCTTTTTCACTTTTTGCAATGATTTGCATATTTATGCTATTCAGATACATTTAAAATGTGGACGATGCTTCTCTTGTATTCTTCAGTGGCATTTGGTGTTAATATTTGAATAATAATCCAAGTGGAGATGACATAGTTCTTGCTACAACTGATAATTTTCTTTTTAAAATTTGATTTTCTGATTACTAGTTATGCTGATGCTATGATATAGTTGATATATTCATGATTGTAATTGAGAATTGATGTGTCAGTAGATAGAGTTTATTGTGGATAGGTTGTTGGGTGCACTTTGATATGGGAAGGTGTACGGTTTGGCGAATCCTTTTGATTGGATCTTGCTTCATGGGAAGACAGATTTCTTTGAAAGAGAGTCCGGGAATGTCAAAAGGCTTCTGTTATGTCCAGTCTTAATGGGAATGGTGGCAACCATGTGTTTGAAATTGACAAAGATTTTTAGCGGTATGATGTTAATATTATGTAATATTGCTGGCTTTTACTTGCTTGTTTTATTTGTTTCTTTGCTTAAGATATGGTACAAAAACTTAAATTATGTCTCTGTTATGTTCATTTTTACTTGAATAATAATATATTAGTGTCATTTGATTTTCAATTAAATTCTAATTAATTAAAGACGGCATCAAGCTAACAGGGACAACCAAGTGCAAAAAATCATGTTGCTAACTGGCCTTGTGATTTACATTTATTCAATATTCAAGTGCATACAAAAGCTGCTAACAAATTATACAATTACTAGCTCAATGTCTCGTGGATTGGCCACCCTTATGTCATGACGGCATAGAGGACAGGCAATCCCCCTGGTGTTAAGCCATAAGCCCACACAGCTTGCATGAAACACTGTAAGTAGATAATTAAACAAAATGTCATGACGGCATAGAGGACAGGCAATCCCCCTGGTGTTAAGCCATAAGCCCACACAGCTTGCATGAAACACTGTAAGTAGATAATTAAACAAAAGAAATAAAATTGATCAGCAGATAAAACTTACCATGCGTGCAAGGGAGGAATTTTAGATTTTCTCCCTCCTTATACTCCTCGAGGCAAATGGCGCATGTTAAGTCTCCACGACATTGATTTGAAATGAACACGAAAGATGCGCCAAATATGCACGTATCATGAATGGTGCACGAAAGATGCGCCAAATATGCACATATCATGAATGGTGCAAGAAAGATGCGCCAAATATGCACATATCATGAATGGTGCATGAAAGATGCGCCAAATATGCACGTATCATGAATGGTGCTACTAATGATAAAAGTAGCACTATCGCCACAATAAGCCAGTATAAAGATGTCTCCTTACTAGAATCCGATGGGGGAAACAGACAACACTCCCCATCTTGGCCCATTGCATGCAGCTTCAAATACTGACCGATTTCAATTGACACCGTTGTGGCATGAATGTTTATACCCACTCGACTTATGTTAACTAATTATACAGATAAAAAATAAAATAAAAAATTAGATTTCACACAAAAATAAAAAATTAATAATCTAAAAAATTTAATAACTTTAAAGGAATTTTTTTATTACATGATGGTAGTGGGCTTTCGATAATATTGTCGTATATGATTATACCTCTAAAACCAACTGCTTGAACATTTTTTATTTTAGTAGGATAATCACAAATGCCACGAACTATTAAAGCAAAATTAACCATTTCATTAGGAGCAACAGGTTACTTAGAACGGAGCAGCCATGCGGAGGGTTTGGGACCGAAACTGTTCCGCAAATTCCAGTCTTCGAGACATTTAAAAAAAATAAAGAAAAATTATTTCACAATTTATATTATATATTTTTTAAGAAACAAACATAATTAAGTAGGTAAAAGCAAATTTTTACCATTTCGGACAGGATTGTTCGGGAACCAGACGCTGGATGGTTTCCAAACCACTGTCGCATGCGTGAGTGATAAGAGAAAGAAGTTGACGCAGATGATAGAGATAACAAACTGGTTGCATAATTTTCCCATCTTCAGACAAACTGGTTTGTTGCCGACTGGAGAATTCTGTTTAATCATCTTGCAAGTGCTTGAAACTTTTTTTTTTTAATTTTAATACTAAAGTACCATTAAAATATATATATATATATATATATATATATATATATATATCCTAAAGAAAGCTGAGACTAAATTTGAGTCTTAAAGGCTATATCGTTCGATGTGTGCAGTGTTGGCAATCAATTTTGGGGAAGAACAGAAGATTAGAGTGTTGGTGAAGAAGAAAGATGTCAAAACGGTTATAAATGTACTAATGTGTTACGGAGAAGAAAGGGATGCGAGAAGAAAAAGAGCCAAAGAGTTTGGAGAGTTGGCAGAGAGAAGATCAAACTAGTTTCCTCCACAGGGGTATTTCAGAGTGAGTGTAGATTTTCTTCAGTTAATATAGATCGAGGAGTGCTCGAGTGCAAGCAATGGCTTTGAAGTTTGGTGGTAGGGCCATAGACATTTTAGGGGTACTTACCTTTTTATATTCAAATTTTCTATTTCTCCCATTTTGTGCTACTTTAACTTCTTTTGTTATTCAATTTCTTCGTAGAAAAGATGCTGGCCATTATACACAAATTGTTTTTCTGTATAACGGGATAATGAAAACTGATTATCATCATTAAATTGCATCAAAAAAAATTTCAATTTGATTATTATAAAAAAATAAGTAAGTTTCATTAATAGATTACGGTTATGTTAATGTTAGTGATTTGATGAGATGATCATGCTTGGAGATATGAGCTCTCAAGTACAATTTTTTTTGTACATAATAGACTTGAAACTCTCTTCTATGATTTCAATTTTAGGGTCCCATTCTCATCAGTAATTTAAACTTCAATGCGTGCATGTAGTGGGGAAAAAAAAAATTCAAGCCATATATTATTGTATTATTGGCAAAAGTGGAGAGAACAATGCTCCAATATAATTAGAAATGGGATCAATTGTACATTCCCAAATAATTTTGTTCAGCTGCATGCAAGCTTTGGTAGGTGCTGTTGCCATCTTCCTAAGCAAATATGCATGTTTGGGGTCCCCATCATTTGATCAATCTCACCCCTTTTTTCAATATTGCTAGCTAAGATTACGAATCAAAAAGTATCTCGAAATCTCTGGCTTTTAGAAATGAAACTAAAGCAGAATTTTTTTTGGATTCTTGTGAATATGAAAAGGAAGTCGAAAAATCCGAAAAAAGTATTAATATATATTTTTAGAAAAGTAGACATGTATGTACGTCCTTGCCTGATGCAGCTTAAATACTTTTCTTTAGTTGAGTATTTTATAGTGTCTCTAATCCGAAGAATATATATAACCCAAAAAGAAATAGGACATTATTGCTTTTGCTGAGTTCAATATTGATTGATTTTCTTTTTTTACATTACACTATATCGATGCAGAGAAGATCCAAACAAAAAAGACAAACATAAGTATTAAACAATTTTGAGGATGCATACGTGCCAAAAACGCAGCGCCTGATGGCCCTCCTTATGCCCTGAACTGTTTGAATAAACGGGGAGCACAAATACAACAGACAAAGAAGGTCCATCCTTTTTGAAAAATAGAAAAAGAATGTATATTCCGGGACCACAAACAAAATTATTGTAATAAAGAATCTATACCAACAGCATATTTCCTTACTGTACCATCAAATACAAAAAAAAAAAAAAAAAGATTTCACGCATGTAAAGGCAATCCAAAAAAAGATTTCACGCATGTAAAGGTCAAAGATGGTCAAGGTCGAGAGCCGAAGCACACCTTTTCTCGCTCAGCAGATTAAGTCCACGAGCACAGTTGGACAAGACCCGACCAAGGGCAACTCGACCGCTTTCTCGTAATCCTTGCACACCTTTTAATGTCCGACTGGGGTCCCACATGGTATAGTGGTGATCATCATTGTTGCGGTGGTCGACACGTGCCTCCAGGTGTCATAATTCCTAGCGCACTTGCTCGACATGGTGATCCAGCCACGTGAATCGGGTTAAGGGACGGTAGCTCATCCCTATGGAATATTCCGCTAAACCCGTACTGTCCGAGGGACCCGGATACCACTAGCGTGGGAGTGGACGACTTGGAAATGAGAAGAGCGGGAAAAATGGAGTATAAAAGGAAGCGAAGGGAACGTTACAAGGGTTGGCATTTCTAATTCACGAGGGTTGGATTTTTGAGAGAAAAAGGATCCGTAAGCTCAAGCAGGTTCTTCCTAATCTAAGCTCTCTCATTTGATTTTCCGAAAACACCATACTTATCCAAAAGGGGCGAAATAATACCCTTTCATCTTTCCGGTCTCCTCATTAAGGGAGATACCAAAAGACAAACCCGATTCATCGACCGAGCGTCGGAGGGTTTCGCCGAACACGCCCGGCGACCCCGACCGGTTTTACGTGAGTGCAGTCCGGAGATCTCCGCTCAAGAAGACAGCAGAGCAGGGACGAAGGGGTAATCCCGCTCGAGCTTATCGCGAGCAGAAGACACACAACACAATGATGAGGGAAGCAGTAGAAGAGGAGTAAGTCCGGAAGAATCGGTAACTTTGAGAGAAGTGGCCAATGAGGCCCAGAACAGGGAGATCTAGGAAAGAATTGATCGGATGGAAAAACAGATCGAAACTATGACCTCCCTGTTACAAGAATTCGAGGAAGGACGAGAGAAAAGCATGTAACGATGTCCGGAGTCCAGTAGGGAATGCTCATGTTCGGAAAATCGCGGAGATGAAGCCCAAGACCTCGGGCACCGAATGTTGCGATGAGAGAAGAAACAAACATGGAGGAAAGGGGTCTCATCAACATTTGCGAGGATACTGACTCGACCTCTCGTGCGGAGGAGTTGGAGGGAGAGGTGCGCGAGGTTGGCACAAGTTGTGGAAGATCTTGAGAGGCAAGAAAGAGTCCAAGTCGGCGAATAATCTTTGGACAACGAATCTCCACTCTCCTCGGAGATCATGGGTGTCACGATCCCACGTGACTTTCGCTTCCCGGATCTGAAATATTCGGGAAAGAGTGATCCATTAGTACATATAGAGCGGTTCAACGACATGACAGGGTGCAAGGTGCATCGGCTGACCAGAGGTCGCGAGGCCTTCCGCTCACTCTTGAGGAAGAGGCGAGAGAATGGTACCATGAGACTCCACGGGAAGCATTTTGAGTTTTGAGCAGGATGTGCGGGGAGTTCGCGAGAACAATTCAGGGAGCGATGACCCACGAGGATGACATGATGGAGCTGTCAGAAGTGAGGCAGAAAGAAGGAGAGTCCCTCGGGAGTTTATCAAAAGATACCATAGATCGGTCCTAGATCTTGGTGCGTTCAACCATCCCCAAGCTCTAAGAGGATTAAAGGATGGTATTCGGATGGGGAGACCATGGTATAACCTGCGGAGTCCTTGATCCGATTCGTATTCGGACGCGTACTGAACAAGTAAAGCTGGATATGGTAATCGAAGAAGAAAAGGCATCAAGCCGAGAAGTGAGCAGGTTGGTGGAGCAAGAAGGAAGGAGAAGGGAGCCTGCCAGGGGACCACGAGCTCAAAGGCGTGAGGCCAGGGCTGCCTGTACAACCCATATCGGAGAGTTCCCCAGCCGCGGATGGTTCCCCAGCCACCTCGCAGGTCTCCAGGCCGGGATCACAGAGAATACAGGCGTCATGATGGCCACATACCCCACAACCAGCCACCGAGTAGACTGAAGTGAGCCACGACGGGGTGATCGTTCATTGCCACCCCACCAGAAGCTTCCGAGGGATAGGGCAATACAAGTAGTGGAGCAGGCCACTGCTACGGACGAGTATCTGAAGTTGAAGGTATCTCTTGAAGAGATACTTCAAGTGGTGAGGGCGTGGACAACTAAGCCCTCCAACGCAGATGACCACGCCCGGCTAGCGAGGCGGAGGCGAGGCGGTTCTGCAGTTTCCATGGAGACCATGGTCACACCACATCACGGTCTTGGTGATTTGAAAAACCGGTGGAAGATTTAGTTAGAAATCGATACCGGATGAGTTTGTAGAAGGAGGGCACCGGTGGTTGAACAACGACTGAGGAAGGTGACCGAGCTTACTGAAATAGAATCACGGAGCCACCATCCACGAGAGTAATTTCGGGTGGGCCAACGATGGCCGGAAGTTCCAACAGGGCTCGGAAAAACTATTGCAGATATGCCGCTGCTGGCCGAGAAGTCCTGTTCACTGCTCCTGCGACCAAGAAGGCCAAGGTTCGGCAAGTGCCAATCATGTGGACAGATGAAGATGAGGAGGGGTGTTGTACCCCCACGAAGATGCCCTGGTGGTAAAAGCCAATGTAGCGAATAAGGAAGTTGATCAGAATCTTGGTTGACTCGGGAGCTCGGTAGATATTCTTTTCAAATCCACACTCGAGGATTTAGGAATAGCGGTAGCGAGCCTCGAGCTTCTGAGCACTTCCTTGAAGGGGTTCGGGGGAGGAAAGCTAATACCTCTAGGAATCATCAAGTTGGCAGTAACCATGGGCTCGAAGCCTTTCGAGAAGAACATGATGCTGGATTTCGTGGTGGTAGATGAAACCAGCCCATACCAGGCGATTCTAGGGAGGCCGTTTATGAGGATCAGCCAATGCGTGGTGTCCACCCATTACTTAGCCCTAAAGTATCGAGTAAATGGGGCTATAGGGGTCGTGAAAGGCAGCCAAAGGGTGGCGAGGGGAATCGAGGAACGGAAGGCAAGAGCCAGTAGAGAAGTTGGAGGAGCTCGAGGTGAGAGCAGATGACCCCGAGAAGGAAAAGTTGTGGTACTGCTCGGGCCTTAGTGAGCCGTTGAAGGAAAAGTTGGTGGAATGTCTGCGAGCACACGCAGATGTGTTCGCATGGACGCACGATGATATGCCCGGGATCGACCCAGATGTGGCGTGTCACAGTGGTGAGTACCGGAGAGATGCTAAGCCAGTAAAGCAGAAGAGGAGGTGCGTGAACCGGAGAGATACCGAAGCCATCAACCTGCGAGTTGAAAAGCTGCTGAAAGCGGGATTCATACTGGAGGTATCCTACCCGAATGGATCTCGAATGTGAGTCTTGGTGAAGAAAGCAAATGGGAAATGGAGAATGTGTGTTGACTTCACGGATGTGAACAAGGCTGCCCGAAAGATAGCTTTCCACTACTAGAAGATAGACCAATTGGTGGATTCTCGGCGAGGACACGGGTTGCTTAGCTTCATGGATGCATTCTCGGGATATAACCAAATTCCATGCACCAATCGAGACGAGGAGTGTACAGCTTTCATCACCAATCGAGTATGTCTTGCTACAAGGTCATGCCTTCGGCCTAAAGAATGCGAGGCGGCGTGTCGGAGGCTAGTGAACAAGGTTTTCAAGCCATTGATCGGTCGGACTATGGAGGTATATGTAGATGACATGATCACCAAGTCTAGAGACGCGGAGGAGCATGTAAAGCATCTAGAGGAGACCTTCGCACTCTAAGGAAGTACTGAATGAAGTTAAACCCCAGAAAATGTGCTTTTGGAGTGAGTTCGGGAAAATTCTTAGGCTTCATGGTGAGTCACGGGGGATCGAGGCCAATCAGGAGAAGATCGGAGCGAGTGATAGAAATGAGGTCTCCTCGTAGCCTCAGAGAGATCTGAGTCGGCCGGCAAGCTAGGCGTCCCTCAGCGAGGTTCGTATCTCGAGCCACGGATAAATCCAGGAGTCTTCTTCCGGGAAATGAAGAAGGACGGGAAGACGAAATGGACCCTAGAATGCGAGGAGGCGTTCAGCGAGTGAAAGAATATTTGTTGAAAGCTCAGATTCTTGTCAACACCTCGAGCGGGAGAGGTCTTGTTTCTATACTTGGTCTGTATCCCAATGGGCAACGAGCTCGGTTACGGTAAGGGAGGAATCGAGGTGCAGATGCCCGTTTATTACACGAGCGAGGCGTTGCTAGAAGCGAAACCCGGTATCCAACCATGGAGAAGTGGGCACTAGCCACAGTCACGGCGACCGAGCTGAGGCCTTATTTTCGAGCACATTCGGTGGTGAGTGCTTGACTAACCGACCTCTCGGACAAACTCTACACAAACACGAGACCTCCGGAAGGTTGGTTAAATGGTCGATGGAGTTAAGCGAGTTTGACCTCAATTACCAACCCCGAGCGACCATAAAAGCACGGTCTTTAGCCGACTTCGTGGTCGAGTGCAGCGAGGGGTAAAGATATGGAGAGCGAGCCCTCGTCAAGCTCCGGGCCTCGACCAAAGCATGGATAGTCACGATGAGATGGATCCTGTGGAAGTCGGGAGGCGGGAGGCGAGGGTGGTGCTCAAAAGTCAGGAGGGGCGGAGATGCAATCTGTTGTGAGATTAGAGTTCGAAGTCACCAACAATCGGTAGAGTATGAAGGCTGTAATAGCGGGGTTGAAGCTCGCCTCGGTAGTAAAAGCGGAGGAAATAAAGCTTGAAAGGACTCACGGTTGGTAATGAATCACCTCAGCGAGAGCTTTCGAGCGAAGGGAGAAGATGGACGCCTACCTTCGGAAGGTAAGGCGCTAATGGAGAATTTCGAGTTGTCGAGGTGGAGCAGATCCCGAGGAGAAGAATTTTCGAGCGGATATGATAGCTCGCATGGCGTGCACCTCGGACCCCAAGTTTCCAAAGTCTATCCCTCGCGAAATGAAAACACTGCTCGAGTATAGAGCGGGAGGACGAGGTGATGAGCCTATCAGCGAGCAACACTGGATGGAGCCGATCACTTCTTACCTCGAGGAAGGGACAGGTCTTGGGCGATAAGAAGCGAGCAAGGAAATTGAGGTGCAAAGCGACCAGGTACACTCTCATCGATGGGGTCTTATCTGAGACGGATGTACACTCTCCCCTGCTGCGGTGTTTAGACCAGAGGAGGCTGATTACGTCCTCAGAGAGATACGAGGGAGTCTGTGGAAATCATTCAGCGTGAGGTCCTTGGCTTTCAAGGCCTTGAGGCAAGGGTATTTTGGCCTCGCATGCACCAAGATGCTCGGGAGAAGGCGAGGCATGCAAGAGTTGCCGGAGCTTTGTGAACCACCGACTCGACCTCAGGAGAACCTTACGGTGATGAATTCGCCATGGCCGTTTGCTCGATGGGGAATAGATTTGATTAGACCCTTCGTCGAGAGGAAAGCATCCGCCACCCATGCCGTAGTCGCGATTGATTATTTCACCAAATGGGTCGAAGTGGGAGCCTTGAGCAGCGTCACGGAAGGTAAAACCACGATTTCATTTGGAAGAATGTAATTTGCAGATATGGGATTCCTCATGCGTTAGTCACCAGATAATGGGAGGCGATTTGATAATGGTAAGTTCGGAGACTTACGCCGGAATCACGGGGATAGAGTTGAAGTTTTGCTCTCCTCACACCACAGGCCAATGGGCAAGTAGAGGCCATGAATAAAACTATAAAACGCCTCTTGAAGACAAGGCTGGGCGAGCAAAAGGAGCTCGGGTGGACGAGCTGCACGGTGTCTTGTGGGCCTCTGAGAACCACACACAAAGCAGCCCTTGGAGAGACCCCATTCTCCTTAGCATTTGGGCACGAAGCGGTGGTTCCAGCTGAAATAGGAATGGGGACACACCGGACGGAGCACTTGACGAGGAGCAAAACAACGAGCGGATGTGTGCGAGGCTCGGACTTCTTGGAAGAAAGAAGAGAAAGGATAGGCTGCCAAGATCTCGGAATATCAGCAGAGAGTGGCTCGTTATTACAACCAAAAGGTACACATTCATGCGGTTCAGGTGGGTGATTGGGTGTTGAGGAAAGTCAACCGAGCACGAAGGACCCAAGGCAAGGTGTACTAGGACCAAGCCAGGAAGGTCCCTATCGAGTCACTCAACTAGCGGGACCGAGGAGCATCTAGGCTCTCTCGTCCGGATGGACGAGAGGTCAAGAGGCAGTGGAGCGCACAACTCACGAGGAAGTATTTTCAGTGGGTCTTCTTGTATTGTAAAATGCTAATGTAATATCTCTCCCCAAGATGGGATATGTAAAAGTACAAATCTATGTAAGAATAAGAATAGCATTCATAATGTAAGTTCAAAATGAAGACCAGAAGCAAGAAGAACTCCTTGGCATGAAGTCCCAAAGCCTAAATCATTAGGCGGGACGGTGCCAAGCTCGGGTCAATTGAAGACCAGAGCGGGAGTAATATCAGAAGAAGCTCGGGTCAATTAAAAGGCTCGAGCAGAAGTTCAAGAAGAACTCCTTGGCATGAAGTCCCAAAGCCTAAATCATTAGGCGGGACGGTGCCAAGCTCGGGTCAATTGAAGACCGAGGCGGGAGTAATATCGAGAAGAATCTCGGGTAAATTAAAAGGCTCGAGCAGAAGTTCAAGAAGAACTCCTTGGCATGAAGTCCCAAAGCCTAAGTCATTAGGCGAGACGGTGCCAAGCTCGGGTCAATTGAAGACCGAGGCGGGAGTAATATCAGAAGAAGCTCGGGTCAATTAAAAGGCTCGGCGAAGTTTCTAGAAGAACTCCTCGGCCAGAAGTCCCAAAGCCTAAGTCATTAGGCGGGACGGTGCCAAGCTCGGGTCAATTGAAGACCAGAGCAGGAGTGTTATCAGAAGACCTCGGGTCAATTAAAAGGCTCGAGCAGAAGAAGAGCTCCTTGGCCGGAAGTCCCAAAGCCTAAGTCATTAGGCGGGACGGTGCCAAGCTCGGGTCAATTGAAGACCAGAGCAGGAGTGTTATCAGAAGACGCTCGGGTCAATTAAAAGGCTCGAGCAGAAGTTTCAGAAGAACTCCTTGGCCAGAAGTCCCAGAGGGACGGTGCCAAGCTCGGGTAAATTGAAGACCAGAGCAGGAGTGTTATCAGAAGATGCTCGGGTCAATTAAAAGGCTCGAGCAGAAGTTTCAGAAGAACTCCTTGGCCAGAAGTCCCAGAGGGACGGTGCCACGCTTGGGTCAATTGCAGGCCCGAGCAGGAGTATCAGCAAGCCTAGGTCAATTGCAGGCCCGGGCAGAAGATCAAGAAGAACGCTACGACCAGAAGTCCCAAAGCCTAATTCTTAGGCGGGACGGTGCCTAGCGAGGGTCAATTAAAAGGCCCGAGCAGAAGCAACTCGCGTATAACGCTGCGGCCAGAAATCCCAAAGCCTAACTCTTAGGCGAGACGGTGCCTAGCGAGGGTCAATTGCAGGCCCGAGCTGGAGTTCAATAGGAACCCCTTGTCCAAAAGTCCCTAGGCCTAAGGCGGGACGTTGTCTAGCAAGAGCCAAATGCAGGCTCGAGCAAGTCAAATGAGCTCGTAAAATAGACATAAGGCTTTTTTAGCCTAAGTCAGAGCAAAACTCTACCATGCATGGTTAAGCAGCATTACACTTGGGCATAAATGAAAATAGGAAGTCCAACACTTAGAAAATTTTTACTTGGCAAGCATATTCAAAGTCAATTTATAAGGCAAGAGCATGTGCACACGAGCATTCAATAGAGTTGTTCAAACATGTATCTTTTTATTTCATTTGAAATGATTACATATGTAAAATAAAAAAAAAAAAAAAGAAGAAGAAAGAGTCCAAGTCATTCAGCAGTGAGCATGGGAAGAGCAGCATCAGCGGAGGCGTCTTGAGGAGCGGCGGTGGATGGCCGAGCATCTGCGGGAGGAAGCGGCGAGGAGGGACGTCGGTAGGAGCTTCGGCGGGAGGGGCATTGGAAGAAGAGGCGAGCTCTCGACAACACCTTGGGGCTCGGATGAAATAGCTCGGGGTTGCTCATGTATTCGACTACATACTCTTGACCTTGGACATGTCGGCTTCGGGGTATGCCTTGCCAAAAGCATACATAAGGCGATCGTAGCTAGAGTCGCCTGAGTGTTGTACTCGATGGCGAGTTGGACCTTCGAGTGTCAATTTGCTCTTGAAGACAAGCGACTTCTCCTCCATGAGCTGCTCGTAGCAAGACTTACGAGTGTCCGGATCCTTCAGAGCATGCTTCGACTCGTTCTTGGTCTCGATCAACTCCTCTCGAGCCGGAGACCTTGGAGTCGGCCATCTTGTCTTCTCTGCAAGATTTATATTCTCGTCCAGCGACTCGATTTTCCTCCTTCGACTCGTTCACGACTGCTCCAAGCTCTGAACCTTTGCTCGAAGTTCTTCCTGGGAACTTAGAGTTATCTCATTAAGCCTGGTCGCAGATGCCAAAGCTCGGGAGGAGAGCCGCTGGAAGATACTGAACAGCGCTTGAGGAGTGCAGGACTCTATCTCATCCAGGAACCTGCTGGTCAGCTCTTCATTGAAAGCCCTCTGGTAAGGCTCGGAACGGTCAGGCTGACGTTGTTCCTGCACATGGTGAGTTGAAGGACAAGTTGGGTCAGCGGTCCCTTGTCTCCTGCGATGAGGACATTCCTCTGCCCTCACAGTTGGTCGAGCGGAAGAGCGGCTCGGCGGTGGGGCGAGCACTCGACTCTGCTCGAGGTCTCTTTGAGGTGCTCGCACCTCGGTCGATCCCACGCGTCGATGCAACATTTCACGCATCCTGCTGCTCATTTCTTCACTTGATACTAAGTTGGACTCCAAAAGCTCAGAGGTGTCAGCGACTCCACCTGCGAGCTCGCGTTTGAAAGAGCGATCTGCACTGCGTGCTCGAGTCGACCCCAATCGAATAAAAGCACCCGGAGGCTGCAAAAACAACCAAAGTAAAACAATGAGAAAAGACGCGGCGGGAAAACTAAAAGTAAAATCCACAGGCGGATAAGTGACACGGAGTGCAAAAGTCTGCATGGAGCTGGAGGGACCCCCTCGCTACGAAGTGCAGCGTGCCCCCACTCTCCCCCAACGAAGAAGAATTTGCTCTTCCAGTTGCCACCAGAGGTCGGGAGATCGGTGATGGGCTTTTACCCTTCAGTCTGGAGGTAAGGTAATACCAACCAGCATCCTTTGGGCTACACTTCAGCTGGTAGAGGTGTCTGATTTCCCCTACGAGGGCTCATCCAGGTCACAGCGTTTCCACAAAATGAAGAGTCCGGAAAGGACCCTCCACCCATTCGGGTTCAATTGCCCGGGGCGGGCCGAACCAGACAGAACCCGACCAAAATAAAGTTTGGAGGCGGCCTAACCCCCGTTGAAGCACTCAAGTAGAAGGTTGTATATCCTTGGGGGACGGTGAGGATTTCATCCCTGCCGTGAACCTTAAAACTACACTATCGAGTATATTGTAAGTTTGCCTAAGTCTATCTAAATCGGAGGGGTGGTTTCACACCTCGGGAGGTCAATGGGGTATTCCCATGTTCGGACCTTTGGTGGCCCTCGTCCTTTCTTTGTGGTGGGTCTCGACCACGGGTAACTCACTCTCGGACTAGAATCCCTCACGGGGATTATGCTTAGGGGTTGTGCCTCACTAGAGGAGGAAGAGTCCTCCGTGACATCCTACGGGGCTCACGAGGATTTGACATTTTCTAAGGGTGTGAACTAGCAGGGTGCGGGAGAAGAAGCGAGTAGTGGCGGGAAGCGGAAGAATGGCTTGTACACGAACACGAAAGGAAGTGTGGTTGGCGGAAATCACCTTGACGGGAAGAAGAAGAGCGATGGCGGCGGAGGCAGATTAATTGTGAGTTTGAGCGAAAAGTAAGCAAATAGAGGAGCAGTGAAGAAGTTGGGGATTTTTAAAGAGGTGAGCAGCGTCCCTTCCACTAGCGGCGTGCGTTTCGAGGGACCACGACCTTTTAGGTCACGTCCTTTCGAATTTCAAATGCTGGCTGGGATCGACCCACGTGTCCGTCTTAAATAAGAAATGATTCGAGTGGGAGGCAATTTGGGAAGCATGGGGAAGAGTAAAAGGCCGTGATCGGCCCATCATTAATGAGTTTCAGTCTTATCTCGTTTCACTCAAAAGACTAGAAGCGGGGGCCGGTGTTTGGGTAATATCAGGCGGGTCTCCTCGAGGCCCTTTCGACTCAAATAAGAGACCTCGAAGACAGACCTAGCTCGAGCGGAGGTCGGGACGTCAAGCGGTCAAGGTCGAGCTCCAGAGCTCTGCAATCTGCTCGAGATCATCGAGGAAGGTCAAAGTTGGTCAAGCTCGGGAACTCGGGAGCGACCGAGACCCGAGCACTCCTTTGCCCGCTCGAGATGCTTCATTTGGTCAAAGCTCGAGGTCATCCTCCCCAGGTCAAAGATGGTCAAGGTCAGGAACCGAGCACACCTTTTCTGCTCGCAGAGATTAAGTCCACGAGCACAGCTGGACAAGACCCGGCACGAGGCAACCCGACCCATTTTCTCGGAATCTCGGCACACCTCTTAATGTCCGACCGGGGTCCCACATGGTGTAGTGGTGATACTGTTGCCGGTGGCCGGCACGTGCCTCCAAGGTGTCATAATTCCTAGCTCATCCCTAGGGAATATTCCGCCAAACCCGGCTGTCTGAGGGACCCAGATACCACTAGCGTGGGAGTGGACAGCCTGGAAATGAGAAGAGCGGGAAAAATGGAGTATAAAAGGAAACGAAGGGGAACGTTACAAGGGTTGGCATTTCTAATTCACAGGGGGTTAGATTTTTTGAGAGAAAAAAGGATCTGTAAGCTCAAACAGGTTCTTCCTATTCTAAGCTCTCTCATTTGATTTTCTGAAAACACCATACTTATCCAAAAAGGGGGGGCGAAATAATACCCCTTTCATCTTTCCGGTCTCCCTCATTAAGGGAGATACCAAAAAGACAAACCCGATTACTGACTTGAGCGTCGAAGGGTTTCGGCGAACTACGCCTGGCGACCCCGACCGGTTTTACGTGAGTACGGTCCAGAGATCTCCGCTCAAGAAGGCAGTGAACAAGGCGAAGGGGTAATCCTGCTCGAGCTTATCGCGAGCAGAAGGATCGAGGCACTGTTTGAAGCCGCGAGCAGAAGGTTTAAACAGTCTTGTTCGAATTGCTTGGAGACACTCGTTCGAAGGTTCGAAGCACTCGTTGAGGCACGCGGAAAATCGCATCAACATGAAGCTTTCAACATCAGGCAGTGTCAGCACGGTCATGAAGGTATCTTACTATCTATTGCCCCTCTTCTTTTTCAATAATACGTACAATACAATACCCATATAAATCGTTTACAGCAAAGAAATTTTAATTTTTACAAGGAATTGTAATTTTAAAAGAGCTTTTGTTTATGAAATTCAGGTACTGGCAATTATGGGTCAATAAAACTCATTAGTATCTTCATATAATTTTATCAATTTCTCAAAATAATTAATTAAATCAAATTAATAAACAGTCTTCCTTCTTCAAATTTTTATGAAAGAATTCAAATAAACTAAAAGAATCTTTTAGTAATTTTGACAAACTATTTGATATACCTATAATTAAGTAACCTAAAATCAAATATTGCCTAAATTCCTTCTGTTCATCTTTAGCTAGCTAGACCTTGGTTTGAAGAGATAAAGCTCTCGTTACAACTTACAAATACAAATTTACCAATGGGCTTATAGTCTAGTGGGAGAGTCATTGCACTCACAATCTTGAGAGCAAGAGTTCGAGCCGCTACAGCGGTTATTTACAAAAAAAAACTTACAAATACAAATTTTATTTGTACACTTTAGACTTAAACTCTCTACTATGTTTTCAATTTTGAGGTTCCATTCCCGTCAGTGATTTGAACTTGGTGAAGAGAACAATGTTCCACTGAGACTCTCTTCTAGTCAAAACAAAAAATCAAAGACATAGAAATTTTGTATTATTGGCAAAACCTAGAGAGAAGAATCTTCCAATATAATTGGAAATGGGGTCAGTGTGCTATTATTCCCAGACAATGTCTCCTCATTTGGTAGATGTCTGTTGCCATCTGTCCAATCAAATATGCATGTATGGGTCCAATAATTTGATCATCGCATCTCTTTTCTCAATATCACGGTATCACCTAGGTAAGACTATGAATCCAAAAGTCACTTGAAATCTATGGCTTTTAGCAATGAAAGTGAAATAGAATTTTGTTGGATTGTTATTGACACTAGAAGGAAGTTGAGATTGGGAAGAATCAAAAACTTAATTTTGTGCATGCAATTTTAATTTTAAAGTGCCTTTGTTTATGAAATCCTGCTAGCGCTCTTCTGGGTCACACGGTAGATGCCATATGAACCCCACTTCAAAAGCTTCCTAGTATATTTTATCATTTCTCTTTCCTTCAGTATATAAGTTTTAGACTTAGAATTTTCTCTTCTTTTCTTTTTTTTTTCTTCTTTTGTTCGTAAAATAGTAAACGAATTAAATAAGCCCACTTATTTTGTGATTTAATTTTGTGTAAACTTTTCTTGCGTTTCAAATAAGGAAAACCCATTAATGTCTCTATATAATTTCATCTAATTTCCATCAAAATAATTGATTAAATCAAATCAAACAAGCAAACAGCCTCTTCTGTTTCTCTGAAGCATTAAGAAATAATTTGAATGAACTAAAAAAATCTTATACTAGTTTTGACAGACTATTTGGTATGCCTATTTAATATTTCCCATGAATTTTTTTAATGTATAGTGAGCAATGACACTTATCTTGTGGTGCGTCAAATTGTGACGTAGTGTTGTTTTGTTAATTCATAATTTTATCAATATTTTTGAGATGTTACCAAAATATGCATTTTATGTATAAAGTTGCTCTTTCTCTCTCTCTCTTAAGTAGTAAAATTCATTAGAAGGGCTAATACTAGAAAAGTGACTTTCGCTAATACTATTTTAGTATCATATGCAGCTATGCCCAACTCTAAATAGAAACACACAAGTAATTAAAATATCATCAATTTGCAAGCAGCCACAGCTAACATACTTAAGGATGGCCAACGACTTGTGCCATGTTGTGCCTAATTTTTTTTCCCCCCGAAGTATGCAAGCAACCACGGCCCGAACACGGCAAAAAAGCCCACCACCTTTTTTTTTAAAAAAACTTGCTTGACCTGCTTTTTCAAACCTATGTACCATTTCTTCAAACTCATCAGCCTATGCAATTATAAATTTATAAATAATAATAATAATAATAAAATTTCTATTAAGAGAACAATTAACATTTCATTAAGACGTTAATACAATTACACAACTATATAATCTAATTTCAAAACCAATTATAATACAACAATATATAAGTCTAATTCTATAGATCATGCAATGAATTAATGATTAATAAAAATTAAAATTACAACCCTAGAGTAATGACAACAAGAAATCACAACTACGAAATACCGATTACGACAAATTACAACTATGAAAATACAAAATATTGATTATTAATTACGAAATAACTCGTTTTAATCACAACTATAGATACAGACTACGACAAGCGAGTAAGGTTAATTCTGTCTTGAACATTGGCGAGCTAAATATTTTAACATGTGTCGATGTAAACCACTTGTGTCATGGTAAATTGAATAGATAATTTTATTTATTAAAATCATAAAATTATTTATTCATTTAATAAATTATAAATATAAAATAATTACAATGTTTTTTTTAAACTAAGACTAAATTATTTTTAAAAAATCTATGATTAATTAATGGATAGGATTAGATGTAATTAATTACATTGACTATATTTATAAATAATTAGTAATATATATTTTTGGGTCTATATTTTCTCTCTCCAATTTATTCGTTCCTTAATTCATTTTCATTAATCTTGCTTTGTTGTCTTACGGTTTCATAGTATAACAAAAGCTTATTGAAGAGAAAATAAGAATACTTCAAAAACAATAGTCATTTATGCCTTTTCTTTTTGGTTTGAAAAACAATTTATTCTCAATCTCTATTATTGTAAAATTAAAACACAATGAAACTTTAGAAGATAAAAGCTTCATTTTGTATGCTAGCTTGTAAAAAGTAAATCATAAATATTATGTAAGCTTAAGCGGCCATTATTGATATATAATTTTAGGTATGTGTGGAATTAATATTGACTTAAATAAAAATCAATCATTTTCGTTGAAATAAAATTTTCGCATAAGTATATTTTAAAGATCAAAAATTGCATATGTGTTTCGAGAAAGAAAAAAAAGGAAAAAAAAAAAAGGCTTCGCGTTAGCTAATTTAACTAGAGTTCCATTAGAAATGCATGATAATATTGTCAATAGTTTGGAAGTGAAAGAATTAAAGAGAAGAAGATGAAACAAAAACATAAAGAGATAAGTGAAAAATAAAAGAAAAACGATGGAGAGACTGTTGGAGAATTTGAAGGATGAAACACAAAGTTTATTAGAAAAAGTTCAAGAACATTACAAGAACAATTCACACACTCTCACAAATCGCTCTCAAGGGGCTTTGTTATACTTCTTATGCTTTCTTACTCTTAGACTTATATTTCACAACACAATAGCATAGGTATTTATAGTGAATAAAACACAAACATAATCATAACAATACACATCACCTAGCACATTCCACCAACCTTTCATCATAACACAAAACATATTCCACTCACTTATCATGCTCTAAAGGAATCATTTCATGGCATCAAATGTGTAAAGCTAACCTCCACTCAACATTATAGACCCATGATGATGAAGCATGATGATGGAGCATGATGATGGAAGGCCATGTACAACTGAACACCTTAACCCGATTCACGTGGCCAGATCACCATGTCGGGCAAGTGCGCTAGGAATTATGACACCTTGGAGGCATGTGCCGGCCACCGGCAACAGTATCACCACCGAACCATGTGGGGCCCTGGTCAAGACATTAAAAGGTGTCTGGAATTACGAGAAAGCGGGTCGGGTCTTGTCCGGCTATGCTCGTGGGCGTAATCTCGACGAGCGGGAAAGGTGTGCTCGGGGACCCGTTCTTTGCGGCGAGGAAGGGAGTGCTCGGTTCTCGACCTTGACCGGCTTTGACTCAGGCAACCTCGAGCAGGCGATGGAATGCTTAGCTCTCGACTTTGACCAGCTTTGAAGGGCTGCTCGAGCTAGGCTCGTCCTCGGGTGTCTTACTCGAGTGGAAGGGCTTCGAGGGCTCGTCCGATATTACCCAAACACCGGTCCCCGGTTTAGTCTTTTGAGTGAAGCGAGATAAGGCTGAAACTTCGATGATGAGGTGAATTCGCGACCTTTATGCTTCCCCACGTTCTTCTCGCTCGAACCTATAGTTGGCTGTGCTTGGCTCTGTCCCACCTGAGGCTTAGGCTTTGGGACCTCTGGCCTTGGTATTCCTCATGAGCTTCTTCTGCTCGGGCCTGCAATTGACCTAGGCTTCTTCTGCCGTCACTCCTGCTCGGGCCTGCAATTGACCGAGGCGTCTTCTGCTGTTACTCCTGCTCGGGCCTGCAATTGACCGAGGTGACTTCTGCTGTTACTCCTGCTCGAGCCTGCAATTGACCCAGTGTAGCACCGTCCCACTGGGACTTACGGTCGAGGAGATCTTACGGATCTTCCGCTCGGGCCTTTTAATTGACCGGAGCTTGATGATACTCCTGCTCGGGCCTGCAATTGACCCAAGCGTCTTCTGATGTTACTCCTGCTCGGGCCTGCAATTGACCCAAGCGTGGCACCGTCCCGCCTAAGACTTAGGCTTTGGGACTTATGGCCAAGGAGCTCTTCTTAAACTTCTGCCCGGGCCTGCAATTAACCCAGGCTTGCTGATACTCCTGCTCGGGCCTGCAATTGACCCAAGCGTGGCACCGTCCCGCTGGGACTTCTGGCCAAGGAGTTCCTCTTGATCTTCTGCTCGGGTCTTTTAATTGACCGGAGCTTCTCAAACTCCTGCTCGGGCCTGCAATTGACCCAAGCATGGCACCGTCCCGCCTAAGACTTAGGCTTTGGGACTTATGGCCAAGGAGATCTTCTTGAACTTCTGCTCGAGCCTTTTAATTGACCCGAGCTTCTTCTGATATTATTCCCGCTCTGGTCTTCAATTGACCCGAGCTTGGCACCGTCCCGCCTAATGAGTTAGGCTTTGGGACTTCTGGCCGAGGAGTTTTTCTGAAACTTCTCCTGCTCGGGCCTTTTAATTGACCCAAACGTCTTCTGAGTCTCTACTCCTGCTCGGGCCTGCAATTAACCCAAGCGTCTTCTGGTGTTATACTCCTGCTCGGGCCTGCAATTGACCCAAGCATGGCGCCGTCCCGCCTAAGACTTAGGCTTTGGGACTTCTGGCCAAGGAGCTTCTTCTGATATTACTCCTGCTCTGGTCTTCAATTGACCCGAGCTTGGCACCGTCCCGCCTAATGACTTAGGCTTTGGGACTTCTGGCCGAGGAGTTCATCTGCTTCTGGTCTTCATTTTGAACTTACATTATAAATGCTTTTCTTATTCTTACATACATTTATACTTTTACATATCCCATCCTGGGACGAAATCTTACATTAGCATTTTACAATACAAAGAGACCTACTGGAAATACTTCCTCAGGAGTTGTGCGTTCCACGGCCTCTTGATCTCTCGTCCGTCTGGATGAGCTGGCCGGTATGCTCCTGCCTTCCATTCCTTGATTCCCCCCTCGAGTCGAGCGAGGTTATCTGCATGGTTTCCTTGGCAGCTACGGCGTAGCAGCTCCTCGCCACCCTTTGGTCGCCTTTCACGACCCCAGTGACCCCGTTTACTCGATACTTAAGGGCTAAATAATGGGTGGATAGCACGCATTGGCTGATCCTCATGAGCGGCCTCCACTAGAATCGCTCGAGTGCAGGTGGCTTCATCTACCACCACGAAATCCGAGCATCATGTTCTTCTCGAAGGCTTTGAGCCCATGGTTGCTTGCCGGTTTGATGATTCCTAGAGGTATTAGCTTTCCTCCCGAATCCTTTCAAGGAAGTGCTCGATCCGCTCGAGGCTCGCACTGTTATTCCTAAATCCTCGAGTGTGGATTTGAAGAGAATATCTACAGAGCTCCGGAGTCAACCGATGATTCGGTCAACTTCACTTATTTGCTATCTTGGCTTTTACCACGGGGCATCCTCGTGAGGTCTGACACCCCTCCTCGTCTCCATCCAGTCCACATGATTGGTACTGCTGAACCTTGGCCTTCTTGGCAGCTGGAGCGTGACAGGACTTCTCGGCCAGGTGCGGCATATCAGCGATAGTTTTTCAGGCCCTATTTGAACTTTCGGCCATTGTGGGCCCTCACGAGATTACCCTCGTGGACCGGTGGTTACGTGTCTATTTCAGTAAGCCTGGCCATCTTCCTCAGTTCTTTGCTCAACTACAGGTGTCCCCTTCGACAAACTCATCCAAGTCTAGGTTCCTAACCGGATCCTCCACTGGTTTTTCAAATCACGGCATTGTCTTTGTGGAGTGGCCGTGGTTACCATGGAAGCAGCGAGCAGCCCTTATCCCGCTTGCCGGTGACTTGGCCATCGGCGTTGGTAGGCTCGGTGAGTCCTCGCTCTTGACCACTTGAAGTATCTCTTGAGAGATACCTTCGACCTCAGATATCTTGTTCGTAGCGGGGCTCTGTTCCACTACTTATATTGCCTATCCCTGGGAAGCTTCTCGGTGAGGGTGGCAATGGGCGGTACTGCTTCGGTCGTGGTTCATCTCGAGTGCAGCTTGGCGGTTGGTTGCGGGGTGTGTGGCCATCATGGCCTCTGTATTCTCCGTGATCCGGCACGGAGACTGCGAGGTGGGTGAGGGACCATCCGCAGTGGGGAACTCTCGGTAAGGGTTATGCAGGCGGCCGGTCTCTCGCTGCCTTTGGAGCCTGTGTCCCTCGGGCAGGGCTCCCTTTCTCCTTCCTTCTTGCTCCACCAACCTGCTCACTTCTCAGTTTGGCAGCTTTTTCTTCTTCGATTACCATATCCATCTTTACTTGTTCAATGCAGCGTCCGAATACGAGCGGATCGAAGGACTCCACGAGGTTATACCATGGTCTCCCCATTCGAATACCATCCTTCGATCCTCTCGGAGCTTGGGGATGGTTAAGCGCACCAAGATCTAGAACCGATCTATGGTATCTTTTGATAAAATAAGAATACTTCAAAAACAATAGTCATTTATGCCTTTTTTTTTTGTTTGAAAAAACAATTTATTCTCAATCTCTATTATTGTAAAATTAAAACACAATGAAACTTTAGAAGATAAAAGCTTCATTTTGTATGCTAGCTTGTAAAAAGTAAATCATAAATATTATGTGTTGATGCAATTTTTCCGCGTGCCTCAGCGATTGCTTGAACCTTCAAGCAGTGCCTCCAAACAGCTCGAGCGGGGATCATGCAGATCTTACGCTCGCGGATTCAAATAGTACCTCGATCCTTCTGCTCGCGATAAGCTCAATCTCGAGCAGGGTTACCTCCTTCGTCCTGTTCCGCTGTCTTCTTCAGAACGGAGATCTCCCGGACCTGTACTCACGGAAAAGCGGTCGAGGTCGCCGGGTGTGTTCCGTGAAACCCTCCGACGCTCAAGTCGATGTCGGGTTTGTCTTTTGGTATCTCCCTAGTGAGGAGGCCGGAAAGATGAAAGTGGTATTATTTGCCCCTTTTTGGATAGATATGGTTTTTTCAGAAAATCAAAGTGAGAGAAGTCAGAATAGGAATAACCTGTGAGTGGATTTTTCCAACCCTTTGTGAATCAGAGAATCCAACCCTTATAACGTTCCCTTCGTTTCCTTTTATACTCCATTTTCCCGCTCTTTCCATTTCCAGTTGTCCACTCCCACGTTAGTGGTATCTGAGTCCCTCGGCGGTAGGGATTGGCGGAATATTCCACAGGGATGAGCTGGCTGTCCCTTAACCCGATTCACGTGGCGGAACACCATGTCGGGCAAGTGCGCTAGGAATTATGACACCTTGGAGGCATGTGCTGGCCACCGACAGCGATGATCACCACCGAACCATGTGGGGCCACAGTCGGACATAAAAGGTGTCTCGGGATTACGAGAAAATGGGTCGGGTCTTGTCTAGCTATGCTCGTGGGCGTAATCTCGGCGGCGAGGAAAGGTGTGCTCGGGGACCCGGTCCTCTGCGGCGAAAGGAGTGCTCGGTTCTCGACCTTGACCGGCTTTGACTGGGCGACCTCGAGCGGGCGAAGGAATGTTTAGCTCTCGACCTTGACCGGCTTTGACCGGAAGAGCTGCTCGAGCTAAGGCTGTCCTCGGGTGTCTTACTCGAGCTGGAAGGGCTTCGAGGGGCCTGTCCGATATTACCCAAACATTATGTAAGCTTAAGCAGCCATTATTGATATATAATTTTAGTTATCTGTGGAATTAATATTGACTTAAATAAAAATCAATCATTTTCGTTGAAATAAAATTTTCGCATAAGTATATTTTAAAGATCAAAAATTGCATATGTGTTTCAGAAAGAAAAAAAAAAAGAGAAAAAAAAAAAGGCTTCGCTTTAGCTAATTTAACTAGAGTTCCATTAGAAATGCATGAAAATATTGTCAATAGTTTGGAAGTGAAAGAATTAAAGAGAAGAAGATGAAATAAAAACATAAAGAGATAAGTGAAAAATAAAAGAAAAACGATGGAGAGACTGTTGGAGAATTTGAAGGATGAAACACAAAGTTTATTAGAAAAACTTCAAGAACATTACAAGAACAATTCACACACTCTCACAAATCGCTCTCAGGGGCTTTGTTATACTTCTTATGCTTTCTTACTCTTAGACTTATATTTCACAACACAATAGCATAGGTATTTATAGTGAATAAAACACAAACATAATCATAACAATGCACATCACCTAGCACATTCCACCAACCTTTCATCATAACACAAAACATATTCCACTCACTTATCATGCTCTAAAGGAATCATTTCATGGCATCAAATGTGTAAAGCTAACCTCCACTCAACATTATAGACCCATGATGATGAAGCATGATGATGGAGCATGATGATGGAGGGCCATGTACAACTGAACACCTTATTATTTTGTAAACAAGTTTATTGTTTTCAACACTCCCTCTTAAACTTGTTTCTGTGATTCTAAATCTTCTTGCTAGAGGAGTTTAGTGAAATTATCACACTTGTTCTTTGGCTTTATTCTTCTTATTTTGATTGAACAATGCCCTGTAGGAATATGCATTTAATCTTTTTTTTCGTACTTGTAATCGTTCTCCTTCACTTTCGCCGTTAATTTCTTCGATTTCCATAGCCAATTGTTTCGTAACACCCAATGAATTTCTCAATCTAATAAAATCTTCTTGTTTCAATGGCTTAGTAAATATAGCAGCTGCTTGATCTTGAGATTTGACATACTTTATTTGTACAACCTTTCTTTCAATACACTCTCTTATGAAATGGTAGCGAGTGTTAACATGCTTACTTCAATCATGGAGGACTGGATTCTTTGATAGGGCAATTGCAGACTTGTTGTCAACAAAGATCTCAGTTGGATCTATTTGGAGCAAACCCAACTCCTTCAACAAATTTCTTAGCCAAATTGCATGGCAAACACCTGAAGTAGCAGCTACATACTCAACTTCACAGGTGGAAAGTGTGACAATTGGCTGCTTCTTTGACATCCACGTGAAAGTAGTGTTTCCCATGAAGAATACAAATCTAGAGGTACTCTTTCGATCATCTAAATAATTTCACGTATAGAGGATAATTTCGTAATTTTCGCTTTAACGGTGATTTTGTAATCTAAATTGAGGATAAATTGGTAATCTTATGGGTTGAGGGTAAATTAGTAAATTATGAAATTGAGGGTAGTATAAGTTCGGATATGTTATTGTTAATCACGAATACGGGATTAATACGGTAACCCGGGAAAAGATTGAGAGTTGTAATATTAGGACGAATATTTATTTAAGGCGTTATTTTTGCGAGATTAGTTCGAATTATAATTATGGAAAGTAATTATATCATTTCTGTAAATTAGGTGGATCTGCGGACGAGAATCTACCTGCGGACTTGGGTGATAGCCGAGTCTGAAATTATCACTGTGAGTGGAATATATTAAAATTATTTGATTTTTTTTATAGTAAGGCTTGTTTATGAAATAAATATTTAAAGTGCTTTCGTTAAATGGTTTTCCAAAATAAATGTTTATTGTGTATAAATATTGTGTTAAGTTATATTTATTTATTTATGCTCCGTATCGATCTTAAAATAGTAAAAGAGATTATTGATTTCTGAACAGGATTTAAAGTTCCGAACTTGATTTTAAAGAGTATATGATTGATCCTGTGTATGATTTAAAATGTATATACATTGCTTTTGAGCATGATTCAAAGTATTTATATGTTGATTTCGAGAATAATTTAAAGTGTTTACATATGGTCTTCGAGCATGATTTAGAATGTTTATATATATGGATTTTGAGCATGATTTTAAGTAAATATATATGTTGATCTTGAGCCTGATTTAAAGTGTATGTACATAATGATTTCGATCATGATTTTAAGTTTTAAGCAAATACCCGTTCCCTCCAGATGAGATGAGATAGTAGGCCTTTGGGGCCCGTCTGAACACACATAAAGGCTTTGGGTCGTGTATTTGGGCGCTTTCGCCCTTTGGGGGCATATGCATGCATATTGAGATATGAGATCGGATGGTCCGGACACGATGTCGCAAGATGGCGCATCATAGCACGTCCGTTGAGATCCGGAGTATGAGTTATACTGATAAGCATGAGATGGTATGTCCTTTCGTCTATCCGTGTAGCTCTGGGCATGATGGTACTCAGGCAGTACATCATTGCCGTCCGTTGAGGTCCGGATGAGACTAGATTATCCCCAGGTATTTGTTTAAGGATATTTGTATTATTTAGTATTTGATATTTCAATACGAGATGATATTTCAATATAAGATGTTTTTATTGATTTTGTGACGATGATCAATTTTGCTTATGTTCGAATATGATTGAATTGAAAGAAATTTTACATTCAAATAATTATTTGAGAAAAGTAATTATACAAGTGATGCATTTCTTTTTAAAAAGTATTTTATATTTTAAAAGCTACTATCCACTCATCGAGTTTTATACTCATTCCTATTTTATTATATTTCCCCAGGAGATTATAGGTACAACGATTAACCCGAAGATTGTACATAGTTGGAGTCATTTGGGCCATCGAGGTTGTTTGAGGACATAGAAAAATTATTTTCTTTTGGTTAATGTATAATTATCATGTTTTGGATTTATATTAGGGATGTGATATATGAATTATGAAACGTGTGTATTATTGGATATGTTATCGAATGAGATTGGGTTGATGCGATTGATGTTTGATAAATGATTTGGGAGTGCTTGTGTTGTAATTGCAGGTTTGGAAATGTTATATATTTAGGGAGGTTCACTGAAATTTCGGTAGAATTCTCATTAATAAGATGATTTTAATATTTAAGTTCAATTTCTTAAGATAGGTAGCCTCCGGATATGAGGCGGGTCGTCTCAAGTAATTTATGATACTTATTTGTTAAAAAGAAAAATAGTACATATGTATATAATTATTGACACTTTTAACAAAGTGTCGATGAAACTAAGTGTCGATAATGACCAATTTTCTAGTAGTGCAATTTCATTGCTTGATGATGGTTGTTTCATACAAGGTCATGATTATTGTTGCTTTGAATGGTTTGGGGAACCCGAGTTCAATATTTGAAGTTGGTGTATTCAAGAAAGTATTGCGTGTATTTATAACTGCAGCAATACTCAAGCTTGGGCAAGGTAATCATGGACAGTATATATTTTGCTCATGGTCCTTTAGATGTTTTCTGAATCATCATCACACTGGTACGTTGAGACGACCCGCCCCATATCCAGAGGCGACCTATCTTAAGAAACTGAACTCAAATATCAAAATCATCTTATTAATGAGAATTCTACCGAAATTTCGGCCGAACCTCCCCTAAATATATAACATTCCCAAACCTGCAATTACAACACAAGCATTCCCAAATCATTTATTATACATCAACTACATCAACCCAAACTCATCCGGTGATATATCCAATAATACACACGTTTCATAATTCACATATCACATCCCTAATATAAATCCAAAACATGATAATTATACATTAACCAAAAGAAAATAATTATTCTATATCCTCAAACAACCTCAGTGGCCCAAATGACTCCAATTATGTATAACTTGGGTTAACTGTTATACTATAATCTCCGGGGAAAAATATAATAAAATGGAATGAGTATAAAACTCAGTGAGCTCAGTGAGTGGATAGTAGTTTTTAAAACATAATATAATTACAAAAATAAGTGCATCACTTGTATAATTACTTTTCTCAAACAAATATATTTTCATGTAAAGACTTCTTTCATTTCAATCATATTTTGAACATAAATATATTTTCATACTGCCACAAAATCAAGAAAAACATCTCATATTAAAATACCATCTCATATTGAAATATCATCTCGTGCTGAAAGATCAAATACTAAGTAAAACAAATATCCTTAAACAAATACCCAGGGGATAATCTAGTCTCATCCGGACCTCAACGGACGGCAATGATGTACTAATACCATCATACCCGGAGCTACACAGATAAACGAAAGGACGTACCATCTCATGCTTATCAACATAACTCATACCCCGGATCTCAACGGACGTGCTATGATGCGTCATCTTGTGACATCGTGTCCGGACCATCCGGTCTCATATCTCAATATCTGTCTGCATGCATATGCCCCCAAAGGACGAAAGCGCCCAAACACACAGCCCAAAGCCTCTATGTTTGTTCAGACGGGCTCCAAAGGCCTACTATCTCATCTCATCTGAAGAGAACGGGTATTTGCTTAAAACTTAAAAATCATGATCGAAATCATTATATATATACACTTTAAATCAGGCTTAAGATCAACATATATATATACTTAAAAATTATTCTCAAAATCCATATGTATAAACATTCTAAATCATTCTAAATACTTTGAATCATGCTCAAAAGCAATCATTCTAAATCATATGTATATACATTTTAAATCATACTCAGGATCAATCATATACTCTTTAAAATCATGTTCGGAAATTAATCATCTGTTTTACCATTTAAAATCGATACGGAGTATAAATAAATAAATATAATTTAACAAAATATTTATCTGTAATAAACATTTATTTTGGAAAACCATTAAATAGTAACACTTTAAATATTCATTTCAGGAACAAGCTTTACTATAAAAAAATCAAATAATTTAATATATTCCACTCACAGTGACAATTTCAGACTCGGCTATCACCCAAGTCCGCAGGTAGATTCACGTCCGCAGATCCACCTATTTTACAGAAATGATATAATTACTTTTCATAACTATAATTCGAACTAATCTCGTAAAAATAACGCTTAAAATAAATATTCGTCCAAATATTACAACTCTCAATTTCCCCGGCTTACTGTATTAATCCCGTATTCGTAATTTACTAATATAATCCGAAATTATACTACCGTCAATTTCATAATTTACTAATTTACCCTCAACCTCATAAAATTACCAATTTATCCTCAATTCAGATACCAAAATCACCCTCAAAGCTGAAAATTATGAAATTACCCTTAGTACGCGAAATTACCAAAATGCCCCTACGGTCAACGTTGACCGGAATTGACCCAATGGCGGTGGGGAAGCTCAGGCTAGACACTTCTCGTCGAGGTGAGTCCAACGGTGCCGGTGGTGTCCTCCCACGCGCGGCGGCGAAGCCGAATCGAGCTTGTGAAGCCGCGGCTCCTTGGGGTGATCGAACGGCGGCAAATCGGCCTCCTCGGTGTCGGTGACTGGTCGGGAATGGAAGATGGTGAGGTGGGGAAGCTTTTTGCAACCGGTGGCGTGGCCAAAGATGGCCGGAATCGTCAGCGATCGTCCGCGCAAACCCGCGGACTTTCGAGCTTCACCGGCGGCGTTCCACGCGTTTTCCGGCAGTAAGGACGGCTGGGGGTGGACGGCCGGCTCACAAGCTTCCGTTTGAGACCTTGCTCGGCCGGTGAGGTGGCCGGCTCACATGTATTTGTATCATTGCTATTTTCTAGTACAATTGATCTAGGTATGGCGTGCTAAATCAGCAATTTTCAGTTTTGCAGTTAGATAATAAACAGCAGGACAGGGATCAAGTTGTTATTCTATTCCAGGACATGCTCGAGGCTGTTACAAGAGATATAAAGGAGGACCATATATCCAGGTTTTATATCTTGATGTTGATTGTCTGTTTAAGCACATTTAAACTGCAGTTCGTTTCTTATGAAACTTTCATCTTTCTTAAAATGTTCTGATAGAGTCAGTCCAAGGCGGAGCATGAAGGGATGGTTCCTCCTGAACTGTGTTATCGGTTATTTGCATCGTATGGAGCTATCAGATTCCCTGTAACAGTGACAGAAGCTTGGAAAGAGAAGGTGGGTCCAGAACTTTTAGAATGTATATAACTCCAACTTCTACGTACATGTAACCTTTTTTACCTCTTTCATGTTCAGATCAAACGGCTTTATCTGTTGCTTAGCACAAAAGAATCTGCTATGGATGTACCATCCGACTTAGAAGCTAGTAGGCGCATTTCTTTCTACTCAAATTCATTGTTTAGGGACATGGCTGCTGAACCTAAAGTTCGCAACATGCTTTCTCTCTTGTAAGCATTCTCTCATTTCATTTGTTTGCCCATGGCATCGCATTTAATTCGAATTACTGATATATCTCACTGAGTCAAACAGGTTCAGGTGGGCCTCCCGGCCCTCAGTTGCGTTATTCGGATTACCTTATCTTCATGGTTGTCACTGTTAGTTTTCACACGATATTAATACCTACTAGTTTGTTTGCATCAGTTGGTTGGGCCATTCTGAGGTGCAGGGACTGATTTTACTTTTTCCATTATTCTCAAAATTCGTATTTGTCATTGCCATTTTGTGAGCTTGATGGTAGGAAAAAGATGCTTATTTTGTTTTGACCTGATTTCACTTTTCCCCAATGTTTCAAGTTCTTTTATTTGTTAACTGTATGATCAAAATTTTAATGATCTCACCGTGTCGAAGGTAAACACTGTTTTAAGCGTAATTTTCCTAATGACTCACTTAATTTTAATTATAGGGTTTGGATAATTAGCATTCTCTCCTTCAATTTCGTTAATTGTTTTATTTTCATTCTCGTTCACAGAAACTGGATGAGGCTGCTGTGCAACGAGTATTCATGAAGTCAATGGACAATTATGTTACATGGTGTGACTACTTGTGCATTCAGCCTGTGTGGAGTAGGTATAGTTTTTAACCCTTCGAAATGGTACTTAAAATGAGGATATTGGTTGTCAAATTCTCCAACCTGCAGAATCAGCTGGATTCCTTAAAATACTCTCTGTTTCAACACGTTTATTCTTATGCCACTTCATATCAGAAGTTGTATGTCTTGACATAAACAACCTCTGTAGTCTAGGTTTTAATGGAAAATAATGTAAGACCTTTTTTGGGATCTTTTTGCCTTTTCCATTATCAAATTTATATCTAGGTTCATCACAAACAAGACATATATCAGCATCAACATTCTCTTTCCAAAATAAAACACAGTCATTTTCACACGCACAAATGGATTCGTACCCCAGCCCTAAGTCACGCAACATTTTCTTAGCCTCATAGTATGATTTTGGAATTTTTGAATCTTCAGGGAGCAAATCCTTCAAGAATTGGAGCAACATATCAAATGATTTATCACTCCAATGATTAAGTACTTTGATGTGCATTAACTTGACCGTACAAGTTAAAGCTGAATACTTAGAACAACCAGGATATGCTTCTTGTTTAGCAGCATCAAATAATTTTTCGAATTCATGGAAGATATTTCTAGCTTCCGCATTATTTCATTCTGGTAGACCTGTGTCAATATTCATATATGTTTCCCCACACATGTCAAACAACCTCTCAAGACATGCATCATCATCATCATCATCATCACCATTACCCATTTGATTTGTATCCTCATCGAAACTAGCACTACCACTGCCAATTTCAGGTTGTTCTCCATGTAAAGTCCATTTTTTTAACTTTTAGAGAATCTTTTAGGATCAAATGGCTTTTAACAGTTTCTACATTAAAAGATCATGTATTCTGACAATCTCAACAAGGACACCGTGTCTTACCATCTTGGTCTAAATTTTTTTCTGCAATTTTAATGAAAGACTTAAGACCGTCACGAAACTCTTGGGACAATCTATTTGGCAACCACATCCATTTCTTATCCCCAACGAGGTCCAGTTAAAACAAACAATCTATTAGTTTATTAGTTATGAGCTTCGATTCTTATTATTTTTCCTGTTCCACATTGGTGATTTTATGAAAATTAAATCCCATATATTTTAATCATTAAATTGAGTGTAATTTTTGCAAGGACATTCTATAATTATACGATAGTGGTGATGAACTAATATTTCAAGGAGTTGATTCTTTCTATTTTATTGGTTTTCTGCAGTTTGTTATAGAAAGTCTAGTTTATAATTTAGTGATCATTTTTCAGTATTGGAAAAAAAATCAATATGACACTTATCTTGGAACTATTAATTATTAAAGTATAGATATTAAAAAGTCAATAATACATGGCTCGTGAAACTATTAATTATTAAAATATTAAATATTTTTATTTATTGAATATATATTTCAAATATATTATGATAGTGGTTGGGCCATTCTGAGGTGCAGGGACTGATTTTACTTTTTCCATTATTCTCAAAATTCGTATTTGTCATTGCCATTTTGTGAGCTTGATGGTAGGAAAAAGATGCTTATTTTGTTTTGACCTGATTTTACTTTTCCCCAATGTTTCAAGTTCTTTTATTTGTTAACTGTATGATCAAAATTTTAATGATCTCACTGTGTCGAAGGTAAACACTGTCTTAAGCGTAATTTTCCTAATGACTCACTTAATTTTAATTATAGGGTTTGGATAATTAGCATTCTCTCCTTCAATTTCGTTAATTGTTTTATTTTCATTCTCGTTCACAGAAACTGGATGAGGCTGCTGTGCAACGAGTATTCATGAAGTCAATGGACAATTATGTTACATGGTGTGACTACTTGTGCATTCAGCCTGTGTGGAGTAGGTATAGTTTTTAACCCTTCGAAATGGTACTTAAAATGAGGATATTGGTTGTCAAATTCTCCAACCTGCAGAATCAGCTGGATTCCTTAAATTACCCTCTGTTTCAACACGTTTATTCTTATGCCACTTCATATCAGAAGTTGTATGTCTTGACATAAACAACCTCTGTAGTCTAGGTTTTAATGGAAAATAATGTAAGACCTTTTTTGGGATCTTTTTGCCTTTTCCATTATCAAATTTATATCTAGGTTCATCACAAACAAGACATATATCAGCATCAACATTCTCTTTCCAAAATAAAACACAGTCATTTTCACACGCACAAATGGATTCGTACCCCAGCCCTAAGTCACGCAACATTTTCTTAGCCTCATAGTATGATTTTGGAATTTTTGAATCTTCAGGGAGCAAATCCTTCAAGAATTGGAGCAACATATCAAATGATTTATCACTCCAATGATTAAGTACTTTGATGTGCATTAACTTGACCGTACAAGTTAAAGCTGAATACTTAGAACAACCAGGATATGCTTCTTGTTTAGCAGCATCAAATAATTTTTCGAATTCATGGAAGATATTTCTAGCTTCCGCATTATTTCATTCTGGTAGACCTGTGTCAATATTCATATATGTTTCCCCACACATGTCAAACAACCTCTCAAGACATGCATCATCATCATCATCATCATCACCATTACCCATTTGATTTGTATCCTCATCGAAACTAGCACTACCACTGCCAATTTCAGGTTGTTCTCCATGTAAAGTCCATTTTTTTAACTTTTAGAGAATCTTTTAGGATCAAATGGCTTTTAACAGTTTCTACATTAAAAGATCATGTATTCTGACAATCTCAACAAGGACACCGTGTCTTACCATCTTGGTCTAAATTTTTTCTGCAATTTTAATGAAAGACTTAAGACCGTCACGAAACTCTTGGGACAATCTATTTGGCAACCACATCCATTTCTTATCCCCAACGAGGTCCAGTTAAAACAAACAATCTATTAGTTTATTAGTTATGAGCTTCGATTCTTATTATTTTTCCTGTTCCACATTGGTGATTTTATGAAAATTAAATCCCATATATTTTAATCATTAAATTGAGTGTAATTTTTGCAAGGACATTCTATAATTATACGATAGTGGTGATGAACTAATATTTCAAGGAGTTGATTCTTTCTATTTTATTGGTTTTCTGCAGTTTGTTATAGAAAGTCTAGTTTATAATTTAGTGATCATTTTTCAGTATTGGAAAAAAAATCAATATGACACTTATCTTGGAACTATTAATTATTAAAGTATAGATATTAAAAAGTCAATAATACATGGCTCGTGAAACTATTAATTATTAAAATATTAAATATTTTTATTTATTGAATATATATTTCAAATATATTATGATAGTGGTGATGAATTAGTATTCCAGGAGTTGATTCTTTTATTGTTTTTCTACATTAAGTCATCACAAAATTTAGGTTTATAATTAAAAAGTCAATAATACATGGCCGGGGAAACTATAAATTATTAAAATATTATCAGATAATGACTCAAACAGAATATAATATAAAAATGCCCCTATTGGGATGTCTACTTGGCTGTTATATGATGGCTTATGGTGTGCGACCTCTAGGCTACACAATGTATCAAAAAAAAAATACCGAACAAAAAAAAATCTAACCTTGATGAATGGAGAATGGAGAATCCCTAGGAAAACGTGATGGATGAGAAAAAGGAACTGAAGCTGCTCGATGAAAATCCCTAAACAAAAATTGTGGGTAATTCACAGTTCTAGGCTTATCCAAGAGATGTGTGTTATTTATGATGTCATTCTATGCATGTGTACAACTTTTGCAACTGCATCTCGTTTGTGCGAAGTTGTCTTACACCCATATGTCAACAACTTATGTTGCGTTTAATATTTATTCAGCCCTTGTTTTTGCGAAAGAATCATCCGATTCTGTATTAATTAAAGATTAATTAAAGGATAACAGGGGTTCTTCGATTTTCCATCATGTCTTTTCTACTTGCTACTATCCGAAATTTCTAGATAGCAATTCCTCCGTTTGAGTTCGATTCTGCTAGAGCCATGACTAGTATAACAGCTCCAAGCATTATCGACAGGAAAAGTTTGACTTACATTCAACAACATACAGGAAGCTGCGAATAATTATAATGGGCGAGCCCTTCATTTTGCTTGGAGAAATTATGATGACTTCAATGAATATTTCTGGTAAGGTTTGCAAAACGTTATTTGTTAAGGATAATCTTTTACTAAATAAAGAGCTAAACTTTGTTTCCTTCCAGGTCACTTCGTTGTTTTGAACTTAGTTGGCCGCGGCGCAAAAGTTCTTCCTTTTTTTTCTAAAACCAACACCTGGGTTACAAACCTAGGTTTGCAACTGTTAATTTTGCATCTGGTTTTGTTTTAGTTCTTGCGTTGTATTCTCCTTAGATATGCCCTATTTCTGCTCTGTCATCTCTTTATAACACCTTTTTGATGCTTTTGGTAAATGCTGGAATTAATGAGCAAAGTGAAAAATAATTTGATGTTTTCTGTCATCAAATGAGCTTTTTGGTGACAAATGCTGGTCTCTTAGATCTCTGCAATGAATCAGGAAAATGCGTTCTTAGTATGAATTTTTGCTGTCATTTAGTCAAGTAATTTTTTTTGTCTTGATCATCTATTGAGCGCGTGTTTTCCTGCTCATGCACTTGTCTGTAAACTTATAAACTGAAAATTTTGATTAATGTAGATTTACGATCCAGAGACAGCTTACCGATTAGTTTTGATATATGGAGATCAGTTAGATTCATTGTCTCTGAATTTATTCTATATCTATGACAAACGTATAATCACTATAAAGTGACATTTATGCTAGTTTGTCTGAAAGACTAGTCAATGCATGCCAATGAATTTGTAGGAAATTTCTGCCAAATCGATGATGATGGTATACCACCAAAGTTGAGATGTCCATATTGAAGATACCAAATCCAGGTTGGATCTTTATGACAAGTCTTGAGACACTTTGCAACATCATTTTGAATATTTAAAGAAAACATTCTATTCTTCGACATTCTCACTTTTGTAATTAGGTTTCTTTTGTCATCTCTTAAAAATTGGTGGCTACCATCTTTTATGCGAAAAAGGATGTTACCTTTTCCTTCACTCGACACTTTTGAATCATCTCCAAAAGTGACACTACCATTCATCGATTCATTCATCTCCATAAACATGCTTCGTTTCCACTCATGTGATTGCTAGCACTTGTGTTAAGATACTAAGTATTTTCTTGACATCCATTGTTGTCATTACGTGCTAGTAAAAGTGTGTCATTTCCATCATTCTTCTCTTCAACATAATTCACTTTCTCATCTACTATGTTGCTTGGAATTCTGTACTCTGAAGCATAATGCCCATACTTTTGACAATTATAGCACTACACTTGAGATTTTTCATACCTCGATCTTGGATTGTTTCTTCCTCGCCCTCTGTTTGAGCTTTCTCCTATTTCATTATTGAAGGAGCTTTTGTTGTTGAAATTCCAGCCTCGTCCATGACCACGACCTCTACCTCGTCCTCGGCCTCTTCCTCGGACATAGTGCCTTCTATCGTTGCTGAAGCTTTCTTCTCTTTTCTTTGGATTGATTTCCATCTTGAGCAGTTGTTCTTCGATCTCTTGCTTCTTCTTCAGTTTTTCTTCATAAGCTTGCAACCTTCCTTGAAGTTGTTCGATCGTCATAACCTTCAAATCTTTAGTCTCCTCTATTGTTACTACAATGAGGTCAAACTTGGAATCTACTGATTGAAGTATTTTCTCAATAATCCTTAGCTCTCTCAACTCTTCACCATTTCTTTTTAATTCATTAGCAACAGTCACAACTCTAGTAAAGTAATCAAAATTGATTACGATACTTTCATGTGTAAGGACTCAAATTCACCTCTTAGTGTTTGAAGACGGACTTTCTTAACTTGTTCTGCTCCTTTGTAAGAGGTTTCTAACTTCTCCCATGCTTTCTTTGAGGATGTTGCGCTGATGATCTTTTCAAAAGCATCTTCATCTAATGATTGAAAGATGAGATACTTTGCTTTGTTCTCTTTATTCTTTAAGTCTTTTAAATTCTCCTTTTGTGCGCATGATTAAAGTACCTTCATTTTCTGGTACTATAAAGCCCTTTTCCACGACATCCCACACATCGTGTGTACCTAATAGAGCCCTCATTTTGATGCTCCAATTGTCAAATTTGCTCCCTTTCAATTGTGGAACTTGAAATGACATCATACCACCATTTGCCATATCTCACAAATCTGAGAATGGAATCGAATTTGGAGATTCAGAATGCACGAATGAATCCGGAACATCGAAAAACCCTTGGGAGGTCTCGGGTCAACTTTGGTCAACGGTCAACGGTCAACACTTTTCTGGACAGCAAACTTCCGACGGCGATTCCGAGCTCGTTAGAACTCCGATCAGGCTGATTCTTACGGCATTACGTTCGTCTCATCGAGAGCTTCGATTTGATATGCTATCCTCCAAAACTTGTTCTGATACCACTTTGTTGGAGAAGTTGAAGGATGAAACACAAAGTTTATTAAAAAAATTCAAGAACATTACAAGAACAATTCACACACTCTCACAAATCACTCTCAGAAGCTTTGTTATGCTTCTTATGCTTTCTTACTCTTAGACTTATATTTCACAACATAATAGCATAGGTATTTATAGTGAATAAAACACAAACATAATCATAACAATACACATCACCTAGCACATTCCACTAACCTTTCATCATAACATCAAACATATTCCTCTCACCTAATATGCTCTAAAGGAATCCTTTAATGGCATCAAATGTGTAAAGCTAGCCTCTACTCAACATTGTAGACCCATGATGATGAAGCATGATGATGGAGCATGATAATGGAGGGCCATGTACAACTCAACACCTTATTATTTTGTAAACAAGTTTATTATTTTTTTCAACAATTTTGACACCATTAGATTATTTCTTTTATAACACCAAACACGGAACATACACATTTTCTGATAAATGCGAATAGCAATTGACCAATTTGACAAATCCATTAAAAATCAACTATTAGTTCGATTCATTCTAAAGTACCAAACTCGAAATATATACATTCAACTTTTATCACTCAAAACTTCAAGTTAATCAAGCATCATTTAGTCATACTTCGAAACAATCAAATTTACAATAACAGTCCAACAATCTTCAAAAATCGTTCATGAGGAGTGTCCAAAATGTTGTTTAAGTTCAAATGTTGCAGGAGCTCATAAACAGATATGATGATGAATTTGTGTTCTAAGCGAGGATTGGTATGGGTAAATCCATTTAAAACTAGAGTGTGTGTATGCCACGAGTTAATCCTTTGTTTGCCCATGGCATCGCATTTAATTCGATTACTGATATATCTCACTAAGTCAAACGAGTTCGGTGGGCCTCCAGTCCCTCGGTTGTGCTATTCGGATTACCTTATCTTCATGGTTGCCATCTGTTAGTTTTCACATGATATTAATACCTACTAGTTTGTTTGCATCGATGAGGTTGGGCCATTCCGAGGTGCACGGACTGATTTTACTTTTCCATTATTCTCAAAATTCGTATTTGTCATTGCTATTTTGTGAGCTTGATGGTAGGAAAAAGTTGCTTATTTTGTTATGACCTGATTATACTTTTCCTTAATGTTTCAAGTTCTTTTATTTGTTAACTATATGATCAAAATTTTCGGGATCTCACCGTGTCGAAGGTAAACACTTGTTTTAAGTGTAATTTTCCTAATGACCCACTTAAATTTAATTATAGGGTTTGGATAATTAGCATTGTCTCCTTCAATTTCGTTAATTGTTTTATTTTCATTCTATTTCACGAAACTGGATGAGGCTGCTGTGCAGCGAGTATTCATGATGTCAATGGACAATTATGTTACATGGTGTGACTACTTGTGCATTCAACCTGTGTGGAGTAGGTATAGTTTTTAACCCTTAAGATTCTTCGCGGCTATTCAGCAAGTTTGTATGTTATTAATGGGAAATGGTGTTAAGGACTACTTCTTATCACATTCTATTTGGAAGCTGTTGGCAAGGAAAAGAAAATACTCTTTGTTTCATTGTATTTGTTGATATGGGGTGAAGCTGCCAACGTTAGATTTCTTCCAGAATGTTTATGCTACGTATTTCATCATGTAAGTTAAACCTGAAGCTTAGTTTTTGTTAATTGCATCTTTGACTTGGTTCTTGGTGCTTGTTTTGTTTTATATGCACTTCTGAATCTTCTAGGCCTGTTCATTTACTCTCTCAACTAATTTTTCTTATTTTTATTTTAGTGTTTCTATTTTTCACCTTTCACCTTCCCTTGTGAAAAAGCGGCCACAATTCTAGTTCATTTAAAGTATCCATAGTTCAGATGCCTGGATATCATTGTGGTCAAAATTGTTTAATAGAGTTTTTCTTGAGAAATTTTTCCTTGCTGTCTTTGAATCTAACAAAGTTCCTCTCGGGCTTTGATGTGCTTTTCCAATTTTCTACTACGATTACACTACAGATGGCAAGGGAAATGGATGAGATTCTAAGGCAGCCAATAGTTGCATACCGGAGAAACGGTGTATCTTTCCTAGTCGAAGTTATCACACCTCTTTATGAGGTGGTTGCTGCAGTATGTCTCTAGTCTACGTAATGGCATGCTTACTGCTCATAAAACAGAAAAAAAAAAAAAAACCTTATATTTCATTTGCTTGTACTTATAGTTATATATATAATCTTTTGTTTCTTGGCAAAAAATATGCTTCTTATTTTTCGAAAATGAAATAAAAGCCTTATCGCTGAAGATTGTGATTTGTTGAAGATGCATTGCCATTCTTTGAATTTATTCTGTTTTATTGTATTTAATTTTCAAATTTTTGTCTTTTTAATGTTATGGGACTGGGTAATTCACAGTTCTAGGCTTATCCAAGGGATGTGTGTTATTTGTGATGTCATTCTATGCATGTGTACAACTTTTGCAACTGCATCTCATTTGTGAGAAGTTGTCTTACACACATATGTCAACTACTTATGTTGTGTTTAATATTTATTCAGCCCGTGTTTTCGAGAAAGAATCATCCGATTCTCTATTAATTAAAGATTAATTAAAAGATAACAGGGGTTCTTTCATTTTCCATCATTTCTTTCCTACTTGCTACTATCCGAAATTTCTAGATAACAATTCCTCCGTTCGAGCTCGATTCTGCTGGAGCCAAACAGCTCCAAGCATTATCGACAGGAAAAGTTTGACTTACATTCAACAACATTCAAGAAGCTGCGAATAATTATAATGGGCGAGCCCCTCATTTTGCTTGGAGAAATTATGATGACTTCAATGAATATTTCTGGTAAGGTTTGCAAAACTTTAATTCTTAAGGATAATCGTTTACGAAATAAAGAGCTAAACTTAGTTTAATTTGTCTAGTAAACTAATAATATTAAAGTATTTGCTAATATATAAAATAATTTTTAAAATTTAAATTATGATATTTATTTGAATAATATATTTGTATTTGTTATAAAATAATTTAATAAATATTTGGGTTAAATGGATTTTATAATTGATAAAATATACCTCATGCATTAATAATATTAAAATTATTTTATATAATATTGAAAATAATTTAAATTTTTAAATATTTATTTTTGTATTATGTTTTTATGTATTAAAAAATTTAGTTTAATATAATATAATATTGTAAAGTATTAAAATATTTTTTTATATACTGAAATTATTTTAAATTTTATTTTAATATTATAAATCTATAACATTGGAGCCAATTTTTTTGAATTAATAAAATCAAAAGATATTATAGTCAAATGGGATTTGAGTGAAAACTTAGTAAAAACTTGGGGATTTACGTGATTATTTTCCTAAATCTTGAGGGTATAAGTGATCTTTTTATAATTTACATTTAATTGCATATAGAACGAGGCTATTTGAGCTCATAAATTTTCTTTTTAGACCCATCATTTTATAAATTTTTTAATATCAATTTATCCTTAAATAAAATTACATTTAAGGACATGAGAATTTAAACAAACAATTAAAAATTACAATTTTTCACCTATATATGATGAATCATATCTGCTCTTTCTCTAAATTACATTTTTTTATTTGATAAAAATTTAGCGCTCTAAAAAAATTAAAAAAAAATGAATAAACTGTAATTAAAATAAACTATCACTAAAATATAACAATTAAAAATAAGACAACATTAATTAAGCTATAAATTATATATCCAACTATATAAGTATATTGTTAAATAAATTTAATTTTTATGGCTTATAAAATATGATTGCAATATGGAGTAATAAATAAATAGTTTTAAAATAGCAATCAACATTATTGTTAAATTACAATATTGAATTTACCTATACAATAAAAATTTCATTTCAATACTTAATTTAGGAAGCAGAATTAATGTTTTAAAATATTTATTTTTTTTCTTGATTGCATTGATTTTCTAACTTTTTTTTTCAAATTGTTTAATTTGAATTGCATTTTCTGTGCTTAAAGCATTAATTAAATATAAATAAATGATGACTCAGTTGAATTGGATTCAAAGTAAATACTAATTTACCAGTCTTAAAATTTTAATATAAAAATTAACTTTCATTGTTCCTTGGATAATCATATAATAAATAAATAATTTGTATTATCATAAACATTTGAAAAATAAAGGTTTGAGCCATATAAATTGCATATGCAATTGTTAAAAATGAAAAATTTGTTGAAGTGATAAGAAATCAAATAATTTATTTTGGAAAGAAAATAAGTATAATTAATTTGAAATAATAAAATAGGCATATCTATAATGATCAAAAGCTCAAGTATAAATAAGTTGAGTTTAACAAATCTCATGAAATAGGAAGATCAACAAGAAGAAAAAAAAATGTTCCAACAAAATCAAATTAGGTAAGATCCTAATTTTTGTGACTTACAATGTTTATTGTAGTTTATAAAAAGTAGAATAAGGGTTATAATAATGAATTTTTAATATATTGCAGTAAGTTAATATTTATTAAAATAAGAGGAGTAAAATGAAATTTATCTTTAAAATATCTTTTTTTGTAATAAAAGATTACTTTGGATTTTATAATAATAATTTAAAATTTAACCAAAAATATTAAAAGTTAACGTAGGCACTGGGAGCTTGAAACCGAAAAGTAGTGAATTAATTAATTGAAATATCGGAACCCATAAGTGAGAAAATTTAACTAAAATATGAGATTAATGTAATCCAATATAAAATCTAAAAAGTAACTTTAGTATCTAACCCAATTTATTAAAATCTCGCATAAGTAATAGGAATATTCAACATAAAACTATTGAAATTATTAATTGAAACTTATGTACCAATAAAAGAGAAAATTTAACCAAAATAGGGTTTCGTCTAACGAGAAGTAAAACTTACTTGTAATTTAACTTAAAATATTGATACTTAACAAATTTAATGTGAATATTAAACATAAAACTCGTAGATTAAAATGTTGAAACATATTAACCAATAACTGAGAATAATTAACTAAAATTAGAGACTAATCCAATAAAAAATAAAATTTTACAAAGTAAATTTAGTATTTAATTGAAATGATTGAAATCTTAATTAGATAATAGGAATACTCAACGCAAAACTAGTAGAGTTATTAGTTGAAATATATGAATCATATAAGAGAAAATTTAATTAAAATTAGGAAATTATTCAATGAGAAATGAAATATACATGAAATTTGATCTAAATTTTTGGTATTCAACGATTTCAATAAAACGCTAAACACAAAACTAGTTGACTGAAAAGTTAAAATACATAAACATATAATTAAGAAATCTTAACCAAAATCAAGAATCAATTCAATCAAAAATAAAATTTTGTAAAGTAAAATTTGTATCTAACCCAAATTATTAGAATTTTACCTAGATAACAAGAACATTCAACACAAAAATTATTGAAATTATTAGTTGAAATACATGCACTTACAGTAAAGAAAATTTAATCCAAATTAGGAACTAATCGAGCAAGAATTAAAATATACTTAAAATTTAACCTAAAATATTAGTTTTTAATACTTTTAGCAGGAACAATAAATGCAAAACTAATAGATTGAAAAATCAAAATATATTAACCTATAATTAAGAAAATTTAATCAAAATTTGATATAAATTTAATAAAAAATTAAATGTTATAAAGTAAATTTGATATTTAACCCAAATAATTAAAATGTGTAAGATGAGCCTTGTTTCAGACTGCGAGTTTTAATTTTATTTATGAAAGATTACGTTTCAAAATTGTTTTTTTTTTAAAAAAGGGCAAAAAAACCCTAATTTTCATTTGCAAATCACGCCATTGATAACTATAGTTGCGCTAGCCGGCAACGATAATCCTCTCATTCCGCCGATGATGGGCCCCTTGCGCCGGAGACAATAAGCCACTCATTCCACCGACAATAAGCCACCACCATTGTAACTGAAAACTCTAATTCTTCGTCCTCAAGGCTGGTTCACTTAAATCTCTTGCAAGGCTTATTCATGTGATTGGTGTGGCAGACCAGAAATGGTCGTAGGATGGTATCACTCACATCCGGAATTTGGTTGCTAGCTCTCTGGTGTTGACGTAAGCACACAGCAGGTTGTATTTTATTTTCCTGCCTCTTCATTACCCAGGATTGAGTGAGTAGTATGCAGTGGAACTGAATGTATAATAGAAATTTTCCGTGTGGGAGTAATTAAGTGCATCCAGTATCCTGATACAAATAATCTGGATTACATGATATCATTATCCGTGGAGGTTAAATTGTCTTAGGGCTATAAATGCTTAATTGATGCCTGGAATGCATATGCTTCATAGCTACTTTTAGTGGTGGTTTTTTTTTTTTTGAAATTACTTTTAGTGGCAATTATTAATTGATTGGAGTGGGTTCAATTTGACCATGTTTACACGTGAAACGAATAGACCTTCAAGGAAGTGGAAATAAAGTGATAGAATTACTCTCAGTGCCAATTTGATCAATTGTTGTTGGGATCATTTCTTTCTTTCTCAGCTGTCCTAATTTACTCTTATAAGATTTCAAGTGATAATTACTTTCATGTTTATGGATGCTTCCTCTTCGGTCTTAATTTTACAATTAAATTCAAATCAAAATGACTAATTTATTTCCCATTTGGCTTGTATTAGCTTCAAGCAGTAACAAGAAGAAACATAGCCGAGGAAAGGCCAAAAGAGTTGCTCAAGGGCATGATCTGATTGGTGAACATGACAGAGTAAAATATAATAAGATTTGATCTATTTATCTTTTACGAGCAAATTTTGAATAACTCCGACATATCTAGTTAATTGTAATTCTCTCGATTGGATGTGCCAACATGACACCTGAAATTGATTTATTAATTAAATTCAAACCATCAATCAATGGATGATATATATACTAGATGTTTGGGTAAATATCAGACAAGCCCCTCGAAGCCTTTCCAGCTCGAGTTAAACACCCCGAGGACGGACTAGCCGAGCATCCCTTCTGGTCAAAGCTGGTCAAGGTCGAGGAAATTCAGAGCTACCCAAGCCCCGAGCACTCCCTACCTGCTCGAGGTCGTCCCTCAGGTCAAAGCTGGTCAAGGTCGAGAGTCGAGCACATCTCTTCTGCTCGCATAGATCCACGAGCACAGCTGGGCAAGACCCGACCCAGGGCAACCCGACCCGTTTTCTCAGAATCCTGGCACACCTTTTAATGTCTGACCAGGGTCCCACATGGTGTGATGGAAATCTTATTGCTAGTGGTAGGCACATGCTTCCAAGGTGTCATAATTCCTAACGCACTTGCCGACATGGTGATCAGCCACGTGAATCGGGTTAAGGAAGCCGCTCATCCCTAGGGAATATTCCGCCAATCCGGTACGTTAGAGGGACCCAGATACCACTAACGTGGGAGTGGACAGCCTGGAAATGGAAAAAGCGAGAAAAATGGAGTATAAAAGGAAACGAAGGAGAACGTTACAAGGGTTGGCAATTTTCATTCACAAAGGACCTGTATGCTCAAACAGGTTCTTCCTTTTCTAATTTCTCTCACCGATTTTCTCCGAAAAACATCATACTTATCCAAAAAGGGGGGGCGAAATAATACCCCTTTTCATCTTTCCGGTCTCCTCACTAAAGGAGATACCAAAAGATAAACCTGATTCTTGACTTGAGCGTCGGAGGATTTTCACTGGGACACGCCCGGCGACCCACGACCGGTTTTACGTGAGTGCAGGTCAGGGAGATCATCATTCTGAAGAAGAAAACGGAGCAGGACGAAGGAGGCAATCCTGCTCGAGATCTAGTTTATCGCGAGCAGAAGGATCGAGATCTTGTTTGTATCCATGACGAGAAGGTTTAGAGGTCCTGCTCGAGCTGCTTGGAGGCCTTGTTTGAAGGTTCGAATCTTTGTTGAGGCACGCGGAAAAACCGCATCAACATTTTGGCGCCGTGCGTGGGGATCGGCACAAAAGCCTGATTTCCTAATACATTGAAGACACACAACACAGCGATGAGGGAAGCAGTAGAAGGGAGTAAGTCCAGAAGAATCAGTAACTTTGAGAGAGGTGGCCAATGAAGCCCAGAACAGAGAGATCCAGGAAAGAATGGATCGGATGGAAAAACAGATAGATACTACGACCTCCCGTTACAAGAATTCAAGGAGGGTAGAGAAAACATGTAATGATGTCCGAGTCCAGTAGAGGAATGCTCATGTTCGGGAAAATGCGGAGATGAAGCCCAAGACCTAGGGCACCAAATGTTGCGGTGAGAGAAGAAACAAACATGGAGGAAAGGGGTCTCGTCAACATTTGCGGGATCTGACCCTAACCTCTCGTGCGGAGGAGTTGGAGGGAGAGGTACGCGAGTTGGCACAAGTTGTGGAAGATCTTGGGAGGCAGAAAGAGTCCAAGTGGCGAATAATCTTTGGACAACGAATCTCCACTCTCCTCGGAGATCATGGGTGTCACGATCCACGTGACTTTCGCTTCCGGATCTGAAATATTCGGGAAAGAGTGATCCATTAGTACATATAGAGCGGTTCAACGACATGGCGAGGGTGCAAGGTGCAGTCGGCGACAGAGGTGCGGGGCCTTCGGCTCGCTCTTGAGGGAAGGGCGAGAGAATGGTACCATGAGACTCCACGGGAAGCATTTTGAGTTTTGAGCAGGATGTGCGGGGAGTTCGCGAGAACAATTCAGGCAGCGGTGACCCCGAAGATGACATGATGGAGTTGTCGAAGTGAGGCGAGAAGAAGGAGAGTCCCTCAGGAAGTTTATCAAAAGATACCATAGATCGGTCCTAGATCTTGGTGCGTTCAACCACCCCGAGCTCGAGAGGATTAAAGATGGGATCCGGATGGGGAGACCATGGTATAACCTGCTTGAGTCCTTCGATCCGTTCATATTCGGATGCGTATGAGCGGTGAAGCCGGATATGGAAATCGAAGAGGAAAAGGCTGCAAAGCGAGGAATTAGCGGGACCGGGAGGCGTCTGGGTTGGCTCGTCAGGACGGACGAGAAGTCAGAGGCAGTGGAGCGCACAACTCTCGAGGAAGTATTTTCGAGTAGGTCTCTTTGTATTGTAAAATGCTAATGTAAGATTTCGTCCCAAGATGGGATATGTAAAAGTACAAATGTATGTAAGAATAAGAATAGCATTCATAATATAAGTTCAAAATGAAGACCGAGTAAGAAGAACTCCTCGGCATGAAGTCCCAAGCCTAACTCATTAGGCGGGACGGTGCTAGCTTCGAGTCAATTGAAGACCGGAGGCGGGAGTGTTTCGAGAAGACCTCGGGTCAATTAAAAGGCTCGGCGGAAGAAGAACTCCTCGGCCGAAGTCCCAAAGCCTAACTCATTAGGCGGGACGGTGCCAGCTTCGGGTCAATTGAAGACCGAGGCGGGAGTGTTTCGAAGAAGCTCGGGTCGATTAAAGGCTCGGCGGAAGAAGAACTCCTCGGCCGAAGTCCCAAGCCTAACTCATTAGGCGGGACGGTGCCAAGCTTCAGGTCAATTGAAGACCGAGGCGGGAGTATCATCGGAAGAAGCTCGGGTCGATTAAAAGGCTCGGCAGAAGAAGAACTCCTCGGCCAGAAGTCCCAAAGCCTAACTCATTAGGCGGGACGGTGCCAAGCTCGGGTCATTTGAAGACCGAGGCGGGAGTATATCGAAGACCTCGGGTCAATTAAAAGGCTCGAGCATAAGAAGAACTCCTTGGCCGGAAGTCCCAAAGCCGAAGTCATTAGGCGGGACGGTGCCAAGCTTGGGTCAATTGCGAGCCCGGCGGGAGTATAACAAGAAGACGCTTGGTTCAATTGCAGGCCCGGCGGGAGTAGAGATTCAAGAAGGCGTTCGGTCAATTAAAAGGCCCGAGCGGGAGAAGTGAAGAAGAACTCCTTGGCGAAGTCCCAACTGGGCGGTGCCACGCTTGGGTCAATGCGAGGCCCGGCGGGAGTAGCGATGAGATGACGCCTCGGTCAATTACAAGCCCGGCGAGGAGTAATGGCAGAAGACACCTCGGTCAATTGCGAGGCCCGAGCGAAGTTCGAGAAGAACTCCTTGGCCGAAGTCCCAATCGGACGGTGCCACGCTTGGGTCAGTGCGAGCCCGGCGGGAGTAATGACGAGATGGCGCCTCGGTCAATTACAAGCCCGAGCGGGAGTAGCAGTAGAAGACACCTCGGTCAATTGCGAGGCCGGCGGGGTAGCAGCAGAACACGCCTCGACCAATTGCAGGTCCGAGCGGGAGTAGACGGCAGAAAGCGTGGGGTTAGTCTCATTTCCAATTTAATCTCATTTCTCGATCGCACGAAGGACGGTATCCATTGCTCATTCTCACTCAACGTTAATTACTTGATGGTTTCTTTGTTTTTCCAAATTAATTTAGTGATAGGTTTAAATTAACTTAGGGCTAGGTTATGTTTTCATTCACTATTGATTTTTAGTGTTGCATTGTGTTTCCAATGAGTTTGCATTTGTTCAATTGGTCGATCCTTATTTGTTTTCTTCAATTGCTATTGATGAAGATTCACAATTACAACTTTTCCTGCTTCTCACTTTGTTTTTGATTTGTTTGTGTTGCTTTTTTGAATTTGTTACTTGTCTCTTATGGTTTGATATTTTACAATTACTATTATGTTTATGCCTGTTTCCTTTGCAAATTTTTTTGTTTATTTCTTGCTCTGCTGCCTTAATTTACTCTTAGGTTTATGGATGCTTCCTTTGCTCTCCTAATTTGCAGGTGAAATTTCACTTGATCCTTAGCTATTGATTCATAATATCGGTGCATGATTAATATTTACTCTTCTTATTGTATATGTCATTAACTATTGATTCTACAGTTGATGATGGTAACAAATGAGCTTTTTAATTGACATTAAATTCAATTTAAAATGACTAATTTACTTTTCATTTGGCTTTGTATTAGCTTCAAGTAGTCAAAAGAACAGAAATGGGCGACGAAAGCCAAAAGTGTTGCACGAGGGCATGACTTGACATTGGAGAGACATGACAGCAGGTGTAAACTGTAGAAAATATTAAGACCGGACGACTCATGATTTTTATTTTTTCAGTTATTGTAATGTTCTTTGGGCTGAGAACTTCTGAATCTGCACTATGTTAAATCTCGTGGTATATTTACGTGATATCTTTTAATAATGGGAATGCTTTGAAATCAATTTCTCGTTTATTTTTGTCTTTTTTCACTTTTTGCAATGATTTGCATATTTATGTTGAAAAATAATAAACTTGTTTACAAAATAATAATGTGTTGAGTTGTACATGGCCCTCCATCATCATGCTCCATCATCATGCTTCATCATCATGGGTTTACAATGTTGAGTGGAGGCTAGCTTTACACATTTGATGCCATTAAAGGATTCCTTTAGAGCATGTTAGGTGAGTGGAATATGTTTAGTGTTATGATGAAAGGTTAGTGGAATGTGCTAGGTGATGTGTATTGTTATGATTATGTTTGTGTTGTATTCACTATAAATACCTATGCTATTGTGTTGTGAGATATAAGTCTAAGAGCAAGAAAGAATAAGAAGCATAACAAAGCTCTTGAGAGGAATTTGTAAGAGTGTGTTAATTGTTCTTATAATGTTCTTGAGCTTTCTCTAATAAGCTTTGTGTTTAATCCTTCAAATTCTCCAACAATTTATGCTATTCAGATACATTTAAAATGTGGACGATGCTTCTCTTGTATTCTTCAGTGGCATTTGGTGTTAATATTTGAATAATAATCCAGGTGGAGATGACGTAGTTCTTGCTGCAACTGATAATTCTCTTTTTAAATTTGATTTTGCTGATTACTAGTTATGCTGATGCTATGATCTAGTTGATATATGCATGATTGTAATTGAGAATTGATGTGTCAGTAGATAGAGTTTGTTGTGGATAGGTTGTTGGGTGCACTTTGGTATGGGAAGGTGTACGGTTTGGCGAATCCTTTTGATTGGATCTTGCTTCATGGGAAGACAGATTTCTTTGAAAGAGAGTCCGCGAAGGTCAAAAGGCTTCTCTTATGTCCAATCTTAATGGGAATGGTGGCAACCATGTGTTTGAAATTGACAAAGATTTTTAGCGGTATGATGTTAATATTATGTAATATTGCTGGCTTTTATTTGCTTGTTTTATTAGTTTCTTTGCTTAAGATATGGCACAAAAACTTAAATTATGTCTCGATTATGTTCATTTTTACTTGAATAATAATATATTAGTGTTATTTGATTTTCAATTAAATTCTAATTAATTAAAGATGGCATCAAGCTAACAGGGACAACCAAGTGTAAAAAATCATATTCCTAACTCGTCTAGTGATTTACATTTATTCAATATTCAAGTGCATACAAAAGCTTCTAACAAATTATACAATTGCTAGCTCAATGTCTCGTGGATGGGCCACCCTTATGTCATGACGGCATAGAGGACAAGCAATCCCCCTGGTGTTAAGCCATAAGCCCACACAGCTTGCATGAAACACTGCAAGTAGATAATTAAACAAAAGAAATAAAATTGATCAGTAGATAAAACTTACCATGCGTGCAAGGGAGAACTTTTAGATTTTCTCCCTCCTTATACTCATCGAGGCAAATGGCGCATGTTAAGTCTCCACGACATTGATTTGAAGTGAACAAAAATTGTTGAAAAATTTAAATCAAAGCACATGTTCAAAGTTTGGCCAAAATTGTTCAAAGTTTGGCTAAAAATTAGGTAATCACCAACCAAACTTTGACAATTTTAAAGGTTTGGTGAAATAGTGCTACCATGCATTCCTATAAATAGATATTGTTCTTCATTTGTTAAGGCATCCCATAATTGAGAGCAATTGCAAGTGAAGTAACTGAGAGAGTTAAGAGAGCTTCCACTTGAGTGCTAGGAGAATTCATTTGGGTGTATTTAGGTATTGGGTTTTTGTGAGTTTTTCCTAATTTGTAAATTCTCATTTGTTTGTAAAATTATCTTCCAGTCTTTACCCGTGGATGTAGGCTTTACGCCGAACCACGTAAATTATTGTGTCAATTTTCTTTGAAATTGTTTACACCACATTTAAGTTTCTCTAGAAGTCACAGTTACCATCAATTGGTAATCTGCTCAACATGCGCTTCCGCACAACAATTAGTATCAGAGCCGAAGGTTCGTACTTGAGATATACGATACTATTCATAGATACAGTACTAGATATGACCATTTGTACTTGGAGAACAGTCTATTGTAAGTAGTGTGTATTTTTGCATGTCTAGGAAAGTTCTGTCAACAAGACGATAAGAGTCTAAGGAGTCTGGGTTTTAAGTGGGACTATTGTGACCCCTCCATTCCCCTAGGAACTTTTCTGGTGCATTTATTCACACGAAATAAACATCATAGAGACTGCTTTTCAAGTGTGAATAGTTGTTGAAGGCACTGATTATTTGAGGTTGAGAAGGATGACAGAAGCGTCATCATCGTCTTCGTCAGCAAGGACGACTGTGACTAATGCAAAGTTTGAAGTGGAGAAATTTGATGGTACCAATAATTTTGGTATGTGGCAATGTGAGGTGTTGGATGTCTTATGTTAGCAAGAGCTGGATCTCGCTCTAGAAGAAAAGCCTGAAAAGATGGATGACAAGGAGTGGACAAAAATCAATAGACAGGCATGTAGTACTATTCACCTATGTCTGGCTAAAGATCAGAAGTACTCTGTCATGAGGGAGACATCAGCAAAGAATTTGTGGGAGACATTAGAAGAAAAATATATGAAGAAAACCTTGAAAACAGGCTTTATATGAAAAAGAAACTCTATCGACTCACGTATGCACCAGGTATGTCGATGAATGACCATGTGAACTCATTCAATAAAATATTAGCGGATTTGCTAAATTTGGATGAGAAATTTGAAGATGAAGATAAGGCATCGTTGTTGTTGAATTCACTTCCTGATGAATATGACCATCTCACTACCACTTTACTTCATGGGAAGGACAGTGTCACATTTGATGCTGTATGTAGTGCACTGTATAATGTTGAGACCAAAAAGAAAGATAAAAAGGGATACAGTTGCAGAAGTATTGACAGCAAGAGGTCGTTCACAAAGCTGCAAACCTAGAAAAATGGGCAAGTCTAAAGGTAGGCTTGCCAAAGATGAATGTGTTTTTTATCGCGAGAAAGGGTATTGGAAAAAGAATTGTCCTAAGTTACGAAAGGGCAAGGCTATTTCTGATGCATGTGTAGCCGAGCATGATGAGGAGTCAGAATTTAGTTTGGTTGGCATGACGTTGACATGTCAATCAGATGACTGGATTTTGGATTCGGGTTGTACTTATCATATGTGTCCTAATAAGAATCTGGTTTTCTAGCTCGAGGAGCTAGATGGTGGAGTTGTTTTTATGGGCAATGACAATGCTTGTAAAACCATGGGAATAGGTTTAATCCAATTGAAGAATCATGATGGCTCAATCCAAGTCTTGATGGAAGTTCACTATATACCAAGTTTAAAGAAAAATCTCATCTCATTAGGAGTCCTAGAATCCAAAGGGCTTACAATCACTATGAGAGATGGATTCTTAAAAGTAATAGTCGGTGCATTGGCGATGATGAAAGGCACAAGAAGAAATAACTTATACTATTTCCAAGGGAGTGCAGATTATTGGATCGAGCATCAACAGTTTCGAGAAAGGATGCAGATTCGGAGGCAACCAAGTTGTGGCATATGCGTTTGGGACATGCCGATGAAAAAGCTTTGCAGACATTGGTTAAGCAAGGCTTATTAAAAGGTGCAAATTCTTGCAAATTGGAATTTTGTGAACATTGTGTTTTGGGAAAGCAAACAAGAGTAAAGTTTGGTCTAGCAATTCACAATACAAAAGGGATTCTGGACTATGTTCACAGTGATGTGTGGGGACCTACCGGAGTAGCTTCTTTGGAAGGTATGCACTATTTTGTTACTTTTGTTGATGATTATTCAAGAAAAGTATGGGTGTATTGATGAAGAACAAAAATGAAGTTTTGAGTATATTTACGAAATGGAAGAAGATGGTCGAGACTCAGACTGGTCGAAAGGTTAAAAGACTTAGCTCGAGATAATAGTGGTGAGTACAAGAATGATCCATTTTACAAGTATGCCGAGATGAGGGCATTGTGCGACACTTCACTGTTCGAGGTACACCACAACGGAATGGGGTGGCGAACGCATGAAACGAACTATCTTGGAGAAATTTCGATGTATGTTGTCCAATGCTAGATTAGGCAAGGAATTTTGGGCTAAGGCTGTTGTATATGCGTGTCATCTGATTAATCGTTTGCCATCAACTGCAATTGAGGGCAAAACACCCATGGAAATGTGGACTGGTAAACCTGCTACTGATTATGATACTTTACATATCTTTGGTTCCACTGTCTATTATTATGTAAAGGAATCTAAGTTAGACCCAAGAGCAAAGAAAACATTGTTCATGGGTATAAGCGGTGGAGTAAAAGGATACTGGTTTATAGTGTCCGGATACAAGAAGTTCATTTTCAGCGAGAGATGTGACTTTTGATGAATTAGTCATGTTAAAACAAAAGGATTCATAAAGGATGACAACACCGGTAGTACTCCACGGCGAGTGGAGCTTGAAAAGGTTAAAGATGATCCGGTTAGTGTTGAAGAGGTAGATGATTCTCGATCAATCGAAGATGAAAAAGAGGTTCTAACTCAGGAACCTTTAGAGCAACAAGATTCAATTGCATATAGAAGGCCACGAAGAGAGATTCATAGACCTGCTCGCTTTGTTGATATAGTGGCCTATGCACTTCCAATTGTAGATAGTGATGTTCCTTCCACTTATAGAGAAGCAGTAAGTAGCCCTGAAAATATACAGTAGAAGTAAGCAATGGATGAAGAAATGCAGTCTCTTCAAAAAAATGGAACTTGGGAGTTAGTTACACTTGCCTAAAGAAAAAAGGCAATTTGGTGAAAATGGGTATATGCAAAAAGGATGGATTTCCTCGTAAGGATAAAATTCGATACAAGGCTAGATTGGTAGCGAAGGGTTACGCTCGAGAAGAAGGAATAGACTATAATGAGGTATTTTCTCCAGTTGTGAAACATTCATCTATTCAAATTTTGCTAGCCATTGTTGCGCATGATATGATCTTGAGCTAGTTCAACTTGATGTGAAA
>CM046811.1:52795783-52816148 GCA_025617385.1 Murraya koenigii | reverse complement strand
GTGTTATAAAAGAAATAATCTAATGGTGTCAAAATTGTTGAAAAAAATAATAAACTTGCTTACAAAATAATAAGGTGTTGAGTTGTACATGGCCCTCCATTATCATGCTCCATCATCATGCTTCATCATCATGGGTCTACAATGTTGAGCAGAGGCTAGCTTTACACATTTGATGCCATTAAAGGATTCCTTTAGAGCATGTTAGGTGAGAGGAATATGTTTGATGTTATGATGAAAGGTTAGTGGAATGTGCTAGGTGATGTGTATTGTTATGATTATGTTTGTGTTTTATTCACTATAAATACCTATGCTATTATGTTGTGAAATATAAGTCTAAGAGTAAGAAAGCATAAGAAGCATAACAAAGCTTCTGAGAGTGATTTGTGAGAGTGTGTGAATTGTTCTTGTAATGTTCTTGAATTTTTTTAATAAACTTTGTGTTTCATCCTTCAACTTCTCTAACAAAGTGGTATCAGAGCAAGTTTTGGAGGATAGCATATCAAATCGAAGCTCTCGACGAGACGAACGTAATGCCGCAAGAATCAGCCTGATCGGAGTTCTAACGAGCCCGGAATCGCCGTCGGAAGTTTGCTGTCCAGAAACGTGTTGACCGTTGACCGTTGACCAAAGTTGACCCGAGACCTCCCAAGGGTTTTTCGATGTTCCGGATTCATTCGTGCATTCTGAATCTCCAAATTTTCACTCGATTTGTGAGATATGGCAAATGGTGGTATGATGTCATTTCAAGTTCCACAATTGAAAGGGAGTAAATTTGACAATTGGAGCATCAAAATGAGGGCTCTATTAGGTACACACGATGTGTGGGATGTCGTGGAAAAGGGCTTTATAGTACCAGAAAATGAAGGTACTTTAACTGCGGCACAAAAGGAGAATTTAAAAGACTTAAAGAATAAAGAGAACAAAGCAAAGTATCTCATCTTTCAATCATTGGATGAAGATGCTTTTGAAAAGATCACTGGCGCAACATCCTCAAAGAAAGCGTGGGAGAAGTTAGAAACCTCTTACAAAGGAGCAGAACAAGTTAAGAAAGTCCGTCTTCAAACACTAAGAGGTGAATTTGAGTCCTTACACATGAAAGTATCAGAATCAATTTTTGATTACTTTACTAGAGTTGTGACTGTTGCTAATGAATTAAAAAGAAATGGTGAAGAGTTGAGAGAGCTAAGGATTATTGAGAAAATACTTCAATCAGTAGATTCCAAGTTTGACCTCATTGTAGTAACAATAGAGGAGACTAAAGATTTAGAGGCTATGACGATCGAGCAACTTCAAGGAAGGTTGCAAGCTTATGAAGAAAAACAGAAGAGAAGCAAGGGATCGAAGAACAACTGCTCAAGATGGAAATCAATCCAAAGAAAAGAGAAGAAAGCTTCAGCAACGATAGAAGGCACTATGTCCGAGGAAGAGGCCGAGGACGAGGTAGAGGTCGTGGTCATGGACGAGGCTGGAATTTCAACAACAAAAACTCCTTCAATAATGAAATAGGAGAAAGCTCAAACAGAGGGCGAGGAAGAAACAATCCAAGATCGAGGTATGAAAAATCTCAAGTGTAGTGCTATAATTGTCAAAAGTTTGGGTATTATGCTTCAGAGTGCAGAATTCCAAGCAACATAGTAGATGAGAAAGTGAATTATGTTGAAGAGAAGAATGATGGAAATGACACACTTTTACTAGCACGTAATGACAACAATGGATGTCAAGAAAATACTTGGTATCTTAACACAGGTGCTAGCAATCACATGAGTGGAAACAAAAGCATGTTTATGGAGATGAATGAATCAGTGAATGGTAGTGTCACTTTTGGAGATGATTCAAAAGTACCAGTGAAGGGAAAAGGTAACATCCTTTTTCGCATAAAAGATGGTAGCCACCAATTTTTTAAGAGATGACAAAAGAAACCTAATTACAAAAGTGAGAATGTCGAAGAATAGAATGTTTTCTTTAAATATTCAAAATGATGTTGCAAAGTATCTCAAGACTTGTCATAAAGATCCAACCTGGATTTGGTATCTTCAATATGGACATCTCAACTTTGGTGGTATACCATCATCATCGATTTGGCAGAAATTTCCTACAAATTCATTGGCATGCATTGACTAGTCTTTCAGACAAACTAGCATAAATGTCACTTTATAGTGATTATACGTTTGTCATAGATATAGAATAAATTCAGAGACAATGAATCTAACTGATCTCCATATATCAAAACTAATCGGTAAGCTGTCTCTGGATCGTAAATCTACATTAATCAAAATTTTCAGTTTATAAGTTTACAGACAAGTGCATGAGCAGGAAAACACGCGCTCAATAGATGATCAAGACAAAAAAATTACTTGACTAAATGACAGCAAAAATTCATACTAAGAACGCATTTTCCTGATTCATTGCAGAGATCTAAGAGACCAGCATTTGTCACCAAAAAGCTCATTTGATGACAGAAAACATCAAATTATTTTTCACTTTGCTCATTACTTCCAGCATTTACCAAAAGCATCAAAAAGGTGTTATAAAGAGATGACAGAGCAGAAATAGGGCATATCTAAGGAGAATACAACGCAAGAACTAAAACAAAACCAGATGCAAAATTAACAGTTGCAAACCTAGGTTTGTAACCCAGGTGTTGGTTTTAGAAAAAAAGGAAGAACTTTTGCGCCGCGGCCAACTAAGTTCAAAACAACGAAGTGACCTGGAAGGAAACAAAGTTTAGCTCTTTATTTAGTAAAAGATTATCCTTAACAAATAACGTTTTGCAAACCTTACCAGAAATATTCATTGAAGTCATCATAATTTCTCCAAGCAAAATGAAGGGCTCGCCCATTATAATTATTCGCAGCTTCCTGTATGTTGTTGAATGTAAGTCAAACTTTTCCTGTCGATAATGCTTGGAGCTGTTATACTAGTCATGGCTCTAGCAGAATCGAACTCAAACGGAGGAATTGCTATCTAGAAATTTCGGATAGTAGCAAGTAGGAAAGACATGATGGAAAATCGAAGAACCCCTGTTATCCTTTAATTAATCTTTAATTAATACAGAATCGGATGATTCTTTCGCAAAAACAAGGGCTGAATAAATATTAAACGCAACATAAGTTGTTGACATACGTGTGTAAGACAACTTCGCACAAACGAGATGCAGTTGCAAAAGTTGTACACATGCATAGAATGACATCATAAATAACACACATCTCTTGGATAAGCCTAGAACTGTGAATTACCCACAATTTTTGTTTAGGGATTTTCATCGAGCAGGTTCTGTTCCTTTTTCTCATCCATCACGTTTTCCTAGGGATTCTCCATTCTCCATTCATCAAGGTTAGATTTTTTTTTTGTTCGGTATTTTTTTTTTGATACATTGTGTAGCCTAGAGGTCGCACACCATAAGCCATCATATAACAGCCAAGTAGACATCCCAATAGGGGCATTTTTATATTATATTCTGTTTGAGTCATTATCTGATAATATTTTAATAATTTATAGTTTCCCCGGCCATGTATTATTGACTTTTTAATTATAAACCTAAATTTTGTGATGACTTAATGTAGAAAAACAATAAAAGAATCAACTCCCTGGAATACTAATTCATCACCACTATCATAATATATTTGAAATATATATTCAATAAATAAAAATATTTAATATTTTAATAATTAATAGTTTCACGAGCCATGTATTATTGACTTTTTAATATCTATACTTTAATAATTAATAGTTCCAAGATAAGTGTCATATTGATTTTTTTTCCAATACTGAAAAATGATCACTAAATTATAAACTAGACTTTCTATAACAAACTGCAGAAAACCAATAAAATAGAAAGAATCAACTCCTTGAAATATTAGTTCATCACCACTATCGTATAATTATAGAATGTCCTTGCAAAAATTACACTCAATTTAATGATTAAAATATATGGGATTTAATTTTCATAAAATCACCAATGTGGAACAGGAAAAATAATAAGAATCGAAGCTCATAACTAATAAACTAATAGATTGTTTGTTTTAACTGGACCTCGTTGGGGATAAGAAATGGATGTGGTTGCCAAATAGATTGTCCCAAGAGTTTCGTGACGGTCTTAAGTCTTTCATTAAAATTGCAGAAAAAATTTAGACCAAGATGGTAAGACACGGTGTCCTTGTTGAGATTGTCAGAATACATGATCTTTTAATGTAGAAACTGTTAAAAGCCATTTGATCCTAAAAGATTCTCTAAAAGTTAAAAAAATGGACTTTACATGGAGAACAACCTGAAATTGGCAGTGGTAGTGCTAGTTTCGATGAGGATACAAATCAAATGGGTAATGGTGATGATGATGATGATGATGATGCATGTCTTGAGATGTTGTTTGACATGTGTGGGGAAACATATATGAATATTGACACAGGTCTACCAGAATGAAATAATGCGGAAGCTAGAAATATCTTCCATGAATTCGAAAAATTATTTGATGCTGCTAAACAAGAAGCATATCCTGGTTGTTCTAAGTATTCAGCTTTAACTTGTACGGTCAAGTTAATGCACATCAAAATACTTAATCATTGGAGTGATAAATCATTTGATATGTTGCTCCAATTCTTGAAGGATTTGCTCCCTGAAGATTCAAAAATTCCAAAATCATACTATGAGGCTAAGAAAATGTTGCGTGACTTAGGGCTGGGGTACGAATCCATTTGTGCGTGTGAAAATGACTGTGTTTTATTTTGGAAAGAGAATGTTGATGCTGATATATGTCTTGTTTGTGATGAACCTAGATATAAATTTGATAATGGAAAAGGCAAAAAGATCCCAAAAAAGGTCTTACATTATTTTCCATTAAAACCTAGACTACAGGGGTTGTTTATGTCAAGACATACAACTTCTGATATGAAGTGGCATAAGAATAAACGTGTTGAAACAGAGAGTATTTTAAGGAATCCAGCTGATTCTGCAGGTTGGAGAATTTGACAACCAATATCCTCATTTTAAGTACCATTTCGAAGGGTTAAAAACTATACCTACTCCACACAGGCTGAATGCACAAGTAGTCACACCATGTAACATAATTGTCCATTGACTTCATGAATACTCGTTGCACAGCAGCCTCATCCAGTTTCTGTGAACGAGAATGAAAATAAAACAATTAACGAAATTGAAGGAGAGAATGCTAATTATCCAAACCCTATAATTAAAATTAAGTGAGTCATTAGGAAAATTACGCTTAAAACAAGTGTTTACCTTCGACACGGTGAGATCATTAAAATTTTGATCATACAGATTAACAAATAAAAGAACTTGAAACATTGGGGAAAAGTAAAATCAGGTCAAAACAAAATAAGCATCTTTTTCCTACCATCAAGCTCACAAAATGGCAATGACAAATACGAATTTTGAGAATAATGGAAAAAGTAAAATCAGTCCCTGCACCTCAGAATGGCCCAACCAACTGATGCAAACAAACTAGTAGGTATTAATATCATGTGAAAACTAACAGTGACAACCATGAAGATAAGGTAATCCGAATAACGCAACTGAGGGCCGGGAGGCCCACCTGAACCTGTTTGACTCAGTGAGATATATCAGTAATTCGAATTAAATGCGATGCCATGGGCAAACAAATGAAATGAGAGAATGCTTACAAGAGAGAAAGCATGTTGCGAACTTTAGGTTCAGCAGCCATGTCCCTAAACAATGAATTTGAGTAGAAAGAAATGCGCCTACTAGCTTCTAAGTCGGATGGTACATCCATAGCAGATTCTTTTGTGCTAAGCAACAGATAAAGCCGTTTGATCTGAACATGAAAGAGGTAAAAAAGGTTACATGTACATAGAAGTTGGAGTTATATACATTCTAAAAGTTCTGGACCCACCTTCTCTTTCCAAGCTTCTGTCACTGTTACAGGGAAACTGATAGCTCCATACGATGCAAATAACCGATAACACAGTTCAGGAGGAACCATCCCTTCATGCTCCGCCTTGGACTGACTCCATCAGAACATTTTAAGAAAGATGAAAGTTTCATAAGAAACGAACTGCAGTTTAAATGTGCTTAAACAGACAATCAACATCAAGATATAAAACCTGGATATATGGTCCTCCTTTATATCTCTTGTAACAGCCTCGAGCATGTCCTGGAATAGAATAACAACTTGATCCCTGTCCTGCTGTTTATTATCTAACTGCAAAAATGAAAATGGCTGATTTAGCACGCCATACCTAGATCAATTGTACTAGAAAATAGCCATGATACAAATACATGTGAGCTGGCCACCTCACCGGCCACCTCACCGGCCGAGCAAGGTCTCAAACGGCCAGCTTGTGAGCCGGCCGTCCACCCCAGCCGTCCCTGCTGCCGGAAAACTCGTGGAACGCTGCGGTGAAGCTCGAAGTCCGCGAGTTTTGTGCAGACGATCGCTGACGATTCCGGCCATCTTTGGCCACGCCACCGGTTGCAAAAAGCTTCCCCACCTCACCATCTTCCATTCCCGACCAGTCACCGACACCGAGGAGGCCGATTTGCCGCCGTTCGATCACCCCAAGGAGCCGCGGCTTCACAAGCTCGATTCGGCTTTGCCGCTGCGTGGGAGGACACTACCGGCACCGTTGGACTCACCTCGACGAGAAGTGTCTAGCTCGAGCTTCCCCACCGCCATTGGGTCAATTCCGGTCAACGTTGACCGTAGGGGCATTTTGGTAATTTCGCATACTAAGGGTAATTTCATAATTTTACGCTTTGAGGGTGATTTTGGTATCCGAATTGAGGATAAATTGGTAATTTTATGAGGTTGAGGGTAAATTAGTAAATTATGAAATTGACTGGTAGTATAATTTCGATTATATTAGTAAATTACGAATCACGGGATTAATCGATGAAGTCTGGTCAAGGTCGAGAGCTAAGCATTCCTTCGCTCGCTCGAGGTCGCCCGAGTCAAAGCTGGTCAAGGTCGAGAGCCGAGCACTCCCTTCCTGCTCACAAAGAGCGGGTCCCAGAGCACACCTTTCCTGTCGCCGAGATTACGTCCATGAGCATAGCTGGACAAGACCCGACCCGTTTTCTCAGAATCCCGGCACACCTTTTTATGTCTGACCAGGGCCCCACATGGTTCGGTGGTGATACTGTTGTCGGTGGCCGCACATGCCTCCAAGGTGTCATAATTCCTAGCGCACTTGCCGGCATGGTGATCCGCCACGTGAATCGGGTTAAGGGACGACCACTCATCCCTAGGGAATATTCCGCCAATCCCGGCTGTCAGCCTGGAAATGGAAAGAGCGGGAAAAATGGAGTATAAAAGGAAACGAAGGGGAACGTTACAAGGGTTGGATTCTTTGATTCACAAAGGGTTGGAAAAATCCATTCACAGGTTCTTCTTATTCTGACTTCTCTCACTTTGATTTTCTGAAAAAACCATATCTATCCAAAAAGGGGGGGCAAAATAATACCCCTTTCATCTTTCCGGTCTCCCTCACTAAGGGAGATACCAAAAAGACAAACCTGATTCTTGACTTGAGCGTCGGAGGGTTTCGTCGGAACACGCCGGCGACCACGGCCGGGTTTTCGTGAGTGCAGGTCAGGAGATCTCCGATTACGAAAAGGCGAGTGGAGCAGGACGAAGGAGGTAACCACCGCTCGAGATTGAGCTTATCGCGAGCGAGAAAGATCGAGTACTATTTGAATCCATGACGGAAGATTCGAACGATCCGCTTCGAGTCGTTTGGAGGCACTTGTTTGAAGGTTCGAAGCACTTGTTGAGGCACGCGGGAAAAATTGCATCAACACATAATATTTATGATTTACTTTTTACAAGCTAGCATACAAAATGAAGCTTTTATCTTCAAAAGTTTCATTGTGTTTTAATTTTACAATAATAGAGATTGAGAATAAATTGTTTTTCAAACCAAAAAAAAGGCATAAATGACTATTGTTTTTGAAGTATTCTTATTTTATCAAAAGATACCATAGATCGGTTCTAGATCTTGGTGCGTTTAACCATCCCCGAGCTACGAGAGGATTGAAGGATGGTATTCGGATGGGGAGACCATGGTATAACCTGCGGAGTCCTTGATCCGTTCAGTATTCGAGACGCGTCATGAACAAGTAAAGATGGATATGGTAATCGAAGAAGAAAAAGCGCATAGGCGAGAAGTGAGTAGGTTGGTGGAGCAAGAAGGAAGGAGAAGGGAGCCTGCAGGAGGACCACGAGCTCCAAGGCGTGAGAGGCCAGGGCTGCCTGTCATGACCCTATCGGAGAGTTCTCCATCGCGGATGGTCCCCAGCCACCTCGCGAGTCTCGGTCGGGACCACAGAGAATCTAGGCGTCATGATGGCCACACACCCCATGACCAGCCGCCAAGCGGACACGAGATGAACCACGGCCAGAGCGGACCAGTCCATTGCCACCCTCACGAGAAGCTTCCCGAGGGATGAGGCAATACTAAGTGGTGGAGCAGGCCACCACTACGAGCGATTATCTGAGGTTGAAGGTATCTCGAAGAGATACTTGAAGTGGTGAAGAGCGAGGGCTGCTGAGCCTACCAGCGCAGATGGCTAAGTCGGTGGCAAGCGGGATAGAGGCGGTTCTGCTGGTTTCCATGGTAACCACGGCCACTCGCACGCACAATCTGGTGATTTGAAAAACCGGTGGAGGATGCGGTTGGGAGCCGGTACTTGGATGAGTTTGTTGAAGGGGACACCGGTGGTTGAGCGGCGACTGAGGAAGATGGCAGGGCTTACGAAATAGAACCTAGAACCACCGATCCACGAGGTAATCTCGGGAGGGCCCACGATGGCAGGAAGTTCAAATAGGGCCGGAAAAACTCTGCTGGATATCTGCATGTGGCCGAGAAGTCTGTTCATTGCTCCGGTTGCCAAGAAGGCCAAGGTTCGGCGGTACCAATCATGTGGACGGATGGAGGCGAGGAGGGGTCTTTGTACCCTCACGAGGATGCCACAGTGGTAAAAGCCGGCATAGCGAATAAGGAAGTTGACCAGAATCTTGGTTGACTCAGGGAGCTCGGTGGATATTCTCTTGAATCCACACTCGAGGATTTAGGAATAGCAGTAGCGAGCCTCGAGCGAGACGAGCACTTCCTTGAAAGGATTCGGGAGGAAGCTAATACCTCTAGGAATCATCAAGCTGGCGGCAACCATGGGCTCAAAGCCTTTCGAGAAGAACATGATCTTTGGATTTCGTGGTGGTAGATGAAGCCGGCCCGTGCCAGGCGATTCTAGGAGGCCGTTCATGAGGATCGACCAATGCGTGCTATCCACCCATTATTTAGCCACTTAAGTATCGAGTAAATGGAATTTGTTGGGGTCGTGAAAGGCGACCAAAGGGTGGCGAGGAGCTGCTACTGCCGTGGCGCCAAGGAAACCATCGAGATAACCTCGCTCGACTCGGGGGAATCGAGGAATGGGCGAGGAGCATCTAGGCCAGCTCATCGAGACGGACGAGAGATCAGAGGCAGTGGAGCGCACAACTCACGAGGAAGTATTTCCAGTGGGTCTCTTTGTATTGTAAAATGCTAATGTAAGATTTCGTCCCGAGATGGGATATGTAAAAGTATAAATGTATGTAAGAATAAGAAAAGCATTTATAATGTAAGTTCAAAATGAAGACCGGAAGCGAGATGAACTCCTCGGCGGAAGTCCCAAAGCCTAAGTCATTAGGCGGGACGGTGCTAGCTTCGGGTCAATTGAAGACCGGAGTAGGAGTAATATCGGAAGAAGCTCCTTGGCGGAAGTCCCAAAGCCTAAGTCTTAGGCGGGACGGTGCCATGCTTAGGTCAGTGCGAGGCCAGGCGGGAGTATAACACAGAAGGCGCTTGGGTTAATTGCGAGGCCGGCGGGAGTAGAGACTCGAAGGCGTTTGGGTCGATTAAAAGGCCGGCGGGAGAAGTTTAAGAAGAGCTCCTTGGCGGAAGTCCCAAGCCTAAGTCTTAGGCGGGACGGTGCCATACTCAGGTCAATGCGAGGCCCGGCGGGAGTGTCAGCAAGCTCAGGTCAATTAAAATGCCGAGCAGGAGAAGTTCAGAAAAGCTCCTTGGCCACAAGTCCCAAGCCTAAGTCTTATGCGGGACGGTGCCACACTTAGGTCAGTGCGAGGCCGGCGGGAGTATAACAAGAAGGCGTTTGGGTCGATTGCGAGGCTGGCGGGAGTATCGGTGAGCTCCGGTCAATTAAAAGACCCGGCGGAAGATCGAGAAGAACTCCTTGGCGGAAGTCGGCAGGGACGGTTGCCAGCTAGGTCAGTGCGAGGCCGGCGGGAGTATCGGCAAGCCTAGGTCAATTGCGGGCCGGGCGGAAGTTTAAGAAGAGCTCCTTGGCCATAAGTCCCAAGCCTAAGTCTTAGGCGGGACGGTTGCCAGCTAGGTCAGTGCGGGCCGGCGGGAGTATAACAAAAGGCGCTTGGGTCGATTGCGGGCCCGGCGGGAGTATCGACAAGCTCCGATCAATTAAAGGGCAGGAAGAAGATCGAGAAGAACTCCTTGGCGGAAGTCCCAGCGGGACGGTGCCACGCTGGGTCAGTGCGAGGCCGGCGGGAGTATCAGCAAGCTCGGGTCAATTCTTGGCCCGAGCGAAGTTCAGAAGAGCTCCTTGGCGGAAGTCCCAAGCCTAAGTCTTAGGCGGGACGGTGCCATGCTTAGGTCAGTGCGAGGCCGGCGGGAGTATAACACCGAAGGCAGTTGGGTCAATTGCGGGCCCGGCGGGAGTAGAGACTCGGAAGGCGTTTGGGTCGATTAAAGGCCGGCGGGAGAAGTTTCGGAAAAACTCCTCGGCGGAAGTCCCAAGCCTAACTCATTAGGCGGGACGGTGCCAGCTTCAGGTCGATTGAAGACTAGGCGGGAATAATATCGGAAGAAGCTCGGGTCAATTAAAAGGCTCGGCGGAAGGTCAAGAAGATCTCCTTGGCCATAAGTCCCAAAGCCTAAGTCTTAGGCGGGACGGTGCCATGCTTGGGTCAGTGCGAGGCCGGCGGGGAGTATGAAAAGCTCGGTCAATTAAAAGACCGAGCGGAAGATCGAAAGAACTCCTTGGCGGAAGTCCAGGTGGGCGGTTGCCACGCTTTGGTCAATTGTAGGCCGGCGGGGAGTATCAGCAAGCACTGGGTCAATTGCGAGGCCGGGCGAAGTTTAGAAGAGCTCCTTGGCCATAAGTCCCAAGCTCTAAGTCTTAGGCGGGACGGTGCCACGCTGGGTCAATTGCGAGGCCGGCGGGAGTATCGACAAGCTCCGGTCAATTAAAAGGCCGAGCGGAAGATCCGGAAGAACTCCTCGGCCAAAAGTCCCAGTGGGACGGTGCCACACTAGGTCGATTGCGGGGTCGGCGGGAGTAGCAATGATCGCCTCGGTCAATTGCGAGGCCGGCGGGAGTAATGCGAAGACGCCTTGGTCGATTGCGGGCCCGGCGGGAGTGGCGGAAGAAGCCTAGGTCGATTGCGAGGCCGGCGGAAGAAGCTCATGAGGAATACCAAGGCCGAAGTCCCAAGCCTAAGCCTCGGGTGGGACAGAGCCAAGCACTGACCAACTATAGGTTCGGCGAGAAGAGCGTGGGGAAGCATAAAAGGCACGATTGGCCCTCATCATTGAGTTTCAGGTCTTATCTCGCTTCACTCAAAGACTAGAAACTAGGGGATGGTGTTTGGGTAATATCGGACGAGCCCTCGAAGCCCTTCCAGCTCGAGTAAGACACAGAGGACGACCTAGCTCGAGCGACCCTTACGGTCAAAGTTGGTCAAGGTCGAGAGCTAAGCATTCCTTCGCCTGCTCGAGGTCGCCCAGGTCAAAGCTGGTCAAGGTCGAGAACCGAGCACTCCCTTCCTGCTCGCAAAGAACGAGTCCCCGAGCACACCTTTCCTGCTCGTCGAGATTACGGGTCCCCGAGCACACCTTTCCTGTTTTCTCAGAATCCCGGCACACCTTTTTATGTCTGACCAGGGCCCCACATGGTTCGGTGGTGATACTGTTGCCGGTGGCCGGCACAAGCCTCCAAGGTGTCATAATTCCTAGCGCACTTGCCCGACATGGTGATCTGGCCACGTGAATCTGGTTAAGGTGTTCAGTTGTACATGGCCCTCCATCATCATGCTCCATCATCATGCTTCATCATCATGGGTCTATAATATTGAGTGGAGGTTAGCTTTACACATTTGATGCCATGAAAGGATTCCTTTAGAGCATTATAGGTGAGTGGAATATGTTTAGTGTTATGATAAAAGGTTGGTGGAATGTGCTAGGTGATGTGTATTGTTATTATTATGTTTGTGTTTTATTCACTATAAATACCTATGCTATTGTGTTGTGAAATATAAGTCTAAGAGTAAGAAAGCATAAGAAGTATAACAAAGCCCCTGAGAGCGATTTGTGAGAGTGTGTGAATTGTTCTTGTAATGTTCTTGAACTTTTTCTAATAAACTTTGTGTTTCATCCTTCAAATTCTCCAACAGTCTCTCCATCGTTTTTCTTTTATTTTTCACTTATCTCTTTATGTTTTTGTTTCATCTTCTTCTCTTTAATTCTTTCACTTCCAAACTATTGACAATATTTTCATGCATTTCTAATGGAACTCTAGTTAAATTAGCTAACGCGAAGCCTTTTTTTTTTTTCCTTTTTTTTTCTTTCTGAAACACATATGCAATTTTTGATCTTTAAAATATACTTATGCGAAAATTTTATTTCAACGAAAATGATTGATTTTTATTTAAGTCAATATTAATTCCACACATAACTAAAATTATATATCAATAATGGCCGCTTAAGCTTACATAATATTTATGATTTACTTTTTACAAGCTAGCATACAAAATGAAGCTTTTATCTTCTAAAGTTTCATTGTGTTTTAATTTTACAATAATAGAGATTGAGAATAAATTGTTTTTTCAAACCAAAAAAAAAAGGCATAAATGACTATTGTTTTTTGAAGTATTCTTATTTTTCTCTTCAATAAGCTTTTGTTATACTATGAAACCGTAAGACAACAAAGCAAGATTAATGAAAATGAATTAAGGAACGAATAAATTGGAGAGAGAAAATATAGACCCAAAAATCTATATTACTAATTATTTATAAATATAGTCAATGTAATTAATTACATCTAATCCTATCCATTAATTAATCATAGATTTTTTTAAAATAATTTAGTCTTAGTTTAAAAAAAACATTGTAATTATTTTATATTTATAATTTATTAAATGAATAAATAATTTTATGATTTTAATAAATAAAATTATCTATTCAATTTACCATGACACAAGTGGTTTACATCGACACATGTTAAATTATTTAGCTCGCCAATCTTCAAGACAAAATTAACCTTACTCGCTTGTCGTAGTCTGTATCTATAGTTGTGATTAAAAAGAGTTATTTCGTAATTAATAATCAATATTTTATATTTTCATAGTTGTAACGTAATCGGTATTTCGTAGTTGTGATTTCTTGTTGTCATTACTCTAGGGTTGTAGTTTTAATTTTTATTAATCATTAATTCATTGCATGATTTATAGAATTAGACTTATATATTGTTGTATTATAATTGGTTTTGAAATTAGATTATATAGTTGTGTAAATGTATTAACGTCTTAATGAAATGTTAATTGTTCTCTTAATAGAAATTTTATTATTATTATTATTATTTATAAATTTATAATTGCATAGGCTGATGAGTTTGAAGAAATGGTATATAGGTTTGAAAAAGCAGGTCAAGCACAGTTTTTAAAAAAAAAAGGTGGTGGGCTTTTTTGCCGTGTTCGGGCCGTGGTTGCTTGCATACTTCGGGGGGAAAACAAATTAGGCACAACATGGCACAAGCCGTTGGCCATCCTTAAGTATGTTAGCTGTGGCTGCTTGCAAATTGATGATATTTTAATTACTTGTGTGTTTCTGTTTAGAGTTGGGCATAGCTGCATATGATACTAAAATAGTATTAGCGAAAGTCACTTTTCTAGTATTAGCCCTTCTAATGAATTTTACTACTTAAGAGAGAGAGAGAAAGAGCAACTTTATACATAAAATGCATATTTTGGTAACATCTCAAAAATATTGATAAAATTATGAATTAACAAAACAACACTACGTCACAATTTGACGCACCACAAGATAAGTGTCATTGCTCACTATACATTAAAAAAATTCATGGGAAATATTAAATAGGCATACCAAATAGTCTGTCAAAACTAGTATAAGATTTTTTTAGTTCATTCAAATTATTTCTTAATGCTTCAGTGAAACAGAAGAGGCTGTTTGCTTGTTTGATTTGATTTAATCAATTATTTTGATGGAAATTAGATGAAATTATATAGAGACATTAATGGGTTTTCCTTACTTGAAACGCAAGAAAAGTTTACACAAAATTAAATCACAAAATAAGTGGGCTTATTTAATTCGTTTACTATTTTACGAACAAAAGAAGAAAAAAAAAAGAAAAGAAGAGAAAATTCTAAGTCTAAAACTTATATACGAACGAAAGAGAAATGATAAAATATACTAGGAAGCTTTTGAAGTGGGGTTCATATGGCATCTACCGTGTGACCCAGAAGAGCGCTAGCAGGATTTCATAAACAAAGGCACTTTAAAATTAAAATTGCATGCACAAAATTAAGTTTTTGATTCTTCCCAATCTCAACTTCCTTCTAGTGTCAATAACAATCCAACAAAATTCTATTTCACTTTCATTGCTAAAAGCCATAGATTTCAAGTGACTTTTGGATTCATAGTCTTACCTAGGTGATACCGTGATATTGAGAAAAGAGATGCGATGATCAAATTATTGGACCCATACATGCATATTTGATTGGACAGATGGCAACAGCATCTACCAAATGAGGAGACATTGTCTGGGAATAATAGCACACTGACCCCATTTCCAATTATATTGGAAGATTCTTCTCTCTAGGTTTTGCCAATAATACAAAATTTCTATGTCTTTGACTTTTTGTTTTGACTAGAAGAGAGTCTCAGTGGAACATTGTTCTCTTCACCAAGTTCAAATCACTGACGGGAATGGGACCTCAAAATTGAAAACATAGAAGAGAGTTTAAGTCTAAAGTGTACAAATAAAATTTGTATTTGTAAGTTTTTTGTAAATAACCGTTGTAGCGGCTCGAACTCTTGCTCTCAACATTGTGAGTGCAATGACTCTCCCACTAGACTATAAGCCCATTGGTAAATTTGTATTTGTAAGTTGTAACGAGAGCTTTATCTCTTCAAACCAAGGTCTAGCTAGCTAAAGATGAACAGAAGGAATTTAGGCAATATTTGATTTTAGGTTACTTAATTATAGGTATATCAAATAGTTTGTCAAAATTACTAAAAGATTCTTTTAGTTTATTTGAATTCTTTCATAAAAATTTGAAGAAGAAAGACTGTTTATTAATTTGATTTAATTAATTATTTTGAGAAATTGATAAAATTATATGAAGATATTAATGAATTTTATTGACCCATAATTGCCGTACCTGAATTTCATAAACAAAAGCTCTTTTAAAATTACAATTCCTTGTAAAAAATTAAAATTTCTTTGCTGTAAACAATTTATATGGGTATTGTATTGTACGTATTATTGAAAAAGAAGAGGGGGCAATAGATAGTAAGATACCTTCATGACCGTGCTGACACAGCCTGATGTTGAAAGCTTCATTCACTCACACTTTTATATTTTTTTTATTTGTTTTTTTTTAATTTTGATAAAAGAAACATGTAATTTAATTATAAAATGCTAAAGACCTAACTTATATAGAAAGCTCATTTTCAATTCAATCTTGTTCTCATAATTCAGACCATCTTTGCAAATCAAAATCAAACCAAGCCCAAATCCATGGATGTGCTCTTCTTTCTCTCAGTAACTAAGTGAACAGCTCCCAGTACACCAACATTTGCCTGTTTTCTGAGAGATCGCCACGGGAGCGGAGAAGGAGCCTTTCTTTCTTATTAATTAATTTTGCAGCCCTATGATAGTCTTTACTTTTTTCCGAAGAGATAGATAGAGAATGGCTTTATTGAAAGGATAAAAAGAGAGAGAGAGATTATTCTTAATTTGCTTTAACTAATTAATTTAATTGTTGTTTATTTGATTTTGACTTCGTAAAACCATAATTTACAATGAATATGTATATTATGTCGACTTGGCATGGATTATGTGTAAAGCCTGAATTGCATGTGATTCCAATTTTGCATGGTTGTATGTAAAGTTTTGGATTGCCTTTACATGCATGAAATCTTTTAAAAAACAGGTGAGATTGATCAAATGATGGGGGACCCAAACATGCATATTTGTTTAGGAAGATCAACAGCACCTACCAAAGCTTGTGTGCAGCCGAACAAAATTGTTTGGGAATGTACAATTGATCCCATTTCTAATTATATTGGAGCATTGTTCTCTCCACTTTTGCCAATAATACAATAATATATGGCTTGAATTTTTTTTTTCCCCACTACATGCACGCACTGAAGTTTAAATTACTAATGAGAATGGGACCCTAAAATTGAAATCATAGAAGAGAGTTTCAAGTCTATTATTTACAAAAAAAATTGTACTTGAGAGCTCATCTCTTCAGGCATGATCATCTCATCAAATAACTAACATTAACATAACCGTAATCTATTAATGAAACTTACTTATTTTTTTATAATAATCAAATTGAAATTTTTTTTGATGCAATTTAATGATGATAATCAGTTTTCATTATCCCCTTATACAGAAAAACAATTTGTGTATAATGGCCAGCATCTTTTCTACGAAGAAATTGAATAACAAAAAAAGTTAAAGCAGCACAAAATGGGAGAAATAAAAAATTTGAATATGAAAAAGTAAGTACCCCTAAAATGTCTATGGCCCTACCACCAAACTTCAAAGCCATTGCCTGCACTCGAGCACTCCTCGATCTATATTAACTGAAGAAAATCTACACTCACTCTGAAATACCGCTGTAGAGGAAACTAGTTTGATCTTCTCTCTGCCAACTATCCAAACTCTTTGGCTCTTCTTCTTCTCGCATCCCTTTCTTCTCCGTCACACATTAGTACATTTGTAACCGTTTTGATATCTTCCTTCTTCACCAACACTCCAATCTTCTGTTCTTCCCCAAAGTTGATTGCCAACACTGTACACATCAAACGATACGGCCTTTAAGACTCAAATTTAGTCTCAGCTTTCTTTAGGATATATATATATATATGGTACTGTAGCACTAAAATTAAAAAAAAAAAGCTTTCAGCATTTGCAAGCTGATTAAACAGCATTCTCCAGTCAACAACAGACTAGTTTGTCAGAAGATGGGAAAATTATGCAACCAGTTTGTTATCTCTATCATCTGCGTCAACTTCTTTCTCTTATCACTCCCGCATGCGACAGTGGTTTGGAAACCATCCAATGTCTGGTTCCCGGACGATCCTGTCTGAAATGGTAAAAATTTGCTTTTACCTGCTTAATTATATTTGTTTCTTAAAAAATATATAATATAAATTGTGAAATAATTTTTTCTTTATTTTTTTAAATGTCTCGAAGACTGGAATTTACGGAACTGTTTCTGTCCCAGACCCTCCGCATGGCTACTCCGTTCTAAGTAACCCTATTGCTTCTAATGAAACGGTTAATTTTGCTTTAATAGTTCGTGGCATTTGTGATTATCCTACTAAAATAAAAAATGTTCAAGCAGTTGGTTTTAGAGGTATAATCATATACGACAATATTATAGAAAGCCCACTACCATCATGTAATAAAAAAATTCCTTTAAAGTTATTAAATTTTTTAGATTATTAATTTTTTATTTTTGTGTGAATTCTAATTTTTTATTTTATTTTTTATCTGTATAATTAGTTAACATAAGTCGAGTGGGTATAAACATTCATGCCACAACGGTGTCATTTGAAGCCGGTCAGTATTTGAAGCTGCATGCAATGGGCCAAGATGGGGAGTGTTGTCTGTTTCCCCCATCGGATTCTAGTAAGGAGACATCTTTATACTGGCTTATTGTGGCGATAGTGCTACTTTTATCATTAGTAGCACCATTCATGATACGTGCATATTTGGCGCATCTTTCGTGTTCACTTCAAATCAATGTCATGGAGACTTACCTAGGTGATACCGTGATATTGAGAAAAGAGATGCGATGATCAAATTATGGGACCCATACATGCATATTTGATTGGGCAGATGGCAACAACATCTACCAAATGAGGAGACATTGTCTGGGAATAATAGCACACTGACCCCATTTCCAATTATATTCGAGGATTCTTCTCTCTAGGTTTTTCCAATAATACAACAATTCTATGTCTTTGATTTTTTGTTTTGACTAGAAGAGAGTCTCAGTGGAATATTGTTCTCTTCACCGAAGTTCAAATCACTGACAGGATGGGCCCCAAACTGAAAACATAGAAGAGAGTTTCAAGTCTAAAGTGTACAAATAAAATTTTTATTTGTAAGTTGTAACGAGAGCTTTATCTCTTCAAGCCAAGGTCTAGCTAGCTAAAGATGAACAGAAGGAATTTAGGCAATATTTGATTTTAGGTTACTTAATTATAGGTATATCAAATAGTTTGTCAAAATTACTAAAAGATTCTTTTAGTTTATTTGAATTCTTTCATAAAAATTTGAAGAAGGAAGATTGTTTATTAATTTGATTTAATTAATTATTTTGAGAAATTGATAAAATTATATGAAGATACTAATGAGTTTTATTGACCCATAATTGCCGTACCTGAATTTCATAAACAAAAGCTCTTTTAAAATTACAATTCCTTGTAAAAAATTAAAATTTCTTTGCTGTAAACAATTTATATGGGTATTGTATTGTACGTATTATTGAAAAAGAAGAGGGGGCAATAGATAGTAAGATACCTTCATGACCGTGCTGACACAGCCTGATGTTGAAAGCTTCATTCACTCACACTTTTATATTTTTTTTATTTGTTTTTTTTTAATTTTGATAAAAGAAACATGTAATTTAATTATAAAATGCTAAAGACCTAACTTATATAGAAAGCTCATTTTCAATTCAATCTTGTTCTCATAATTCAGACCATCTTTGCAAATCAAAATCAAACCAAGCCCAAATCCATGGATGTGCTCTTCTTTCTCTCAGTAACTAAGTGAACAGCTCCCAGTACACCAACATTTGCCTGTTTTCTGAGAGATCGCCATGGGAGCGGAGAAGGAGCTTTTCTTTCTTATTAATTAATTTTGCAGCCCTATGATAGTCTTTACTTTTTTCCGAAGAGATAGATAGAGAATGGCTTTATTGAAAGGATAAAAAGAGAGAGAGAGATTTTTCTTAATTTGCTTTAACTAATTAATTTAATTGTTTTTTATTTGATTTTGACTTTGTAAAACCATAATTTACAATCAATATGTATATTGTTTGGGTAATATCGAGCAGGTCTCCTCAAGGCCAACCCAACTCGAGGTAAAAGACCTTGTGGTCAACCCATCTCGAGCAGAAGACCCGACCGCTAGCACGAAGACAGCTTCATTAGGCGTCAAAGGTGGTCAAGGTCGAGGAGTCCAAGACTGGTCGAGCCCGAACTCATTCTTCTGCTCGATATCTTCATAGCTTGTCAAAGCTGGCAAAGGTCGAGGAGCCCAAAGGCTGGTCGATACCCGAGCTCATTCTTCTGCTCGAGGTCTTCATGTCCCCCGAACACAACTCAATCACGCCAGTCACGGCACAGAGGAAAGGCAGGATCCAGAAACAGTCGGTTCAGGACAGTCCGACCCATTTCCCAGCGACTCAACATGATGATCGATCCCTGACCAATGCCCCACGCGGTATGGTGCCGTCACTATTACAGATGGCTTGCACACGCCCCCACAGTGTCATCATTTCATGCGCACACATCCGACACTATGATCAGGCCATGGGAACGCATGCGCACCAGACAGTCCCGCATTCCCAGGGAGTGGCACAGTAATCCTGGCTGTCAGAGGGGCCCAGGCACCATAGACGTGAGAACGGCATCCCCCGAAGGAAAAATGACGGGAAAACGGAAATATAAAAGGAAAATGGAAACAGAGAAAGGGGGTTCCGAAAATTTTGATAGGTTCTTCTTGTTCTTCTTCTTTTTTATATTCATTTTTTGGAAAGGCTATTCTTACAGAAAAGAGACAAAAAATACCCCTTCTATTCTTCTGGTCTCTCTGACAAAAGAGGGATACAAAAAGAATAACCCGATCACTGACTTGAGCGTCGGAGGGTTTTCGCCGGAACAACACCCGGCGACCCCTGACCTTGTTTTTGTGAGTATAGGTCCTCGGAGATTGCTGTTCTGGTGAACAAAAGAGAATCGAAGTCGAAGAACATCTCTGCTCAAGCTCGAGCAGACCGCGAACAAAAGTTTGTTTGACACTATTTGGAGGCATGCGTAAAACAACATCAACA
>CM046811.1:52755810-52795683 GCA_025617385.1 Murraya koenigii | reverse complement strand
ATATTATGTCGACTTGGCATGTATTATGTGTAAAGCCTGAATTGCTTGTGATTCCAATTTTGCATGGTTGTATGTAAAGTTTTGGATTGCCTTTACATGCATGAAATCTTTTGTTTTTTTTTTTTTTGTATTTGATGGTGCAGTAAGGAAATATGCTGTTGGTATAGATTCTTTATTACAATAATTTTGTTTGTGGTCCCGTAACATACATTCTTTTTCTATTTTTAAAGAGGGTGGACCTTCTTTGTCTTTTGTATTTGTGCTCCCAGTTTATTCAAACATTTCAGGGCATAAGGAGGGCCATCAGGCGCTGCGTTTTTGGCACGTATGCATCCTCCAAATTGTTTAATACTTATGTTTCTCTTTTTGTTTGGATCTTCTCTGCATGGATATAGTGTAATGTAAAAAAAGAAAATCAATCAATATTGAACTCAGCAAAAGCAATAATGTCCTATTTCTTTCTAGGTTATATATATTCTTCGGATTAGAGACACTGTAAAATACTCAGCTAAAGAAAAGTACTTAAGCTGCATCAACCAAGGACGTACATACATGTCTACTTTTCTGAAAATATATGTTAATAGTTTTTTCGGATTTTTCGACTTCCTTTTCATGTTCACAAGAATCCAAAAAAAATTCTGCTTCAGTTTCATTTCTAAAAGCCAGAGATTTTGAGATACTTTTTGATTCGTAATCTTAGCTAGCAATATTGAAAAAAGGGGAGAGATTGATCAAATGATGGGGACCCCAAACATGCATATTTGTTTAGGAAGATGGCAACAGCACCTACCAAAGCTTGCATGCAGCCGAACAAAATTGTTTGGGAATGTACAATTGATCCCATTTCTAATTATATTGGAGCATTGTTCTCTCCACTTTTGCCAATAATACAATAATATATGGCTTGAATTTTTTTTTTCCGCACTACATGCACGCACTGAAGTTTAAATTACTGATGAGAATGTACAAAAAAAATTGTACTTGACAGCTCATCTCTTCAGGCATGATCATCTCATCAAATCACTAACATTAACATAACCATAATCTATTAATGAAACTTACTTGTTTTTTTATAATAATCAAATTGAAATTTTTTTTGATGCAATTTAATGATGATAATCAGTTTTCATTATCCCGTTATACAGGAAAAACAATTTGTGTATAATGACCAGCATCTTTTCCGCGAAGAAATTGAATAACAAAAAAAGTTAAAGCAGCACAAAATGGGAGAAACTTAAAATTTGAATATGGAAAGGTAAGTACCCCTAAAATGTCTATGGCCCTACTACCACACTTCAAAGCCATTGCCTACACTGGAGCACTCCTCGATTTATATTAACTGAAGAAAATATACACTAACTCTGAAATACCCCTATAGAGGAAACTAGTTTGATCTTCTCTCTGCCAACTCTCCAAACTCTTTGGCTCTTCTTCTTTTTGCATCCCTTTCTTCTCCGTCACACATTAGTACATTTATAACCGTTTCGACATCTTCCTTCTTCACGAACACTTCAATCTTCTGTTCTTCCCCAAAGTTGATTGCCAACACTCGCACACATCGAACGATACTGACCTTTAAGACTCAAATTTAGTCTCAACTTTCTTTAGGATATATATTTTAATGGTAATCTGTAGTATTAAAATTAAAAAAAAAAGCTTAAAGCACTTGCAAGTCGATTAAACAGAGATTCTCCGATCAGTAATAAACCAGCTTTGTCGAAGATGGGAAAATTATGCAACAAGTTTGTTATCTCTATCATCTGCGCCAACTTCTTTCTCTTATTACTCACACATGCGACGATGGTTTGGAAACTATCCAACGCTCGGTTCTCGAACGATCTCGTCTGAAATGGTAAAAATTTGCTTTTACCAACTTAATTATGTTTGTTTCTTAAAAATATATAATATAAATTGTGAAATATTTTTTCTTTACTGTTTTAAATGTCTCAAAGATCGGAATTTGCGAAACTGCTTTAGGCCCCAAACCCTCCGCATGGTCGCTCCGCTCTAAGTAACCTCGTTGCTTCTAATGAAATGGTTAATTTTGCTTTAATAGTTCGTGGCATTTGTGATTATCCTACTAAAATAAAAAATGTTCAAGCTGCTGGTTTTAAAGGTATAATCATATACGACAATATTATCGAAAGCCCACTACCATCATGTAATAAAAAAATTCCTTTAAAGTTATTAAATTTTTTAGATTATTAATATTTTATTTTTGTGTGAATTCTAATTTTTAATTTATTTTTATCCAGTATAATTAGTTAACGTAAGTCGAGTGGGTATAAACATTCATGCCACAATGGTGTCATTTAAAGCCGGTCAGTATTTGAAGCTGCATGCAATGGGCCAAGATGGGGAGTGTTGTCTGTTTCCCCCATCGGATTTTAGTAAGGAGACATCTTTATACTGGCTTATTGTGGCGATAGTGCTACTTTTATCATTAGCAGCACCATTCATGATACGTGCATATTTGGCGCATCTTTCGTGCACCATTCATGATACGTGCATATCTGGTGCATCTTTCGTGCACCATTCATGATACGTGCATATTTGGCGCATCTTTCGTGCACCATTCATGATACGTGAATATCTGGCGCATCTTTCGTGCACCATTCATGATACGTGCATATCTGGCGCATCTTTCGTGTTCACTTCAAATCAATGTCGTGGAGACTTAACATGCGCCATTTTCCTCGATGAGTATAAGGAGGAAGAAAATCTAAAAGTCCTCCCTTGCACGCATGGTAAGTTTTATCTACTGATCAATTTTATTTCTTTTGTTTAATTATCTACTTGCAATGTTTCATGCAAGCTATGTGGGCTTATGGCTTAACACCAGGGGGATTGCTTGTCCTCTATGCCGTCATGACATAAGGGTGGCCCATCCACGAGACATTGATCTAGCAATTGTATAATTTGTTAGAAGCTTTTGTATGTACTTGAATATTGAATAAATGTAAATCACTAGACCAGTTAGGAATATGATTTTTTGCACTTGGTTGTCCCTGTTAGCTTGATGCCGTCTTTAATTAATTAGAATTTAATTGAAAATCAAATAACACTAATATATTATTATTCAAGTAAAAATGAACATAACAGAGACATAATTTAAGTTTTTGTACCATATCTTAAGCAAAGAAACTAATAAAACAAGCAAATAAAAGCCAGCAATATTACATAATATTAACATCATACCGCTAAAAATCTTTGTCAATTTCAAACACATGGTTGCTACCATTCCCATTAAGATTGGACATAACAGAAGCCTTTTGATATTCCCGGACTCTCTTTCAAAGAAATCTGTCTTCCCATGAAGCAAGATCCAATCAAAAGGATTCGCCAAACCGTACACCTTCCCATACCAAAGTGCACCCAACAACCTATCCACAACAAACTCTATCTACTGACCCATCAATTCTCAATTACAATCATGCATATATCAAATAGATCATAGCATCAGCATAACTATTAATCAGCAAAATCAAATTTAAAAAGAGAATTATCAATTGCAGCAAGAACTACGTCATCTCCACCTGGATTATTATTCAAATATTAACACCAAATGCCACTGAAGAATACAAGAGAAGCATCGTCCACATTTTAAATGTATCTGAATAGCATAAATATGCAAATCATTGCAAAAGTAAAAAGACAAAAGTAAATGAGAAATTGATTTCAAAGCATTCCCATTATTAAAAGATATCACGTAAATATACCACGAGATTTAACATAGTGCGATTCGTAAGTTCTCACCTCAAAGAACATTATAGTAACCGAAAAAAAAAAATCATGAGTTGTCCTGGTCTTAATATTTTCTACAGCTTACACTACTGTCATGTCTCTCCAATGTCAAGTCATGCCCTCGTGCAACACTTTTGGCTTTCCTCGCCCATTTCTCTTCTTTGACTACTTGAAGCTAATACAAAGCCAAATGAAAAGTAAATTAGTCATTTTAAATTGAATTTAATGTCAATTAAAAAGCTCATTTGTTACCATCATCAATCGTAGAATCAATAGTTAATGACATATACAATAAGAAGAGTAAATATTAATCATGCACCGATATTATGAATCAATAGCTAAGGATCAAGTGAAATTTCACCGCAAATTAGGAGAGCAGAGGAAGCATCCATAAACCTAAGAGTAATTATATCACTCGAAATTTCATAAGAGTAAATTAAGGCAGCAGAGCAAGAAATAAACAAAGCTATTTGCAAAGGAAACAGCATAAACATAATAGTAATTGTAAAATATCAAACCATAAGAGACAAGTAAAAATTCAAAAAGCAACACAAACAAATCAAAAACAAAGTGAGAAGCAGTGAAAAGTTGTAATTGTGAATCTCCATCAATAGCAATTGAAGAAAACAAATAAGGATCGACCAATTAAACAAATGCAAACTCATTGGAAACACAATGCAACACTAAAAATCAACAGATGAATGAAAACATAACCTAGCCTTAAGTTAATTTAAACCTATCACTAAATTAATTTGGAAAACAAAGAAATCACTGAAGTAATTAACGTTGAGTGAGAATGAGCAATGGATATTGTCCTTTGTGCGATCGAGAAATGAGATTAAATTGGAAATGAGAGTTGAGATCGATAGAACAATGGAGACTGATTCTTCTCTACGTAATTTTCCTTTTCTTTTTTCAAATGGTATTTGCATTTGGCTTGCTTTGATTTTTAATTTCTGTATTTCGATTTTGTTTTTAGATAGAGAACACATTGATTTTATGTTAATATGCAAGACAGAATAACTTTTTAAGAGTAATTTGAAAGAAAAGAAAAAAAGATCAGGCCCTATTTCAAAAGAAACGAAAAAAGATGGGCCCTAACAGTGATTTTATCTAGTCTATGCATTGCATTTTCGAGAAAAATATTTCATTATCTCTGAGGGCAGATTGCTCTGGAAAAAAGTATAGAATAGTTTTCACATTAATCCGATAGTTAGTCAATGCCATTTTAAAAAGCACATATTTTCAAGGGTAAATAACATTCTCGGAAATGTTTGGCCGGTCAGAGTGTCTTGTAATAATGAGAATTTCGGTTAACTTGAACCAATTCAGATATTATATAGGAGGGACCGGATTGTGCAATAAAGTTTCAAGATAGATGAATAAATTAAAAAGCAGAAAGAGAATTTATATGTATATATACACATACCAGTTGCAGCAAGAACTACATCATCTCCACTTGGATGGTCATCCAAATATCAAAACATTAATGCCATGAAAAAGCTAAAGTAATTTAAAGATCTACAACAAAAATTTCTATTATACATTAAGTTCCACTGCATACTACTCACTCAATCCCGGTAATGAAGAGGCAGGAAAATAAAATACAACCTCGCTGTGGTGGTTACATCAACACCGAGAGCCAAAGAACCAAATCCCGGATGTGAGTGGTACCATCCTACTGACTATTTCCGGTCCGCCACACCAATCACATGAATAAGCCTTGCAAGAGATTTAAGTGAACCAGCCTTGAGGACTAAGAACTAGAGTTTTCGGCTACAATGGTGGTGGCTTATTGTCGGTGGAATGAGTGGCTTATTGTCTCCCAGCAAAGGGCCCATCATTGGCGGAATGAGAGGATTATCGCTGCTGGCTAGCGCAACTATAGTTATCAATGGCGTGATTTGCAAATGAAAATAAGGGTTTTTGCCCTTTTTAAAAAAAAAAAAACAATTTTGAAATGTAATCTTTACAAACAAAAATAAAACTCGCAATCGAAACAAGGGTCATCTTACACATTTTAATTATTTGGGTTAAATATCAAATTTACTTTATAACATTTAATTTTTATTAAATTTATATCAAATTTTGATTAAATTTTCTTAATTATAGGTTAATATATTTTGATTTTTCAATCTATTAGTTTTGTGTTTATTGTTCCTGCTAAAAGTATTGAAAACTAATATTTTAGGTTAAATTTTAAGTATATTTTAATTTTACTCGGATTAGTTCCTAATTTGGATTAAATTTTCTTTATCAGTAAGTTCATGTATTTCAACTACTAATTTCAATAATTTTTGTGTTGAATGTTCTTATTATCTAGGTAAGATTTGTTGGAGAATTTGAAGGATTAAACACAAAGCTTATTAGAGAAAGCTCAAGAACATTACAAGAACAATTCACACACTCTCACAAATCCCTCTCAAGAGCTTTGTTATGCTTCTTATTCTTTCTTGCTCTTAGACTTATATCTCACAACACAATAGCATAGGTATTTATAGTGAATACAACACAAACATAATCATAACAATACACATCACCTAGCACATTCCACTAACCTTTCATCATAACACCAAACATATTCCACTCACCTAACATGCTCTAAAGGAATCCTTTAATGGTATCAAATGTGTAAAGCTAGCCTCCACTCAACATTGTAGACCCATGATGATGAAGCATGATGATGGAGCATGATAATAGAGGGCCATGTACAACTCAACACCTTATTATTTTGTAAACAAGTTTATTATTTTTTCAACACTCCCCTTAAACTTGTTTCGTGACCTGCCTTCTTGCTCGAGGAGTTTAGTGAAATTATCACCAACTTGTTCTTTGGCTTTATTCTTCTTATTTTGATTGAACAATGCCCTGTAAGAATATGCATTTAATCTTCTTTTTCGTACTTGTATTTGTTCTCTTTCACTTTCGCCGTTAATTTCTTTGATTTCCACAACTAATTGTTTCATAACACCCAATGAATTTCTCAATCTGATAAAATCTTCTTGTTTCAATGGCTTAGTAAATATATCAGCTGCTTGATCTTGAGATTTGACATACTTTATTTGTACATCCTTTCTTTCAATACACTCCCTTATGAAATGGTAGCGAGTGTCAATATGCTTACTTCGATCATAGAAGACCGGATTCTTTGATAAGGCAATTGCAGTACTTATTGTCGATAAAGATCTCAGCTGGATCTATTCGGAGCAAACCCAACTCCTTCAAAAATTTCTTAGCCAAATTGCATGGCAAACACCTGAAGTAGCAACTACATACTCACCTCACAGTGGAAAGTGTGACAATTGGCTACTTTTGACATCCACGTGAAAGCGTAGTTTCCCATGAAGAATACAAATCCGTAAGTACTCTTTCGATCATCTAAATCTCCACTCCAATCGCTATTGCTATATCCAACAAGCTTGTAACCATCGGAGAATGAGTATAATAAGCCAAAATCAATTGTACCTTTTATATAGCGAATGATTCTTTTGCAGACTTTAAAATGGGTGATTGTTGGATTCTCCATATATCGACTAACGAGCCCAACGACATAGAGAATGTCCGGCCTCAGTACATGTTAAGTAACGCAAACTTCCAACAAGACTCTTGAAAAATGTTGGATCAACTCTTTCTTTTACGCCATGTTTGGACAATTTGACTCTGCATTCCATTGGCGCATTTACGGGCTTGCAATCATGCATCTTGAACTTCTGAGTATTTTCCTTGCATAGCATTCTTGGGAAATGAATATGCCTTCTTCCTTTTGCTTGACTTCAATGCCCGTGTAGTATGCCATTAGTCCAATGTCAGCCATCTCGAACTCTTTCACCATCACTCTCATAAACTCTTCAAATAAGTTTGGATTGCTTCCAAATGAAAATGAGATCATCCACGTACGAGCATACAATCAAGATGTCTCCATCTTTGACTTTGACGTAGAGAGCATGTTCATGTGGGCATTTTGTGAAGCTTCATTCTCTTTGAAATATTTGTCGATTCTCGCTATTCCATGCCCTTGGTGCTTGCTTTAACCCATAAAGTGCCTTCTTCAATCTCGTAACTTTGTCTTCATATCCTTCCACCACATAGCCAATGAATGTTTGATGTAGACTTCTTCTTTGAGAAATCCATTTAAAAAAGCAGACTTTACATCCATTTGATAAATCTTCCACTGTTTTTGGGCTGTTAAAGAAATGATTAGTCTTATAGTTTCCATTCAGCTACATGGAGCAAATACCTCATCATAGTCGATGCCGCTTTTTGACTATAGCCTTTGCAACTAACCTCGCCTTGTGCCTTTCAATCTCACCCATGACATTTCTCTTCGTCTTGTAAACCCATTTGATACCGATGGCTTTGTGACCTTTGGGAAGTGTAGTAAGTTCCCAAGTGTCATTCTTCACTATGGCTTTGATTTCTTCATCCATTGCGATTCTCCATTTTTCATCTTGTACAGCCTTCTTCAAGTAAACCGGCTCATAATCAAGAAAGAGGCAAAATAGAGTGAGATTATCATGTCTCTCGCCACTCTCATAGAGATCTTGAAGACTCCTCGTATGCTCTTTAGTTCTTTCATTTAAGAAAGATGGTGGTGAATCTCCATGTGTGGTCGATGTCGGTGAGATAGGTGGACTAACCTAAGACTTGTTGTTCTTCAACTACTTGCTCCTTCATTGTTTGTTCCTTTTCTTCAAAAGGAAAAAATTGAAATCATCCACATGAGAGCCAAAATCCTATTCTCCTTCTTCCTCAAAGATTACATCTCGGCTAAGCACGATCTTTCCGTTGTCCGGATTGTACATCTTGTATCCTTTAGAATTGATGTCATAGCCGATGAAGATGAACTTCTCACTTTTATCATCCAACTTGGCTCTTCTCTCGTCTGGTACATGTACATTGGCAATGCTTCCAAAACTCTCAAATGGGTTATGCCAGTGCTTCTTCCACTCCATACTTCCTGCGGTGTCTTGCCCCACACACTTCTTGTTGGAGATCGGTTGGATAAATAGATTGCACAAGCAATGCCTTCAAACTTCAAAATTCTTCGGTAGTCTTTTGCTCTCGAGCATACTCTCGCCATGTCGAGGATAGTTCTGTTCTTTCTTTCTCGCAACACCATTTTGTTGGGGATCTCGGAACCGCCAAAGGGCGTCGATTCCATTTTCGTCACAAAACTTCACAAATTCTTTGAAGTGAACTCTCCACCTCGATCGGATCTCATGGCCTTGATTTGGTGTCCACTTTCTTTCTCCACCGCAGCTTTAAACTTCTTGAAAACTTCAAAAACTTCTGATTTCGCTTTAAAAATACACCCAAGTTTTTCTTGAAAAATCATCTATGAAAAGAATGAAGTAGTTACTTTGTCCAAGAGAGGTTGGCTTGAATGGACCGCGACACATCAAGTATGAATAAGCTCGAGTGGCTTCCGAGCTCTTGAGTTTGACTCATTTGGAAAACTCTTTCTAAATTGCTTGCCAAGTAAACATCCTTCACAAACTTGATCGGGATGATTGATTGAAGGTAGACCTTTCACCATGTTCTTTCTCGATAAGTAGCTCTAGTCCACCAAAGTTAAGATGTCCATATCGAAGATGCCAAATCCAGTCGATCTTTATGACAAGCCTCGAGACACTTTGCAACATCATTCGAATATTTAAAGGAAACATTCTATTCTTCGACATTTTCACTTTTGTAATTAGGTTTCCTTTGTCATCTCTTTAAAAAGACTATAATCTTTAAGATGAATACCATAGCCTTTTTCTAAAAGTTGACCAAAACTTAGAATGTTGCTTTTCATATCGGGCACATAGTAAACATTTGAAATTAGTTGGTGGCTACCATCTTTTATGCGAAAAAGGATGTTACCTTTTCCCTTCACTCGGTACTTTTGAATCATCTCCAAAAGCGACGCTACCATTCATCGATTCATTCATCTCCACAAACATGCTTCCGCTTCCGCTCATGTGATTGCTAGCACTCGTGCCAAGATACCAAGTTTTTCTTGACCTCCATTATTGTCATTACGTGCTAGTAAAAGTGTGCCATCTCCATCATTCTTCTCTTCAACATAATTCACTTTTTCATCTACTATGTTGCTTGAATTCTGCATTTTAAAGCATAATGCCCAAATTTTTGACAATTATAGCACTCGAGACTTGAGATTTTTCATACTCGATCGTGGATTGTCTCTTCCTCGCCCTCCGCTTGAGCTTTCTCCTCTTTCATTATTGAAGGAGTTTTTGTTGTTGAAATTCCAGCCTCGTCCATGACCACGACCTCTACCTCGCCCTCGGCCTCTTCCTCGACATAGTGCCTTCTATCGCTGTCAAGCTTTCTTCTCTTTCTTTGATTGATTTCCATCTCAAGAGTTGTTCTTCGATCCCTCGCTTCTTCTTCGCTTTTCTTCATAAGCTTGCAACCTTCCTTGAAGTTTCTCGATCGTCATAGTCTCCAAATCTTTAGTCTCCTCTATTGTTACTACAATGAGGTCAAACTTGGAATCTACTCGATCAAGTATTTTCTCAATAATTCTTAGCCCTCTCAACTCTTCACCATTTCTTTTAATTCATTAGCAACAATACAACTCTAGTAAAGTAATCAAAAATTGATTCTGATACTTTCATGTGTATGGACTCAAATTCACCTCTTAGTGTTTGAAGATGAACTTTCTTAACTTGTTCCGCCTCCTTTGTAAGAGGTTTCTAACTTCTCCCACGCCTCCTTCGAGGATGTTACGCCAATGATCTTTTCAAAAGCATCTTCATCTAATGATTGAAAGATGAGATACTTTGCTTTGTTCTCTTTCTTTTTAAGTCTTTCAAATTCTCCTTTTATGCCGCAATTAAAGTACCTTCATTTTCCGGTACTATAAAGCCCTTTTCCATTATATCCCACACATCGTGTGCACCCAATAGAGCCTTCATTTTGATGCTCCAATTGTCAAATTTGCTTCCTTTCAATTGTGGAACTTGAAATGACATCATACCACTATTTGCCATATCTCACAAATCGAGTGAGAATTTGGAGATTCTGAATGCACGAATGAATCCGGAACGTCGAAAAACCTTTGGGAGGTTTCGGTCAACTTTGGTCAACTCGGTGAGTCAACTTAATTTCTGGACAGCAAACTTCCGATGGCGATTCCGGCTCATCTCGAACTCCGATTAGGCTGATTCTTGCGGCGTTGCGTTCGCCTCGTCGAGAGCCTCGATTTGATATGCTACATGACTATTTTATCCTCCAAACCTTGCTCTGATACCACTTTGTTGGATAATTTGAAGGATTAAACACAAAGCTTATTAGAGAAAGCTCAAGAACATTACAAGAACAATTCACACACTCTCACAAATCCCCCTCAAGAGCTTTGTTATGCTTCTTATTCTTTCTTGCTCTTAGACTTATATCTCACAACACAATAGCATAGGTATTTATAGTGAATACAACACAAACATAATCATAACAATACACATCACCTAGCATATTCAACTAACCTTTCATCATAACACCAAACATATTCCACTCAGCTAACATGCTCTAAAGGAATCCTTTAATGGTATCAAATGTGTAAAGCTAGCCTCCACTCAACATTGTAGACCCATGATGATGAAGCATGATGATGGAGCATGATAATAGAGGGCCATGTACAACTCAACACCTTATTATTTTGTAAACAAGTTTATTATTTTTTTTCAACAAGATTCTAATAATTTGGGTTAGATACAAATTTTACTTTACAAAATTTTATTTTTGATTGAATTGATCCTTGATTTTGGTTAAGATTTCTTAATTATATGTTTATGTATTTTAACTTTTCAGTCAACTAGTTTTGTGTTTAGTGTTTTATTGAAATCGTTGAATACCAAAAATTTAGATTAAATTTCATGTATATTTCATTTCTCATTGAATAATTTCCTAATTTTGATTAAATTTTCTCTTATATGGTTCATATATTTCAACTAATAACTCTACTAGTTTTGCGTTGAGTATTCCTATTATCTAATTAAGATTTCAATCATTTCAATTAAATACTAAATTTACTTTGTAAAATTTTATTTTTATTGGATTAGTCTTTAATTTTAGTTAATTTTTCTCAGTTATTGGTTAATATGTTTCAACATTTTAATCTACTGAGTTTTATGTTTAATATTCACATTAAATTTGTTAAGTATCAATATTTTAAGTTAAATTACAAGTAAATTTTACTTCTCGTTAGACTGAATCTCTAATTTTGGTTAAATTTTCTTTTTATTGGTACATAAGTTTCAATTAATAATTTCAATAGTTTTGTGTTGAATATTCCTATTACTTATGCGAGATTTTAATAAATTGGGTTAGATACTAAAGTTACTTTTTAGATTTTATATTGGATTACATTAATCTCATATTTTAGTTAAATTTTCTCACTTATGGGTTCTGATATTTCAATTAATTAATTCACTACTTTTGGGTTTCAAGCTCCCAGTGCCTATGTTAACTTTTAATATTTTTGGTTAAATTTTAAATTATTATTATAAAATCCAAAGTAAAATTTTATTACAAAAAAAGATATTTTAAGATAAATTTCATTTTACTCCTCTTATTTCAATAAATATTAACTTTTTGCAATATATTAAAAATTCATTATTATAACCCTTATTCTACTTTTTATAAACTACAATAAACATTGTAAGTCACAAAAATTAGGATCTTACCTAATCTAATTTTGTTGGAACATTTTTTTTTCTTCTTGTTGATCTTCCTATTTCATGAGATTTGTTAAACTCAACTTATTTATACTTGAGCTTTTGATCATTATAGATATGCCTATTTTATTATTTCAAATTAATTATACTTATTTTATTTCCAAAATAAATTATTTGATTTCTTATCACTTCAACAAATTTTTATTTTTAACAATTGCATATGCAATTTATACTGGCTCAAACTTTTATTTTTCAAATGTTTATGATAATACAAATTATTTATTTATTATATGATTATCCAAGGAACAATGAAAGTTAATTTTTATATTAAAATTTTAAGACTGGTAAATTAGTATTTACTTTGAATCCAATTCAACTGAGTCATCATTTATTTATATTTAATTAATGCTTTAAGCACAGCAAATGCAATTTAAATTAAACAATTTGAAAAAAAAAAGTTAGAAAATCAATGCAATCAAGAAAAAATATAAATATTTTAAAACATTAATTCTGCTTCCTAAATTAAGTATTGAAATGAAATTTTTATCATATAGGTAAATTCAATATTGTAATTTAACAATAATGTTGATTGCTATTTTAAAACTATTTATTTATTACTCCAAATTGCAATCGTATTTTATAAGCCATAAAAATTAAATTTATTAAACAATATACTTATATAGCTGGATATATAATTTATAGCTTAATTAATGTTGTCTTATTTTTAATTGTTATATTTTAGTGATAGTTTATTTTATTATACACTAATAGTATAATACATTTGTAGTAATTGATTATGCATCATATTTTACATCAATTACTACAAGAATTATATAATATCTATTTATAAATGAGTATTACTAAAATTAACATAGTATACTTTAAAATTTTAATTATCATGCTTAAATCATATAATCATATATGCAAGGGTGGGGCTATTTGAACCCATAATTTTACTCATTAAACCCACTTTCTCAATAAACCTACTTCTAATATTTAAACATTAAATTTTTATTTTGTACACCCTATAAAATCTCAAAAATAACCTCTATTAAATATAGTTTGTTTGATATTGTTATTCCATAAAGAGGTAGAGGCTAAAATAATTCTAATTTTCAAAAAAGTAATTCTATTTTTGAGACTTCATACAAATCTTTATTTTTTTAAAAAATAGAATTTGAATAAATAAAGTATGCATATGAGGCATTAAGTTTTTTCTCCACAATAATCATCATGTATAGGTGAAAAATTGTAATTTTTAATTGTTTGTTTAAATTCTCATGCCCTCAAATGTAATTTTATTTAAGGATAAATTGATATTAAAAAATTTATAAAATGATGGGTCTAAAAAGAAAATTTATGAGCTCAAATAGCCTGGTTCTATATGCAATTAAATGTAAATTATAAAAAGATTACTCATATCCTCAAGATTTAGGAAAATAATCATGTAAATCCCCAAGTTTTTACTAAGTTTTCACTCAAATCCCATTTGACTATAATATCTTTTGATTTTATTAATTCAAAAAACTTGGCTCCAATGTTATAGATTTATAATATTAAAATAAATGAAACAATATAAGCATTTTAAAATAATTTCAATATATAAAAAAATATTTTAATACTTTACAATATTATATTATATTAAACTAAATTTTTTAATACATAAAAACATAATACAAAAATAAATATTTAAAAATTTAAATTATTTTCAATATTATATAAAATAATTTTAATATTATTAATGCATGAGGTATATTTTATCAATTATAAAATCCATTTAACCCAAAGATTTATTAAATTTTTTATAACAAATACAAATATATTATTCAAATAAATATCATAATTTACATTTTAAAAATTATTTTATATATTAGCAAATACTTTAATATTACTAGTTTACTAGACAAATTAAACTAAGTTTAGCTCTTTATTTCGTAAACGATTATCCTTAAGAATTAAAGTTTTGCAAACCTTACCAGAAATATTCATTGAAGTCATCATAATTTCTCCAAGCAAAATGAGGGGCTCGCCCATTATAATTATTCGCAGCTTCTTGAATGTTGTTGAATGTAAGTCAAACTTTTCCTGTCGATAATGCTTGGAGCTGTTTGGCTCTAGCAGAATCGAGCTCGAACGGAGGAATTGTTATCTAGAAATTTCGGATAGTAGCAAGTAGGAAAGAAATGATGGAAAATGAAAGAACCCCTGTTATCTTTTAATTAATCTTTAATTAATAGAGAATCGGATGATTCTTTCTCGAAAACACGGGCTGAATAAATATTAAACGCAACATAAGTAGTTGACATATGTGTGTAAGTCAACTTCTCACAAATGAGATGCAGTTGCAAAAGTTGTACACATGCATAGAATGACATCACAAATAACACACATCCCTTGGATAAGCCTAGAACTGTGAATTACCCAGTCCCATAACATTAAAAAAACAAAAATTTGAAATTTAAATACAATAAAACAGAATAAATTCAAAGAATGGCAATGCATCTTCAACAAATCACAACCTTCAGCGATACGGCTTTTATTTCATTTTCGAAAAATAAGAAGCATATTTTTTTGCCAAGAAACAAAAGATTATATATATAACTATAAGTACAAGCAAATGAAATATAAGGTTTTTTTTTTTTTCCTGTTTTATGAGCAGTAAGCATGCCATTACGTAGACTAGAGACATACTGCAGCAACCACCTCATAAAGAGGTGTGATAACTTGGACTAGGAAAGATGGTGTCACCGTTTCTCCGGTATGCAACTATTGGCTGCCTTAGAATCTCATCCATTTCCCTTGCCATCAGTAGTGTAATCGTAGTAGAAAATTGGAAAATCACATCAAATCCCGAGAGGAACTTTGTTAGATTCAAAGACAGCAAGGAAAAATTTCTCAAGAAAAACTCTATTAAACAATTTTGACCACAATGATATCCAGGCATCTGAACTATGGATACTTTAAATGAACTAGAATTGTGGCCGCTTTTTCCCAAGGGAAGGTGAAAGGTGAAAAATAGAAACACTAAAATAAAAGTAAGAAAAATTAGTTGAGAGAGTAAATGAACAGGCCTAGAAGATTCAGAAGTGCATATAAAACAAAACAAGCACCAAGAACCAAGTCAAAGATGCAATTAACAAAAACTAAGCTTCAGGTTTAACTTACATGATGAAATACGTAGCATAAACATTCTGGAAGAAATCTAATGTTGGCAGCTTCACCCCATATCAACAAATACAATGAAACAAAGAGTATTTTCTTTTCCTTGCCAACAGCTTCCAAATAGAATGTGATAAGAAGTAGTCCTTAACACCATTTCCCATTAATAACATACAAACTTGCTGAATAGCCGCGAAGAATCTTAAGGGTTAAAAACTATACCTACTCCACACAGGTTGAATGCACAAGTAGTCACACCATGTAACATAATTGTCCATTGACATCATGAATACTCGTTGCACAGCAGCCTCATCCAGTTTCTGTGAAATAGAATGAAAATAAAACAATTAACGAAATTGAAGGAGAGAATGCTAATTATCCAAACCCTATAATTAAAATTAAGTGGGTCATTAGGAAAATTACACTTAAAACAGTGTTTACCTTCGACACAGTGAGATCCTGAAAATTTTGATCATACAGTTAACAAATAAAAGAACTTGAAACATTAAGGAAAAGTATAATCAGGTCATAACAAAATAAGCATCTTTTTCCTACCATGAAGCTCACAAAATGGCAATGACAAATACGAATTTTGAGAATAATGGAAAAAGTAAAATCAGTCCGTGCACCTCAGAATGGCCCAACCTACTGATGCAAACAAACTAGTAGGTATTAATATCATGTGAAAACTAACAGTGGCAACCATGAAGATAAGGTAATCCGAATAGCACAACTGAGGGACGGGAGGCCCACCTGAACCTGTTTGACTTAGTGAGATATATCAGTAATTCGAATTAAATGCGATGCCATGGGCAAACAAAGGATTAACTCGTGGCATACACACACTCTAGTTTTAAACGGATTTACCCATACCAATCCTCGCTTAGAACACAAATTCATCATCATATCTGTTTATGAGCTCCTGCAACATTTGAACTTAAACAACATTTTGGACACTCCTCATGAACGATTTTTAAAGATTGTTGGACTGTTATCGTGTTGGGATTATGTGCTTTTTAAAGCATATTGATTTTCCGATTAATAAAATATTTCAAATATTTATTCGGATATTTTGAATTGCATTAATATTTTGAGCAAAGTCCATTTAATCATATTATATGTATTTATGCGATCACCATGTGGATTCGTGTAAGACATAAATACAAGTTATCTTATGATTAAATAAGTTAAGTTCATAGCTGATAAATAAAGTTGGGCACTTTATTTAGGTATAGATCAGTAATAAATTCATTGAGTGATTTGTCTTAATCATGTATGAATTTATTGATGTCGTTTGTCTACATTGAACTGGATCACATATGAGATTTAATTAACCTAGTAATAACTGTCAGACTTATTAAATCTCATAGGCATTGATTTACTGTAATCTTAATCTTGAGTTAGTTATGATTTCATGATTGTAGTTGTTATTTCATTTGAGTTAACAATGGGCATGACATACACATGTAGTCTAGATTACCCGGTATCTTGGTGTGAGCAATTACAAGTATTGAAATTGTAGATTAACAATATAGAATTTGTACGACACATCTCTTGATGGGTTTTCAGTACTTGATCATAGAATTCTCTGGCCAGAGTGTCTCAACATAAATAAGTATGTTGAAAATGATCATTAGAGAAAACCAGTAAGTATCAAGAAAAAAGATGTAATTAAATTGATTGGACAGTTGAGATATCAATTTAAATTAACAATGTGGTACAAAGGATTGTGCAGTAAAGAAATCAATGTGGCTTGGGCGAATTATATTCGAGCATACAATTATGGAGGTCAGTTCCAATCTTATAGTGGAGTAGAATTGGAATTAAATAATTATATTTGTTTAATTACAAATTTAATTATTAGTAGCCACTATTGTATGTTCCCAAATGATCCACTGAGTTAGCTTCATTTAATTGACAACACCATCATTGGACCCAAAAGCAAGAAAACTCGGCATATTAGATGAATATTATAATTATAATATTTGTTAAGGCCTATTATGTTATATTCAAGTGTAAATGGGGGCTTGTAATATTTTACAAGGTGGTCTCCTAGTTAGTTACACATTCCTTCCACTTTTAGGTAAGTGGAGAGATAGTTAGAAGATAAATTCTATTTTAAATAGAAATCCTTAGTTAAAAGAGGAATTCTATTTTAAATAGAAATCCTAATCCTAACATACTAGGGTTTTTCATAAGATATTATAAAAGGGCCTTTATACTCTTAAATTGAGTGATATAATAGGAGAACCGCAGGGATTCTAAGAATAAAAAAGAAGGCATCTAAGAGGAGCCAGATGCAATTGGGGAGTGGTGAAACAGACGCCCACACGTCCAGTGTTGATCAAACTTGAGTCATAACCAGGAAGATCGTTTGGAGGCGGATCTACAACTCTTAATTGTTCATCTTCTCAAAATATCAAGGTATGAATTTCTAGATTACTTAATTCTTATATGTTGTATGAGATCGGTCCTAAAAAGGTTTTAATTGAAAATTGAAAAACCTAGTTTATTTTCCCTTCAATTGGTATTAGAGCCATCTCATAATAATATATAAGAATTATGTAAGAAATCTATCTTGTTAATTATGCATTAGAGTGGCACAATTTATTTAGATATATATTATGTGTTAATATATGAATAAAGCATGCTTGGATTGTCTCAATTCATGGTTAGAAATTTGTTTGTATTTTTTTTTGGATTTGTAACAAAGGGAGTGGTCTATTATCACCATGTTTCCCTTTTGATTTAATTTTATGTTTCAAAATTATTTTGTAAAGTATTAAGATTGTATTCTGAAAAATAAAAAAAAAGAGGGATTTTTCTGAAAGCATCGCGCGCGCGTGTGGCTCGCGCAGCACGCAGCGTGCCCGCTGGACTCGCGCAGCGCACAGCGCGCTTGCTGGACTGGCGCAGCACGCAGTGCGCAGCGCGCGCGCGCGCGAAAGCCACGAAGCAGCACTAATCCCATCCGCAGCAGCAGCTTCCGCAAACAGCAGCAACGCGAGCAGGACCTCGCAGAGAACAGCAGCAGTTCGCGCAGGAGCTCGCGGGCAGCAGCAGTGGGGCAACAGAGGCTCGTGGGCAGCAGCAGCGCGCAGCAGCAGCCCCATCGCAGCAACGCGCAGCAGCGGTCGTCCTCTCATGGCAGCAGCAGCATCGGATGTCCGACGCCGGCAGGGGCATTTTTTCGACCTGACAGCGGCGAGAACTCGCCAGAGAAAAGACAACCGAAAGATCTGGGTTTTTGTTGATGGCGGCGGAGAGAAAAGAATGCAGTTAGGGTTTTTGAGTGGTGAATATCACTTAAGTCCCTATAGTACTGTATAATTTTTCTTGGATCAAAATTAGTATACTATATGCATTTAAGTCACGAAACGGTTTTTGGGCTTGGTAAATCCTAGTTTTAAGTCCAATAAAATTTGGGCTTAATGGATTAAAATACATGGATATAGTTTAACAAATTAAATTTATTTTTGGTCCAAAATTTTTATTTGAAATTTTATTTTATTTTCTTTAAAATTAAAATTTGGACCAATAATAAATTTAAAGCCCATATTAGCCAAGGTCATCAACAAAGATAATACAAGAGAAGAAGTTATTGACATGAAGCCCAATAAAGATTAGGCTTAGGGTTAATATTTTATTAGGAAAACCATGAATTGAGATTATTTAAATTTTCTATATGTTGTGTTTTTGGATGTGAACATACTATGATAACATGTCATATAGAATAGGTAGTACCACTCTATGCATAATAATATATGTCATTGATATAACATGAATTCATGCATATTGTTTGAGATTTGCAAATGCTTAATAATATAATATATCACTTAGATAATATTATAGGAAGCATGCAATTAACAATATATGTATGATTTAAAAGGAAAAACCAAACTTTAAAATATTGAGTGGGAGAGGGAAAATTCAAGATCATATTCCCACGGGCTCCATTGTTAGTTCAATAATAAAATTATATATATACCTCGACTTCATGATACGGTGATGCTTCCTACGGAGGGTATATATATTAGACATTTTATTTGATGAACTTCTTTAAAGATAAAATCGAAATATTTTTCAATCTGTTGATCACCCCAACGGTGGCTACATGATATGAGAAATACGTAGATTGAAACAATGGTTATACACTCAACAAAAATTTGTTATTAACCTTCCCAACGAAGCTCGTTAACAAAATTTTGGCCTTAAAAGATAAACGATAGTTATTTATCATGTTACGACACGAAAGTAAATAATCTAATGGTTAATTGGGTCTGGTAAGTGGCGGCATGACTTCCCCAACGGATAGCTTGCTAAAGAGGTACTAGATTATCGTTACAATAAAATAAAATGCATTTATGGTTTTATGCATTTTAGAATTTTATTGTGAATGTTATATCAATATATTTATGCATGTATGTTTTATTTTTCAGAAAATGTCTTCCATCAACCCACTATTAATCATCCTGGTTAAAAATGAACTCACTGGTGACAATTACTTAGATTGGAAACGCAATCTATTTAATATTCTCACTGCTAAAGACTACAAATATGTTCTGACCCAGCAATGCCCTCCAGTACCAACGTTATACGATTATAGAAATCAGAAGGAGTCTTATGAGAAATGGTGCGAGGCTAACAAAATGGCTAAGCGCTATATATTGGCTTCGATTTCTATGGAACTGCAGAACAAACTTCGGAGCATGGAAACAGCCACTGAAATATTGGCTAGTCTCCATGAGATGTTTGGGCAGAATACTGATTCTGCCAGAGAAGCAGCGTTAAAACGTGTCACTGACACCAAGATGGTAGAGGGTACAAGAGTTCGTGATCATGTCCTCAACATGATGGACTATTTGAATGAAGTTGAGATTCATGGTGTTGAGATCGATGATAAAACAAAGATCAACATGGTGATTGAGTCTTTACCTGATACATTCAGAGAGTTTAAGGTCAGCTATATCTTAAGCAATAGAAATATGACCTTAGTTCAATTGATGTACGAACTACATGCTATAGAAGAATATTATCATAGCAAAGAACTTCCTAAACAAGAATTCTCTTTAAAGCCTAAGTCGAAAGACAAGGGTAGGCAAAAGAGAATTGACACAAGGATCTGTCTACTAGTAAAGATAGCAAGTCGAAAGACAGGTGCTTTAAGTGTGGACAGAAGGGTCATCGGAAGAAAGATTGTCCTAAGATTATTAAAATCAAGTATAGGAAATCTTTAAGCTTCCTAATTAGTTCAGTTTTCTATTGATTAATGCAATAGTGAATTCTGAGATAACTAATTTTATTTTTAAATTCATTTATTTGGTTTTTCAGGAAACCAAGAGATTAAGTGAAGAAAGCTTTAAGCAGCAGTAGAAAAAGATACTAGTTTATATCAGCTGAGAGGAATAGATCAATTTTATGAAACTTTAAGTTTTGATATTTGTCTTTGTATTCCAAACATTAGAGGAATTTAATTTCGGTGGCTTGTTTTTAATAAACAGAAGCACACTGTTATTTTTTTGATCCTCTGTTAATAACTCATTTTTGTACTTTACAAAGACAATTAATATCATATAAGTCTATTGATCTGTTCAAAGCAAGATATAATGATAAAAAGTATATTATTTATCCCGTAAAAGAAATGTTTTTCCAAAACCAATGGCACCTCTAATATTTATGCTTAAGTCATATAAACTATAATAAGATTTCATGAGAATGATTAATAATAGGTCATTCCTAACCTATTTGAAGATTGATCATTGATACTCTACAAATCTTATTTAGAAGAGTAATATGACAAGGTAGCTCATTTTGAGCTAAAAGAAAGCGTAATATTGTATGCATGAAATTAGTACATACAAATGTATGTGGACTAATTAGTTTCAGATCATTTATGTTTGTCTAAATGTGTCATGATTCCATGGCTTTTGAAATTCAAAAGAGTACATGGATAAGACAAAGAAGCAATCAGATAAGAACATAAAAGAACTTCGATCTAATCAAAGCAAAGAATATCTCTCTAGAGAATTCAAAGTCTATTTGGTTGTAAAATGACATAATAGTGTCATTATATGCACAAACAAAATTCTTATGGATAAAATAAGATGTATTCTTAGCGATTTATCATTTATCTTTTTTATTCTAGATACCAGTATTTAAAAACTGCATAGTTTATTGAACTTAGTTTTATCTATATAAGTGCCTAATACTCCATAGAATTATGGATATGTCACAAACTTAAATTGTGACGCATCTATAATTGGAGATTTACTAGTATTTATACTAAAATTATAGGCAGAAAAGATGGATTCATGTTCAAAAGTATGCATGTTTTAGGTATTCTAAAGGAATAAAGGAAAGTCTAATTTATAGACCTTAAAATAGGAATGTATTTGTAAACATATACTATACTTTCCTTGAGGAATACTATATAAATGACTTGTAACCTATGAGGTAAAACTAGAGAAATCATAAGTAAGGAGATCATATTGACGCTCAATTTTCTATTTATAGAAAAAAAGCAAGAATGATTAACAAAAGGATTATCCCTGAACAAATTATCACTTTTAGAACCTCATCGTAGTGGGAGGGTAACTAGATTACCAAACAAGATACAAATTATTGAGAGAAACCTATACGGCTATCTCATATGAACATGTATAAAATCCCACTAGATACAATGAAGCTCTAATAGATAGTGATGTTGAACATCGGAAAAGGGCTATGAATCAAGAAATGGAATATATGTATTCCAATAAAATCTGGAAACTTGTAGAGACACCAAATGAGGTAAAACCCATTGGATGCAAGTGGATCTATAAGAGGAAAATAGGAGTAAACAGAAGGATAGAAGTATTTAAAGCAAGATTAGTAGCCAAAGGGTTCACTGAAAAAGAGGGAATCGATTATGAAGAAACGTTTTCTCTGGTTGCTATGCTTCAGTGCTAAATTATGAAATTTGGCAAATGGATGTCAAGACTGCCTTTCTTAATGGGCATCTTGAAGAAGACATCTTTATGCAGCAACTAGATGGATTCATACAAAAAAGGCCAAGAACACTTGGTATGCAAGTTGCAAAGATCCATCTATGGATTGAAGCAAGCATCCCAGTCATGGAACATTAGATTTGATCAAGCGATAAAATCGTTTGGATTCATTCAGAATATTGATGAACCATGTGTGTACAAGAGAATTCAGGGAAAAAATGTAGCCTTCTTAAATCTTTATGTAGATGATATTCTCCTTATCGGAAACGATGTAGGAGTAATGACTACTATAAAAGAGTTGGCTAGCAAAACAATTTGATATGAAAGATCTGGGAGAAGCTAGTTATATTCTTGGTATCAAGTTGCTATGAGACCGGAAGAATAAAATGATAGCTTTATTTCAAGTGGTCTATGTCGATAAGATATTGGCTAGATTTAGTATGGTAAATTCCAAGATTGGTTTGTTACCATTCAGACATGGAATTATATCCTCTAAGGTTAATTACCTAAAATTTATGAGGAGATAGAGAACATGAGACGAGTTCCTTACGCGGAAGCTATGGAAAGTCTCATGTATGCCATGCTTTGCACTAGACCAGACACATGTTTTGCGATTAGGATGGTTAGCAGATATCAATCTAATCCTGAACCTAAACACTGGACTATTGTCAAGCACATAATGAAGTATCTGAAAAGAACTAAGGATTATATGCTTGTGTATCCAAGTGATGAACTTACTCCAGTGGGTTATGCTGATTCTGACTTTATGCCAGATAATGATTCTAGAAAGTCTACTTCTGGTTATGTGTTTACATTAGGAAGTAGAGCTATCAGTTGGAGGAGTGTGAAACAATCTTGTATCGCAGACTCCACAACAGAAGCTTAATATGTGGCTACATCGTAGGCTGCAAAAGAAGCGGTATGGCTCCGCAAGTTCCTTCGAGATCTTGAGGTGGTATCTGCTGCAAGTGCACCACTTAAATTATTTTTGATAATAATGGTGCAGTGGCTCAATCAAAAGAACCAAGAAACCACAAGAAACAAAAACACATTAAGAGGAAGTATTATCTCATATGGATATAGTGTAGAAAGGTTATAACCTACACTTAGAGTCCTACAAGCATGTGCAATTTGCCAGATATGCTTTGAGAGCTAGTGGGAGATTGTTGGGATTATGTGCTCTTTAAAGCATATTGATTTTCCGATTAATAAAATATTTCAAATATTTATTCGGATATTTTGAATTGCATTAATATTTTGAGCAAAGTCCATTTAATCATATTATATGTATTTATCCGATCACCATGTGGATTCGCAGAAGACATAAATACAAGTTATCTTATGATTAAATAAGTTAAGTTCATAGCTTGATAAATAAAGTTGGGCACTTTATTTAGGTATATACCGTAATAAATTCATTGAGTGATTTGTCTTAATTATGTATGAATTTATTGATGTAGTTTGTCTACATTGAATCGGATCACATATGAGATTTAATTAACCTAGTAATAATTGTCGACTTATTAAATCTCATAGGCATTGATTTACTCGTAATCTTAATCTTGAGTTAGTTATGATTTCATGATTGTAGTTGTTATTTCATTTGAGTTAACAATGGGCATGACATACACATGTAGTCTAGATTACCCGGTATCTTGGTGTGAGCAATTACAAGTATTGAAATTGTAGATTAACAATATAGAATTTGTACGACACATCTCTTGATGGGTTTTCATTACTTGATCATAGAATTCTCGGGCCAGAGTGTCTCAACATAAATAAGTATGTTGAAAATGATCATTAGAGAAAACCAATAAGTATCAAGGAAAAAGATGTAATTAAATTGATTGGACAGTTGAGATATCAATTTAAATTAACAATGTGGTACAAAGGATTGTGCAGTAAAGAAATCAATGTGGCTTAGGCGAATTATATTCGAGCATACAATTATGGAGGTCGGTCCAATCTTATAGTGGAGTAGAATTGGAATTAAATAATTATATTTGTTTAATTACAAATTTAATTATTATAGCCATTATTGTATGTTCCCAAATGATCCCCGGGTTAGCTCATTTAATTGACAACACCATCACTGGACCCAAAAGCAAGAAAAACTGGCATATTAGATGAATATTATAATTATAATATTTGTTAAGGCCTATTATGTTATATTCAAGTGTAAATGGGGGCTTGTAATATTTTACAAGGTGGTCTCCTAGTTAGTTACACATTCCTTCCACTTTTAGGTAAGTGGAGAGATAGTGAGAAGAGGAATTCTATTTTAAATAGAAATCCTTAGTTAAAAGAGGAATTCTATTTTAAATAGAAATCCTAATCCTAACATACTAGGGTTTTCATAAGATATTATAAAATGGCCTTTATACTCTTAAATTGAGTGATATAAGAAGAGAACCGCAGGATTCTAAGAATAAAAAGAAGGCATCTAAGAGGAGCCAGATGCAATTGGGGAGTGGTGAAACAGACGCCCATACGTCCAGTGTTGATCAAACTTGAGTCATAACCTGGAAGATCGTTTGGAGGCGGATCTACAACTCTTAATTGTTCATCTTCTCAAAATATCAAGGTATAAATTTCTAGATTACTTAATTCTTATATGTTGTATGAGATCGGTCCTAAAAAGGTTTTAATTGAAAATTGAAAAACCTAGTTTATTTTCCCTTCATATCGTAAATTTGATTGTTTCAAAGTATGACTAAATGATGCTTGATTAACTTGAAGTTTTGAGTGATAAAAGTTGAATGCATATATTTCAAGTTTGGTACTTTAGAATGAATCGAACTAATAGTTGATTTTTAATGGATTTGTCAAATTGGTCAATTGCTATTCGCATTTATCAGAAAATGTGTATGTTCCGTGTTTGGTGTTATAAAAGAAATAATCTAACGGTGTCGAAATGAGCCAAAACTTTGAGATATTAAACTTCAATATATCTAATATAAATCTACAAAGTTCCATAATAATCAAAATTCTAGTTTATTTTTTTATGATTTTCGAACTTTGCTACTTCAGCAATAAGCTCCTTTGATAGAACCCTTAACTTTCTTTTGATCTTATGAAACAATAGATTTATATAACGCTTATTTTTGAAGTAGAGTAAGAATCTCGAGAAAACACTAGATTTATATAACGCTTATCTTTCAAGTGGAGTAAGAATCTCGAGAAGTGAGAATACCGAGATTGAAAGTGAGAATGAGAGTAAGAGTAGGGTGTTTACTTAGATTGGAATAAGAGTATAGATTACTAATCACAATCATTTATTTACTTTTATTTTGGATTGGGAGTGAATGATTGGAAATTATAATTTTACCCTTATATAAAGAATATATAACTTTTAATTACAAAATGAATAAGAAAATATAATTGCACAATAACTAATTTATTTTATTATCAATTTGTTATTATATAAAATATTAACAATTATTAATATTTTTAATGAAATAAAAAAATATTTTATTATTTTAATTAATGGCACTATTGTAATTTTTCAAGTTGATTAAGGATATTTTTAGTAACAAATGTGGGAGGGGGACTCCAACGGCCTCCTACCCACTCCCACTCCGGAAAGTGAACACTGCATAATTGTATTAGAATGACTTGAAATTTTAATATGACTTTTCTTCTGGAAATTTTCATCTCAATATATAGAGTATTTTAATTTTAATAAATCACCAAAGCTCAGCTGTTTCTGTGTGAATTAAAAAGGCAGTTTTGTGACAACTTGAAACCTTGAGTATCAGCTGCATCAAGACTGGAAAGTGCGGCTTCCGTATCTGATAGTGACAGACAATGAGATGATTGAAATTTGAAAGAAACAATAACAAAATATGCTAGAATGCACTAACCACCAGCGGCCATTCTTTCTAAATAGGCCTGAAGCATGAGAGCTTTCTATAATACATCATCCCCTAACTTCATCAAGTACAGAGAGCAAAACAAAATTCAAAGTACTTTACCAAAGAAAGTGTAGTGCGAAAACAAGGCAGCAACAGCAATTGCAATTGCTCATAATCCGGTTCTTCACGATAGGACTTAAAATGTGGAAGTGGACAAGCACTTCATTAAAGAGAAGATTGAGGAAGGTGTGATTTGTTGGCAGAGCAAACTGTAGATGTTCTCACAAAGGGTCTGCAGAAAGGGCAGTTCGAGTACTTAATTGGCAAGCTGTCTATGGGAGATATGTTCAAGCCAGCTTGAGGGGGAGTGTTGGAAAACTGAGAGATTATTTAGTCAGGATTGTGTGCATATTATTAGGGATGTTACGATAGATATGACAGCTGTAGATGTGATATGACAAGTGCAGTTTTAGTCAATAGAAAAGTATAATATGTAATTAATTAGATTCGTTATTTGTGCCTTGTATTTTACCTATTTATACAGGTATCATGCAATTGAAGAATTAATTTAATTCTTTAATCCCCTTTCCTCTTCTTTAAACACAAAGCCCATCCAACTGCCGCAAACGCCCAAATAAAACATCTCTCCCCAATAAAAAAACACAATCCACACAAAATTACCCTAATTAACCTAAAAACACACTCCCAATTTAAATATATAAAAAAGGGAAGAGACAAATCTTCAAAGTCCTCGGTCATTGAAGCCCAAAGAGATGCCAAAGCCTACCTCTATCAACCAAATTTCTTCTTTTTCTTCTGCTTGATAACCTATCAGTTTAATCTCTCATTTTGAACTTCTGTTAATTGCAACCAATCAAATCAAATACGAATTCTATTACAACTAAACCATCCAAACCCAATCCATGAGGAAAACTTCTCTACCGAAGATTATTTAGCGCTACATATATCCAGCAAGAAAATCAACAACAGAAAACAATTTCACATGTATATGAATCGGCAACCAGCTGACAAACACTGTAGCTTCCAAATAAAGTGCATAATGGTCCATTAAATTTGAACATGATGAATGAAGCACCAACAAGCTTATATCTTACTGCAATAAAATAAACACAAAATGGTCCATATACTACACAGGCACCCAGATAACAAACATGCAAAATCAGTGTCATAGCTTTCAAATGAAAATATACATAACAATGGGTCTATTTAATATGAAGAAGGGTTAAAGAAAATGAATTAAGGAATGAGTAAATTGGAGAGAGAAAATATAGACCAAAAAATCTATATTACTAATTATTTCTAAATATAGTCAATGTAATTAATTAGATCTAATCCTAACCATTGATTAATCATTTATAAAAATGGTGTAAAAATAAGTGTAATTTTAAGGGGTCATTAATTCTCCCTCATGTACTTTTATATATATAGGCTCATATGTATTTATGTATATAGGGACATGTTCAAAAGACAAAATTTTAAACATAATTATAGACAATTTTTTTATCGTTAGATTTAAAAATAATGAAAGGTGAAGTTTAGACGGCACAAATTATTAAATACAATAATATTTTTCTCTCTCCTCTGTTTAGTATTTAATCTCTATTTCTTCTTTTACTCCTATTTTCTCGTTTGTCTCTCCTACAATTGCACAACGAAATAAATGGAAACATTGAAACCATCAAAATCAAATTTTTCATATCAGCATCGGACATCCATTTGAAATTTAAATCTACAAAAACCTATAAGCTCATTTTTTGTTTTATCCAAATTGGAGGAATTGAAATTGTGGGCAATCAAGTTTAAAGCTGGCTTTCAATAAAATTCATCATTTTATGAAGAGCCAAACGAAGATCGTTGGGCAGAAAACTACAATCTTTCTATTGTCTTTTTTCTTTGCCATGAAATTAACAGTAAAATTAGAAAATGCGACTCTAATTAATAAAATTAGAAATTTATTAATTTATTACTAGTATTAGTGCATACCAAAAATAAAGGATAAGTACGAGAGAAAATTCATCATTTTTGGTTATCAACACTTTCTTTATTTTCTTTGACCTAGGTGAATACAAGGCGTCATGCACACATTATTTAGTTCATACGCTAATATAACCATAGCTCTTCCAGCGCTTTCAATTAGGTCCGTGAGATCTAATATAATGTAATATTTTACATTAACTTCAATCAATATTGAAGGATAATATTTGTAGTAGCATTACATGACACAAAAATAATTCCCAACTCCCAAGCATTCGGGCATCCAGTTGTAACGTAGCTTGGTGAGTCTAAAATCGATCCACAAAACAAATATTTAAATTATTAATTTCTTTTAATTTATCTAATAAATAAATTTATAACATTAGATTTTAAGTACTCCTTAGTTAGGGCAATGGATCCACTCTTATTATTAAATATAATTTAATAAATTCCCTTCACTATTTTATTTATTTTTTCCCAAAATATTTATTGTATAAATTATAATTATTTTCTAATTAATTTTATTATGGATTAAGTACTTAGTATGCAAAAATTCAATTTTTTGACAAAAGGTTAAAATGCCATTTTACCACTCTTTATACTAAGATATTAATAATTAATTCTGCCAAACTCTCTTGTTTATCTACAATAAATCAAAATTTCAAAATATAAAGTACATAATAGTCCATTTAATATGAACATGATGCATGAAGCACCAACAAACATATATCTCACTGCAATAAAATAAACACAAAATGGATATGACATAGGCAACCGGATAACAAACATAGAAAATCGATGATCATAGCCTTTAAATGAAAAAAAAATACATAATAATGGTCCATTTAATGTCCATTGATTGTTGGAACTACCAAAAGTTTCTAAAGAGATGATTTATACAACCATAAACTTGATTTTCTAAAAAATGATTATGTTATTAAAACTGAAGAGCATGATATAATCCTTTCAAAGCCATTTCAGACAATCCAATTGTTCTTAGAACAATCTTTAAAGAAGTTAAGAGAAAAGTATTTTAATTATGTCCATATTGGGTTAATCCATGTCGGAATAAAGCCTCTGACTAAGGAGGGATTGGATACTTCAATCCTTGTTGTCCTCAGAGCCAAGGGGAGGATAGTATTATATAGTTTAGAGCATCTAGGTTAGAGGTCTGTGTAAAGGTTGAACACTTGCAGGAGAGGTGAGTGTTACCTACTTGGTGCTGCGGTAGCTTTTGGTCGTAAGTCCCCATTTGTTGAAGGGCAGTAAAACCAATTTTTAGCCGTGGATTGTAGTCTTTCCTATCTGTCTAAAACTTGACCATAGGTTTCTAATATGGATTCTCTACTCTGTAGAGAATTATCTTTCTCTAGCTCTTCCTCTGGGAGGACTAGTGATTCAAAGCATGTAGTGAATTCAGAAGATAATTGAAGATTTTAATAAAGCCATTGATTGTTGGGAACTACCAAAGTTTCTAAAGAGATGATTTATAAAACCAAAAACTTAATTTTCTAAAAAATGATTATGTTATTAAAATCGAAGAGCATGATATAACCCTTTCAAAGCCATTTAAGACAATCCAATTGTTCTCAGAACAATCTTTAAAGAAGTTAAGAGAAAAGAATTTTAATTATGTCCATATTGGGTTAATCCAAGTCAGAATAAAGCCTCTGACTTAGGAGGTATTGGATACTTCAATCCTTGTCGTCCTCGGAGATGAGAGATTTCTCTCCTTTGATGATTCCTTGCTCAAGTAGCATTGAATCAAGTCTCCGTAAAGGACCCATTTCATTAAGTCATTATCCAAATATAACAGTTTCACTTAAAGACAAGAATATTTTAAAGAGTATGATTCTTCAAATTAAAACACATAACTATCACATGGTTAAGGGATCAATTTCTGTTGCATTAATTTTTAAAATTTCGTATAAAGCTATGCATTATGCATTTAACACACAATATAAATATCAGTAAAAAAGAAATGAGACTATTCTTATGCAGACTGATCTGTCTAAAGCCAATACTATCATTCCAAACCCCATCCAATGGAAAGATGTCCATCTTCCAGAGGATGGGATTCTCGAAGGAGCCACCGAACCAATGATTCCAAAACGACTTGAGCCCAATCCGGAGTTGCAAAATGTGACTCAAGATTCTAATGGTAAAGTCAAACTATCCTTTAGGAGATCTATATCTTCTAGATTCTCCGATACGGATTCAAGCACAAGTATACCCTCCGGTGAAAGGAGATTTTCAAAGATACATTCTATTATAAACCTTCCTTTCCAACTCGTTAAGAGTCAACCTAGGTTTTCCACTTCGGATATACCTAGTTCTTCTATTCATTTTGTTGACTATACCACTAGTGTACCACATCTTATATACACTAGTAGGCAACAGGATGAAGAACAGGAAGAGAAGAACCTTCTCCTCTTACTTCTCCTTTATTCTCTCATTACATGATGAATAGACTAAATGTCATCATAAAGAGTTTGAAGTTGATAAAAACCTTCTTCATAATGATTTCTATTCTAAAAATAACAAAGAAAAAGACTTTGGTTTTTAAACACTTTCTAAACCAAAGAAAAAGGATCCAACAAATTTATTATGAGTTTGTAAATCTGCATAAAGTTTACATTCTCTTTTTGATTGGTTTGAGATGTATGCTTCGATAATCATATTGATTATCCATTCAAAGAATCAAATCCTATTGTTACCGTAAAGAAAATTCCTAAATGGACTCTTTCTAATAGTGATAGAACCATAGAAACAGTAACATCCACCCTTAGGAGTATAACCATTGATCATGGTGATTTTCCTACCCAAATTAAAGCTTAACCATATAAAATTCATAAGCCTAAAGATCCAGATGTTGATTTAGATAGCATTATCCAACAGTAACAATTTCCGTAATGCTAATCTAAATACAATAGGAAAGTAATTGAATAGATTGGAAAATCAATTCCAAAAGTCAACTATAATTGAGAAAAAGCCAACAAAGTCAACTTAACAATTTCTCCTATTCCTTCCTCTTCAAAGCCAACAAAATCGACATCGAGAAAAGCTTAAAAAGCCTATTTTTGAGCCTTTCCGGGTTTCAAAGACTAGTCAAAAACTAGTCCAATAATCTAAATCAAATTTTGCTAAAGCTATTCATGAACAACTTGATAGGATAGAAGTTTCTTCTTCCTTAAGTAAAGTCTAAATTGCTCCAGATAAGTGCACAATCTAGTAAGATTGGTGTACTTGATTATGACTAGTCTTCTATTGCCTCTTCAGACATAGAAGCATTTAAGGATGAACCTCTTCCTAAAGCCAATAAAATCCATTGGGAATTAGCACTTCCCACCGTAAAGTCTCCACCAAACTTGGCTATCGATAATAGGCCAAGCTCATTGAATCGATCCCGATTTAATGCATCCTCCGCTCTATGAATGGAACATAGACGGAATGTCTAAATATAACATTCTTGGATTGTTGCAACAAATGACCATGGCGGCCAATGCTTATAAAACCCAATTAGGAACTTCTGACAAAGCTATTGCAGAAATACTGGTTGCTCGATTTACTGGTCAACTAAAAGGTTGGTGGGATCATCTTCTCACCAAACAGCAACAATAAATCTGATATTCTAAATGCAATACAAACAGATGAAGATGGAATCCCAATCCGTGATGAGTTAAATAATCCAATTCAGTGATGCAGTTGCTACCTCGATTTTAACCATTTTCCTACATTTCATAGGTGATCATTCTCACCTAAGAGATAAAAATGGTGAGTTATTGCATAATCTGAGATGCAAGAAACTTAGTGACTTACAAGAATATAAATCTACCTTCTTCACCAGACTCTTTCTGGGGGATGATGCAAATCATGTCACTTGGAAACAAAAGTTCCTTGCAGGGTTACTAACCCTTATAGGTGAAAAGGTTAGAAATTCAATTAAAGCCTTATATGATAACCAAATTCCTTATGACAACCTCACCTTTGTTGAACTTGTTAGTTTTGTCAATAAGGAAGGTTTAAAGATATGTCAAGACTTAAAACTTCAAAAGAAACTTAAATGGGAGCTTAGAAAATCTAAGCCAGAATTGGGCGGCTTTTGCAAGCAGTTCAATTATGACCCTTTTAAAGCCTCTACATCTAGAGACTGTAATGGTAAGTGTTCCTCCAAATCTTACAAAAAATATTACAAGTCTAAAAAGGATAATAAACTTTTGAAAGACTCTAGAGAACCTTATCATAAGAAGCCTTCAAGGCCTTATAAAAAAAAAGGTTCTCTAAAGATAAAGCCAAACAATAAGCCTTTTTCAATTACAAAGAAGCTACTTGTTTCAGATGTGGTCAAAGGGCCATCATCGCACAATATTGCCATATGAGCAGAAAGCTCTATGAGCTTAACCTCGATGAACAAGTACTTGCAAAGTTAGCTCCTTTGATAATTGAGTCATCCAGTTCTGAGTCATCTATGATAGGAGACAGTGAGCCTCTACAGGTAGATGAACTAGTAGACTCTGATTTTGAAACAGAATATAGTAGTTCTACTAGCACTGATTTCTATTTAAAGAAAGTCAATGTGTTGACTAAGGATCAAGAAACTTTTCTTTAATTAGTTAAACACATTATTGATCCTACTCTTTAAAGAGAGTATTTAGATAAACTTCTAAAGACCTTATAAGTCAAAGATAAAGCCAAAGCTTCTAAAACCCTTATTCTTAAAAAGAACACTTATGATCTTACTGAAATCTTGGATAAGAAGAAAACCAAGAAGTTAACTTATAATATCCAAAATCTTCAAAAGAGATTAACGACATTAAAGCTGAAATAAAAGAGTTGAAAGAAAAACAGAAGAGTGATTCTGAAACAATTCAACTTCTTTTACACAGAAAATTACAGGAGGATTCGGAAAAAGAACTAGAATATGATGATGGTAGTAAAAATGATCAAAGCTTAGAAAACATCGAGTCTGCGTTCGATGATTTTCTATTTGTTCTAAAGAAAATCAAAACAAGAAAATATCTAATCAAAATTACTTTAATCTTCTTCAAAGACTTCGAAATTGACACCATTGCCCTTTTTGACACTGGTGCTGATTTGAATTATATTAAAGAGGATATTATTCCAAAATGGTGCTGATCCTACACCATTGCCCTTTCAGCGGCAAACAATTCAAAACTCAAGATCAAATCTAAAGTTGATGCCTCTGTTTGTAATGGTGGTTTTAAATTCAAAACTTCATTCCTATTGACGAATGGTATTCATCATGTATTCATTCTAGGAACACCATTTATAAACCTCATTACTCCTTATACTGTCAATTATGATAGTATATCATTTAAAGTCAAGAGTGAAGAGCTTGTTTTCCCTTTCATTGAAAAGCCTAAAACAAGGAATTTAAACATTATTAAAGCATGTTTTGTTTATCAAAACCATATTAGTACCATCCTTAAAACAAAACAAAACAATTTGGTTTGTTTAAAAAAGGATTTAAATTTACAAAGAATTGAAAGTCAACTTCAAAATAATTTTGTAAAACAAAAGATTTCTGATTTTAAAGTCCTCATTGAAAAAGAAATATGTGTTGACTTGCCAACTGCCTTCTAGAACAGAAAGCAACATTTGGTAGATTTGCCATATGAAACTTCTTTTGATGAAAAAAATATTCCTACTAAAGCCCGTCCAATTCAAATGAATATGGATTTGGAACAACATTGTAGGAATGAAATTAAAGATTTGGAGTCTAAAGGACTTATTGTTAAGTCCGTGTCTCTATGGTCTTGAGTCGCTTTCACGTCAATAAAAATTCGAGATAGAAAGAGGTACACGAGACTTGTTATAAATTACAAACCTCTTAACAAAGCTTTAAAATGGATTAGGTACCCTATACCCAATAAAAAGACTTACTTCAAGAATTGCATTCTGCATTTATATTTTCAAAATTTGACATGAAATCTGGATTTTGAGAAATTCAGATTTTGTAACATATGCATTTGCTTTATGTATTTCTGTAAATAAATAAATTAAGAGGGGGTTTATGTGATATATCATGAGGGGGTCTATTTGATATTTTGTGGGTGTCTATAAAAGGAAAAAATCCGGTGAAATTTAGAGAAACCGAGAGAGAGAGAGAGTGTGCTGGCCCGAACCCGACCAGTCGGTTTCTCCCATTTCCGGCCACCACACCAGCCGAGCAAGGTGTCAAACGGAAGCTTGAGAGCCGGCCGTTCACCCCTAGCCGTCCTTGCTGGAGGAAAACGCGTGGAACGCCGCTGGTGAAGCTCAAAAGTTCCGCAGGTTTTATGCGAACGATCGCCGTCGATTCAGGCCATCTTTGACCGCGCCACCCGTTGGAAAAGCTTCCCCACCTCACCATCTTCCATTCCCGACTAGTCACCGGCACCGAGGAGGCCGTTTTGCCACCGTCCGATCACCCCAAGAAGCCGCGGCTTCACTAGCTCGATCCGTCTTCGCCGCTGCCCGTAGGAGGACACCACCAGCACCGTTGGACTCACCTCGACGAGAAGTGTCTAGCCCGAGCTTCCCCACCGCCGTTGGTTGAATTCCGGTCAACGTTGACCGTAGGGGCATTTTGGTAATTTTGTGTACTGAGGGTAATTTCGTAATTTATAGCTTTAAGGGTGTTTTGTAATCTGAATTGAGGATAAATTGGTAATTTTATGATGTTGAGGGTAAATTAGTAAATTATGAAATTGAGGGTAGTATAATTTCGGATTATATTAGTAAATTACGAATACGAGATTAATACGGTAAGCCGGGAAAATTGAGAGTTGTAATATTAGGACGAATATTTATTTTAAGCGTTATGTTTGCGAGATTAGTTTGAATTATAATTATGGAAAGTAATTATATCATTTATGTAAAATAGGTGGATCTGCAGACGAGAATCTACCTGCGGACTTGGGTGATAGCCGAGTCTGAAATTGTCACTATGAGTGGAATATATTAAAATTATTTGATTTTTGTATAGTAAGGCTTGTTTACGAAATGAGTATTTAAAGTACTTCCATTAAATGGTTTTCCGAAATAAATGTTTATTGCGTATAAATATTGTGTTAAATTATATTTATTTATTTATTTATGCTCTGTATCGATTTTAAAATGGTAAAAGAGATGATTGATTTCCGAACATGATTAAAGTGCTTTTATGTGGATTTCGAGCATGATTTTAAGAGTATATGATTTGATCTTGAGCGTGATTTAAAAGTGTATATATGTTGATTTTGAACATGATTTAAAGAGTATATGATGGATCTTGGGCATGAGATATATTGATTTCGAGTATAATTTAAAGCATGATTTAAAGTGTATATATATAATGATTTTGATCATGATTTTAAGTTTTAAGCAAATACCCGATCCCCCCAGATGAGATGAGATAGTAGGCGTTTGGGGCTCGTCTGAACACACATAGAGGCTTTGGGCCGTGTGTTTGGGGGCGCTTTCGCCCTTTGGGGGCATATGCATGCAGACTGATATTGAGATATGAGACCGGATGGTCCGGACATGATGTCGCAAGATGGCGCATCATACCACGTCTGTTGAGATCCGGGGTATGAGTTATGCTGATAAGCATGAAATGGTACATCCTTTCGTCTATCCGTGTAGCTCCGGGCATGATGGTACTTAGATAATACATCATTGCCGTCCGTTGAGGTCCGGATGAGACTAGATTATCCCCTGGGTATTTGTTTAAGGATATTTGTGTTATTTAGTACTTGAAATTTCAGCATGAGATGATATTTCAATATGAGATGATATTTTAATATGAGATGTTTTTCTTGATTTTGTGGCAGTATGAAAATGTATTTATGTTTAAAATATGATTGAAATGAAAGAAGTTTTTACATGAAAATATATTTGTTTGAGAAAAGTAATTATATAAGTGATACACTTATTTTTGTAATTATTTTATGTTTTAAAAGGTACTATCCACTCACTGAGTTTTATACTTATTCCATTTTATTATATTTTCCCCCCCAGGAGATTACAGGTACGACAGTTAACCCAATAGCTGTACATAGTTGGAGTCATTTGGGCTATTGAGGTTGTTAGAGGCTATAGACTAATTATTTCCTTTGGTTAATGTATAATTATCATGTTGTGAATTTATATTAGGGATGTGATATAAGAATTAACATACGTGTGTATTATTGGATATGTTATCGGATGAGAATTGATTGATGTAGTTTGGTGTATAATAAATGATTTGGGAGTGCTTGTGTTGTAATTGCAGGTTTGCGAATGTTATATGTTTAAGGGAGATTCTGTCGAAATTTCGGTAGAATTCTCATTAATATGATGATTTTAATATTTGAGTTCTGTTGCTTAAGATAGATCGCTTCTGGATATGTGGCGGGTCGTCTCAGATTCAACCTAAGGATAGATATAAAACTGCATTCACTGTTCCATTCGGATAGTTTGAATGGACAATTATGCCATTTGTTTAAAGAATGCCCCCTCAGAATTCCAGAGATTTATGAATGACATTTATAATCCTTATTCTGAATTCTGCATTGTTTATATTGATGATGTGTTGATCTTTCCTCACACAATTGATCAGCATTTCAAACATCTAAAGACATTATATATATATATATATATATATATATATATATATATATATCTTAATGCAATTGAAAAAAAAAGGAACATGCATATCACTAGGTTTAGGACTAAGAGTAGTAAACCGAAACTTCAAATCACAACTCATTAAATATAGGTGGTATACCATCATCATCCATTGGCCAGAAATTTCCTACAAATTCATTGGCGTGCATTGACTAGTCTTTTGGAGAAACTAGCATAAATGTCACTTTATAGTGATTATACGCTTTTCATAGATATAGAATAAATTCGTAGACAATGAATCTAACTCGATCTAAATATATCACAACTAATCGGTAAGTCGTCTCTAGATCGTAAATCTACAGTAACCAAAATTTTCAGTTTATAAGTTTATAGACAAGTGCATGAGCAGGAAAACACGTGCTCAATGGATGATCAAGACAAAAAATTACTTGACTAAATGACAGCAAAAATTCATACTAAGAATGCATTTTCCCGATTCATTGCAGAGATCTAAGAGACTAGCATCTATCATCGAAAAGCTCATTTGATGACGTAAAACATCAAATTATTTTTCACTTTGCTCATTACTTCCAAAGATTTACCAAAAGCATCAAAAAGGTGTTGTAAAGAGATGACGAGAGCGTAAATATGGCATATCTAAGGAGAATACAATGCAAGAACTAAAACAAAACTAGATGCAAAATTAACAGTTGCAAACCTATGTTTGTAACCCAGGTGTTGGTTTTAGAAAAAAGGAAGCACTTTTGCGCCACGGCCAACTAAGTTCAAAAATACGAAGTGACCTGGAAGGAAACAAAGTTTAGCTCTTTATTTAGTAAAAGATTATCCTTAACAAATAACGTTTCACAAACCTTACCAAGAATATTCATTGAAGTCATCATAATTTCTCCAAACAAAATGAAGGGCTCGCCCATTATAATTATTCGCAGCTTCCTGTATGTGGTTGAATGTAAGTCAAACTTTTCCTGTCGATAATGCTTGGAGCTATTATACTAGTCATGGCTCTAGCAAAATCAAACTCGAACGGAGGAATTGTTATCTAGAAATTTCGGATAGTAGCAAGTTGGAAAGACATGATGGAAAATCGAAGAACCCCTGTTATCCTTTAATTAATCTTTAATTAATAGAGAATCGGATGATTCTTTCGCGAAAACAAGGGTTGAATAAATATTAAACGCAACATAAGTTGTTGATGTTGGGATTATGTGCTCTTCAAAGCATATTGATTTTCTAATTAATAAAATATTTCAAGTATTTATTCAAATATTTTTGAATTGTATTAATATTTTGAGTAAAGTCCATTTAATCATATTAAATGTATTTATGCGATCACCATGTGGATTCGCAGAAGACATAAATACAAGTTATCTTATGATTAAATAAATTAAGTTCGCAGTTGATAAATAAAGTTGGGCACTTTATTTAGGTATAGACTGTAATAAATTCATTGAGTGATTTGTCTTAATCATGTATGAATTTATTGATGTATTATGTCTATATTGAATTGGATCACATATGAGATTTAATTAGCCTAGTAATAATTGTCAGACTCATTAAATCTCATAGGCATTGATTTACTGTAATCTTAATCTTGAGTTAATTATGATTTCATGATTGTAGTTGTTATTTCATTTGAGTTACCAATGGGCATGACATACACATGTAGTCTAGATTACCCGATATCTTGGTGGGAACAATTACGAGTATTGAAATTATTGATTAACAATATAGAATTTGTACGACACATCTGTTGATGGGTTTTCAGTACTTGATCATAGAATTCTCTGGCCAGAGTATCTCAACATAAATAACTATGTTGAAAATAATCATTAGAGAAAACCAGTAAACATCAAGGAAAAAGATGTAATTAAATTGATTGGACAGTTGAGATATCAATTTAAATTAACGATGTGGTACAAAGGATTGTGCAGTAAAGAAATCAATGTGGCTTGGGCGAATTATATTCGAGCATACAATTATGGAGGTCAGTTCCAATCTTATAGTGGAGTAGAATTGGAATTAAATAATTATATTTGTTTAATTACAAATTTAATTATTATAGCCATTATTGTATGTTTCCAAATGATCCCCGGGTTAGCTCATTTAATTGACAACACCATCACTGGACCCAAAAGCAAGAAAAACTGGCATATTAGATGAATATTATAATTATAATATTTGTTAAGGCCTATTATGTTATATTCAAGTGTAAATGGGGGCTTGTAATATTTTACAAGGTGGTCTCCTAGTTAGTTACACATTCCTTCCACTTTAACGTAAATGGAGAGTTCGTTACTTAATTCTTATATGTTGTATGAGATCGGTTCTAAAAAGTTTTAATTGAAAAGTTGAAAAACCTAGTTTTATTCCCTGCAATTGGTATTAGAGCCATCTCATAATAATGTATAAGAATTTCGTAAGAAATCTATTTTGTTCATTATGTATTAGAGTGGCACAATTTATTTAGATATTATTGTTTATATTTTGTTTTGGATTTGTAACAAAAGGGGTGGTCTATTATCACCATGTTTCCTTTTGATTTAATTTTATGCTTTTAGAATTTTTGTAAGTCATTGAGGATTTTAATCTGTAAAATAAAATCAAAACATCAAGATTTCGACAAGAATGCACAAAACCAGCAAAACCAACCGCAGAAGGACGCGACGACGCTAGTCAGAGCAGGCCCCACGCGAGCAGCACGATGGCATCGCGGTGGCTCGCAAGCAGCGCAGCCCGCGCGGCAGAGCAAGCAGCAGGCAGCAAGCTTGCTCATGCTGCAGCTCACGCGACAGCAGCAGCACTGGAAGCGGAAGGCAGCAGGCCGCTGTGACAGCATGGAGCAAT
>CM046811.1:52718516-52733855 GCA_025617385.1 Murraya koenigii | reverse complement strand
GAATGTGTGGGCGCCTTTATCACCAATGAAAGCAACTAGCACTACTAGAAAAATGGCCTTTAGTGATACTAAAATAGTGTCACTAATTACTTTTAGTGACACTTATTAATAGTGTCAGTGATCTGGGAGTCAGAAAAATACTGACACTTGAATGTAGTGTCAGGAATTACTATTACTATAGTATTACAGATTTTATAACACTATAGTATCAATAATTACTATTACTATAGTATCACGAGTTAGTAATATCAATAAAACAATCACCCCAATGAAATTGATACTTTATGATACATTTTTAGTATCAATGACTTTTATTAATTATTATTGTCATTTTAAATTTTGTCAATCTAATGATATTATTTAAAAAAGAATATTAGTAAACTGCTAAAATGAACAATTATATATAAAATTTCTATGACAAAACACCGTTACTTTCATACACAAACAAATCAGGCTCTCCATCTACAAATTTAAGGAAGATTAAAATATTAAAAAAAAGAATAAAGATCATATCCCTCCCAAGCCCATCTACAAATTTGTACTTTTTCTCCAACCTCGTCGGTTAGCTTGGCATAGTGCTCCCACTCGTCTTGGTCAAATGGATCTTCAATTGATACAATAGGATAATTAGAGATGAAAGACTTGTAGAGATCTTTGAGTGCATCTCCCGAGATCTTTTGTGAACCGTCATTGTTACGCAAAAGAAGACCAAAAAATTAAGAAAGCAGGAAAAAAAAATTAAGTATTTTACCACAAAACATTAGCACTAAGGATTGAGAGTAAAGAAAATTTTACAGATAGCACTACCTCGAATATTGACAAGGAAAGCACAGAAAGCAAGAAGCGACAACAAGCTGCAATGCTTGCTTGTGGTGTAACCGAGCATGCCAAGCATAGCAAATTCTCGATTCGAGTCTAAAAAGCTGGTGTTCAATCAAAGAATCCTTAAGAACTCAAAAGAAATGATGAAGCAATTCATGGCTTCATGCTAGCTACGACTATAATCTAGAATAGGCAAAACAATGAAACAAGTACCTATAAGGGTGCATTGTGAAGATATCTCCTCTCATAAAACCAGTCACTTGGTCGACCACGACTCACATAATGGCTCGGCTCGGTGGGATCCTCATGAGGCAGGCGAGAGTCCTCTCCACAAGGCAAGAGTCCTCTCCACATGCCTTTGTACTTTAACTCACCCCTACCTCGGCTCTGTGCCATCAACCTTGTCTTAACAACATCAAAAGGGCCAGTGCATACTACTGAAAATTAAAATTTTCCAGCACCAGTTCTTGTAACTTTGAAAAATCATAACAATTCATGCTTTAAGAATTTTTGAACATGAAACATATCAACTTAAAGCTCAAGAAATCTAGTTTAAAACAATATAATTAGTTTCACATGAGTCTAGGTAAATCAAATGATATTCAGTGTAATATCCACACTGCTCTAGCATCTCAGGATTACTAACAACATCATCAAAATACTAAGGAAAAGCGGCACGAAACAAACCTTGATCCTTGTACACAGTCATACAACCGACTCATTTCGATGTAGTTTGAATTGGTCAACCCACTGCATTCAAAATCAGGTAAATGAATAAAATGAATAAAGAAGAAAAATAAAATTGTCCAGAAGAAGGCACCAGCATTGTGCTAGAATAAGACAGTCATTATGAGAAAAAAAAAAAGGTAAAAAACGAAATGAACTGCTATAAGGGTAAGAAACAAATCCTAGTTAATTGTTAACCAAAAAGTGGATATGCACAGAACAAAGCTAGATTTACAAGCAATGATATGGTCCAATGTAACAGTTGATGACTACCTCTTACCCAACCTAGAGCCCACCAAACAACCGCAACAACCCCCAACTCCGCCATGCTCCACCAAAACTTTCCTCATCCGTGCGGTTTCCATCACCCCTCCTACCTCATCATTGATTCCCACCACAACATCATCCCACTTCAAACCGCCCCCTCCACCATGGCCAATCCAGCCCATCATTCATGCTTGCTGCAAATCCCTCCCAATACCCAATCATCCTCTCGGTTTTCACCCCCCCACAAGCTCGATTATAGAAAAATCACTTATAGCCGTTACCGATGACATCCGCTCGCTGCCACCACCCTCAACAACCCGGCCAAACACTGTCAAAAGTCTGCACCTTCACCCCCACAAACCTTGATAACCCATCTACAACCATTGTCTCTTTGGCCATGGATGGGGCATCTTCCTCACTGTCATCAAACCGCCATAAATCATCACGGATCGAGTCGAACCTCCACTCCAATCCGTCACAAATCACCCAAATCGTGACATTCATTAACCCAAAGCCACAAGCTCCAATGAAAGGAACCCGAAACCGAACCAAATCTCATCACGAAACCCAAACTCGTCCACCTAAACTAAACGACCGTGAGCTTACCAAACCCAAATCGGTGAGATGAACTTTCCTCCACCTTGGCCTCGGCTTCCATCGACGACCCACATCTAGAGGTAACTCCCCACCCCATTCGTTGGAACTCCACAACTTTCTCGACCACTCTAAAATATCCAAACCAGTGAGCCACCCACCTCAACCCTCCTAGCTTCAGCAACCAGCATACTCAAGCTGCAGTCCACTTTGCAAGCCCCGTCAAACCATCACCGAAACCCCAAACTCATGCATTCAAATTCGTAAAATTATTATCAGATTATATAAATGGACAAAAATAAAGGGAAGAAGACAATTGACTTACATGGAATTAGACCAAAACGACGACGGATCCAGTAATTGATGAACATGATTTTGGTGTAATCCATTTTCTCTCTAGTCATTGGACAAGCTATAAAGCCGGGTTGAATCGGAACGATTTGAGGAAGGAGGTGGATTCGGAGAGGAGGATGGAGAGGAGAGGAAGAGGACAAGCGTGATCGGAGGGAGGCGAAGAGGTGGACGGGGGAAAGCACTGAGAGATGGGTGAGAGTTAGAGAGATCGAGCATCTAGGGTTTTTCATCTTTTTGTTATTATATTTTTGTTTTTAAAATCTTTAAAACAAACGAATTAAGTTAATTCAACGTGGTTCAATGGTCTTCGTTTCAAATGTTAAAATTTTAAACTCTAGAAGTCTCAGGTTCGAGTTGCAACTAAAACAATTATTAATAATTTTTTTTTATCTCTGATACTTTAATGTCAGTGATTATTGATGTTTAATTTACTAACACACTAGTATCAATAATCTTTAATACCTACTTGTTAATAGGTGCATTTGTTCACAATTACTGATACTTTTTGCTAAGTGTCAGTAATTGTTAATAGGTGCATTTGTTCACATCATCGATACTTTTGCTAAGTGTCGATGAAACTAAGTGTCGATAAATGTTATTTTTCTAGTAGTGTAGTAAGAAAATATTTTTTCTCAAAGTCGAGAGAAAATATCTCTTTTCTTGATCTTTATACTACGGCTTCTCTCATTTTTTTGTGGTGAAAAAAGCCTTTTATATTGTATTGGTAGAAAACCCTAGGCTCCTTATTTATCTCCTTTTTTAATTCTGTTAAATCAAAATATTTGATTTAAATTAAAATAAGATAAAAATCCTAAAACTTTTGATGTTGCACTTGTTATAGTTATAAGAACCACACTGTAAAATAACACAAAGCCCCTTGTACATAAGTATATTAATTGGAGCCTCCCACCAAATAATATATTTAGGCTTTTAACCCAAATAGTTAGTTATCTTGCTTATTAATCCAAGTAGTGGTACAATCAATTAAATGAGTTAACCCGGGATCATATAGGTACATATAATAGTGGCTATAATAATTAGGCATGTTATTAAACTAGAAAGATTATTTAATTTCAAATCTACTCTATTATAATATTGAAGCTGACCTCTATAATTGTATGCTACCTAGGATAGTAATATCAAATAATAATTTGACCCATGCCACATCGATTTCTTTATTGAATAATCATTTGTACCACATCGCTAATTAAACTGATATCTCAACTGTCCAATTAATTAAATTAAATCTTGTTCCTTGACACTTACTCGCTTTTTCTAATGATCATTTTCAACATACTAATTATGTTGACACACTCTAACCAGAGAATTCTATGATCAAGTACCAAAAACTTATCAAGAGATGTGTTGTACAAATTATAAATCGTTAATCTATAATCTCATTGCTCATAATTGCTCCAATTAAGATACCGGTAATCTTGAATACAAATGTATGTCGCGCCCATTGATAACTCAAGTGTAACAACAATTATAAACATGAAACTATAATTAACTCAAGATTGAGATTGCAATAAAATCAATACCTATGAGATTTAATAAGTCTGATAGTTATTCCAAGGTTAATTAAACCTCATATGTGATCTAGTTCAATGTAGTCAAAGTACACTAGTAAATTCATACATGATTAAGATAAATCATTTAATAAATTTACTACATTGTAAATATAAACACGTCTAACGCTATTTATTAAATGTAAACTCAATTTATTTAATCATAAGATAACTTGTATTTATGTCTTCGTGAATCCATATGATGATCAATAAATACATATAATATGATTAAATGGACCTTATTCAACATATTTATGCAATTAAAATGTCTGAAAAAATGTTTCAAATGTTTTGTTAATCAAAAATATATTATCATAAATAAATTAATTAATATGCTTTAAAAGCACATAATCCCAACATATCTTTGTGAGTAAAGTGTTTATCCAAGATATTCATGGCTTTAATAGCCAATCCACGGTTTGTCAAGAGTTACGACCGCTTTATTTTGGCAATATTTTACTTTGGGATTATTTCGATTAGCTATTTTTTACGTGTTTTGAATTGTTGTTTTAATTATTTAGATTTGTTTCCTTCCGTGACTTGTGGCTTAGTCATTGTTGGGCTCTTTGGCTCTTGCTTATAATGATCATTTTGGTTGGTGTAAGGGGTGTCAAAAGTTATCAACAAAATCAAAATTTTCAGTCAAAATCAGTGTTAATTTCTTCTTCCTGGCTGTTTCGTTGGTATCAGAGCAGCAATCTGACACCGTAAACGGAGGAAGTAGAGCATAGATTAGCGATGTTTGGAGGAATCGTTACACCAATTGAAAAAGGCTCCTAACGAACAGGCAATGGAATTGAGGGAATTTTCTCAGATGATAGCCGCGATCAATCTCAAACTTGATCAGATGATGGGCACATCAGGGGCTTCAAAAACATTATTAGAAGTGCGAGTAGTATTTCCACAAGGCCAAAAACTGGGTTCAATTCTGGTATGTATAACTCTCAAATGAGATTTTCGAATTTGAATTTTCCAACATTAAAGGGAGATAATCCTAGTGGTACGGTCTACAATGTGAACGGTTTTTCAAACACAAATAGGTGGAAGAATCTAATATGGCGGGGTTTGGAAACCATTAATTTGGAAGGAAAAGGATTAGAGTAGCTCCAAGGATATCAGGCGGCTGTTGTGGAAACTAGTTAGAAGCAATTTTCTACAGATTTAATTGCACGGTTCGGTCCGGGTACCTATGGTAATCCAGTTAGTCAGCTTACTAAGTTGAGGCAGACTTCAACAATAAGGCTTTACCAAGAACAGTTTGAAGCATTACTGGCCAGAACTCGAGGATTACCGGAAGATTTCTTTGTGCAACGCTTTGTGAGTGGATTAAAAGATGCCATAAAAAAATCAGGTAGCCACGTTTCAGCCGAAAAAGGTAGTTCAAGCAGTTGGATTGGCCTTGTTACGAGAGAGTACCTTGGAGGCAATGATCAGAGAGACCAAGGCTTCAACAAGGATAATGTTCTCCATGTAGCTCCTATAGTGGAATCGAAACGAAGTTCTGTGGGACAAATTCCTACAATCAGAAGAATATCTTCAGTAGAAATGCAAGAGAGGAGGGATAAGAAGTTGTGCTACTATTACGACGAGAGTTTTGAACCAAGGCACAAGTGTCAACGACGACAGATTTACTTATTGTAAGAGGAAGGTGATGAGGAAACCGATGAAGAAGGTAACAAATAGAGGATGATGAAGAGGATCAATTGGTGTCTCTTCATGCTACGTCAGGGACTGTCTTGCATTAAACTACGGGATTAGAGGAATATTAAGATGATACTATTACGACATTTTGATTATCTCATTTTTGGATTGTATAATTATGATATGATTACTATGGATGTGTAATATATATTGGTATTAGTTACTCTTGGATTTATTTTGGATGAGATCATTTAAGCATATTATTTATATTGATGTGTGATATTATGTCCCAGGTTTTAAAGATTGAGATCGAAGTCAATCACGGAGATTTGAATTGATTCTATAATTTTATGATTTTATTTTATTTCCTTTCTTGTTTTTGATTTCGGCATTCCTCTGCTTTCGTATCTTGTATATAAACTCATGATATGGTAGCTAAATAAGATATAAAATTTTCATTCAAATCTTTTCATGATATCAGAGAAAGGTGCTGATAACCAAATTCTTCTGTTCATTCCAACAATCTGATTTCTTTTTTTTAAAAGTCATCAATCCATGGCAAACAAAGAAAAAGCTTCATCATCAATCTCCAGCCATGAAGATCCAAGTAACCCATTATTCAGCCATGAAGATCCAAGTAACCCATTATTCCTTCACCACTCTGATCATACAAGAGTAATATTAGTGTTATAGCCTTTAACTGAAGACAACTGTAATACTGGAGAATTGTGTGACAGGGAGATAAAAAGGATTTTGGAGAAAGTGGTGAATCCTAATAAAATGGACTAATCCAGTTGACTAGATGATTCCTTATGAGCTTACAGAACTGACTACACAACACCACTTGGCATGTACCCATAGAGAATTAATTATGGCAAAACTGGAGCATAAAGCATATTAGGCAGTAAAACAACTGAACATGGACATGAATGCTGCAGTAGAGCAGAGGTAGTTACAACTTTGTGAGCTAGATGAGTTGAGGTTATTCTCCTATGACAATGCAAGAATCTACAATGAGAAAACCAAGCAATAGCATGACAAGCAAATCCAAAAAAGGGAGTTCATTCCAGACCAACAAGTCTTTCTTTACAACTCGAGACTAAAACTCTTCCTTGGAAAGTTAAAGTCTAGATGGTCAGGACCCTTTAAACTCATCAAAATTTATTTTTATAGAGCTGTTGACCTTCAAGATGAAAGGACAGGTCATGAATTCAAGGTAAATGGGCAAAGAGTTAAGCATTACATAGAAACTGCTATGACTAACCCAAAGGAGGATCTGTTCTTGAAGGATCTAGCTTGATAAAACAACGAAGGTCAGACTGAAGGACCTAAAACCACGTACTAAGTTGGGAGACAACCCAATTAGTTTTTTTTTAAATTTACGAAACTGACCTTTGTGTTTTAATTTAAATTCTTTGTTTTATTTTGTGTTTTATTGTCTTTAATCAAAAATTGGGAACAAAAAATTTGAATGCAAACCTTGGATGGGCAAGAGAATTGGACAGTGTTAATACTGCAGCATCACTTACAGCATCAGAGAAAATGAATGGTTCTTGGATGACTGTGCACACAACGATTATGCCATATTAATTTATCTCATGTCAAAGCATTCATGTCAGTAAAAAGCCACATAACAGTTTCAAACTATAAAACAAAGAATTTTACCTTTGATGACAATTAGGTTGACACCAGTAGCCAACAACGTCTAAATTCAAAAATGGAGAGAAAATCCTTAACATCAATAGCGCAATTCTCTATCTTTACTTCCCTTACTACTATAAATCAATATTATCATTATTAACCATTCACCATCACTCTTTCTTCTTCAATTAACTTCTACAATCACACACACACTTTCTCTCTAATTCTTAATTATACACACTCACCAAACTCGTTTCAGTGTTATAACAATGCCGAATATTAAGACAAAGGCTGGAAGATTGAAAGACCCTGAGCGCTTCTAAAGTTATAGAGCTAAGGAAAAATATGAAGACTTTATTGAACCACGAAAGGTCCTGGAAGAAAAGGGTTTTTAGTTTCCCAAGCAATCAACCTGGATAATTAACAACATCTTCACAATTGCAGCAAAGTAAGGTTGGGTCAAATTTTGTCCTCACCCTTAAGAATCAGTGATGCCAATTGTCAAAGAATTCTACTCCAACAAGCTACAGCAAGACCAGCACAACATCTGGGTGAAACAAGTTCAAATCCTCCTAGACTTTAAAGTAATAAATATTTTTTTATGAATTATCCCATGCTATTGATTATGAATATATTAGACTTATTGAAAGCATGAATGAAGTGCTAAAAATCCTAACTATAAAACGTAGTGAGTGGGTAAATAAAAAGGATAAGGTAGTCAATAGGATAAATTTGAAACTCACTGCCAAGGTATGGGTAAAATTTTTGAAATCTAGATTGATGCTCACCACATCTTGAGACGACCATCCCATTCCGGAGGCGACCTATCTTAAGAAATTGAACTTAAATATTAATATCATCTTATTAATGAGAATTCTACCGAAATTTCGACAGAACCTCCCCTAAATATATAACATTTCCAAACCTGCAATTACAACACAAGCACTCCCAAATCATTTATCAAACATCAACTGCATCAACCCAATCTCATCCGATAACATATCCAATATTACACTCGTTTCATAATTCATATATCACATTCCTAGTATAATTCAAAAAATGATAATTATACATTAACCAAAAGAAAATAATTTTTCTATGTCCTCAAACAACCTCAGTGGCCCAAATGACTCCAACTATGTACAATTACTGGGTTAACTTGTGTACCTGAAATCTCCTGGGGGGAAAAAATATAATAAAATAGGAATGAGTATAAAACTCAGTGAGCTCAGTGAGTGGATATTAATTTTTAAAATATAAAATAATTACAAAAATAAGTGCAACGCTTGTATAATCACGTTTCTCAAATAATTATTTGAATGTAAAATTACTTTCAATTCAATCATAATTTGAACATAAGCAAAACTGATACTATCACAAAATCAATAAAAAAAAAACATCTTATATTGAAGTATCATCTCAAACTGAAATATCAAACATTAAGTAAATCAAATATCTTTAAACAAATATCCTTAAACAAATACCCAGGGGATAATTTAGTCTCATCCGGACCTCAACGGACTGGCAATGATGTACTATCCGAGTACCATCATGCCCGGAGCTACCGGATAGAGCGAAAGGACGTATCATCTCATGCTTATCGAGCATATCTCATACCCGGATCTCAAGCGACGTGCTATGATGCGCTATCCCGCGACATCGTGTCCGAACCATCCGATCTCATATCTCAATATCCATGCATATGCCCCAAAGGGCTAAAGCGCTCAAACACACGACCCAAAGCCTCTATGTGTGTTCGGATCGGCCCCAAGGCCTACTTATCTCATCTCATCCGGAGGAACGGTATTTGCTTAAAACTTAAAAACATGATCAAAATCATTATATATGTATACATTTAAATCATGCTTTAAATCATACTCGAAATCAATATATCTCATGTCCAAGATCCATCGTATACTCTTTAAATCATGTTCGAAATCCATATGTATAAACATTCTAAATCATGCTCGATTCAAACTACAATTCGGACTACAATTTACTAATTTACCCACAACATCATAAAATTACCAATTTATCCTCAATTCGGACTACAAAATCACCCTCAAAGCTGGAAATTACGAAATTACCCTCAACACGTGAAATTACCAAAATGCCCCTACGGTCAACGTTGACCGGAATTGACCCAACGGTGGGGAAGCTCGGACTAGACACTCCTCGTCGAGGTGAGTCTAACGGTGCTCGGTGGTGTCCTCCCACGCCGGCGGCCGGATCGAGCACGTGAAGTCGTGGCTCCTTGGGGTGATCGGACGGCGGCAAAGCGGCCTCCTCGGTGCGGTGACTGGTCGGGAATGGAAGATGGTGAGGTGGGGAAGCTTTGCAACCGGTGGCGTGGCCAACACGGTCGGAATCGCCGCGGTCGTCTCACGCAAACCCGCGGAACTTTCAAGCTTCACCGTGGCGTTCTCGACGTTTCGGCAGCGAGGATGGCGGGAGAACGTTCTCTGTCTCGTAAGCTTCGATTTGATACCAATCTCGTCCGGTGGGGTGGTCGAATAGGGAGTTACTGGCCGGTCAAACTCGCGAGGTTCGGTCGGGTCAAACGGGTCAAACAGGTCAAACACTCTCTTCTCTCTCTTCTCTCGGTTTTCTCCAAATTTTAACCGGCTTTCTCCTTTTATAGGCACCCACAAAATATCAACTAGACCCCTCATGATATATCACATAAACCCCTTCTTAAATTAATTATTTACATAAATAAATATAACAAATTCATATGTTACACATACACTATCACCGTGTCTTAAGAAAGGCTCATACTGATGTATTCTATTGTGAAAGATTTTAAATGTGAAAGATTCACATTTAAAATCGATGTTGGGAAGATTATAGAAAAAGAAATTAGAGAGTATGCCACAAAGAAACAAATGCCATGAAGAAACAAAAGTCTACGCCTTGTTTTTCCCCTCTCTCATCATAAGCATTTGTAAGGCTTTTAAAGTAAAAATAGCTCCAAGTGATGAGAGAGTCAAGAATGAAGGAGCTCTCACAACTAGGATTATGAATAGAATTGCTAGAGAGTTAGCTTCTGTAACAACCCCTAAACATCTTGTTGTAGCTAAATTACAAAAAGCTTCAAGGATTGAAAAGATACTACAAGAGTTGGGTGAAAGTATCAATGCATCCAGTATATCCATAAAAGGAAGAGAATCAAAGATTACGGACCTACGTCATTGCATCTAGAATCTCAAAACATCAATTTGCAATATTTATGAAGAGCAAGAATAAAGATTTCTTTGAGTCTCTGATGTAACAGTATGATTTTTAAAAAGTAATAAAGATTGCTACTTGTAGAAGAGCCAATAGAAGAGACGATGAAGAATGTTAGGCAATTTATGGGTGAAGCGAGGTTACAGATTAAAAGAGATTGAAAGAAAATAAAGAGCAAGCACAAATTTGGAAACTAGAAATTACGTGGTTCGACTTATAGCCTACATCCACGGGCAAAAACAGAAGAAAATAATTTTATTATACTGGAAAAATAATAATTTCTCTCTAATAATAGAAGAGAATAATTATACTCTCTCTATAAGTAGGAGAAAACTATTCTCACTTCCCAATACCCCAATTACACCCAATACTAAGAGTACTTATTTAACTCTCAAAATTATCTCTAATACAAGAGGAAATAAATTTTCTGGGATGATTAAAATGCGGGAAGAGGCTCTCAATTTATAGCCACATTTTGGCTACTATGCATTATTTATTTATTATTTTTTTTCTTTTTGGTGACGGTGCCCAACCTTGACATTCTCCCACTTGGAGATTTGATTGAGAACCAATCAATCTCCACACCATCCTTTCTGCTTTGCCACTAACATGTTGCTTACGTTTCTGCTAGGGCACAAGAGGATCTACTCCATATAAACTTGTCAGTAATGATCGGCTTAGTCATAACATCTGCTAGGTTCTCCTTGGTATGGATTTTCTGTAAATCTATACTTCCATCTTCCACTACTTCTCGAACAAAGTGATATTGAAGCCCTATATGTTTTGTCCTAGAATGAAAGGGTGAATTCTTTACAATATGCAAAGCACTCTGACTGTCACAAAACACAGGAATTTTCTCTTGTTTGTGCCCGAGCTCCTTAAATAACCTTTGTATCCAAATAGCTTCCTTGCATGCTTGTGTAGCTGCCATGTATTCTGCCTCCGTCGTAGATAAAGCCACAACAGTCTGTAGTTTTGAAACCCAGCTTACAGCTCCTCCTGCAAGTATACTGGCCTTAAACCTTTTTCAATCTCTTCTTCATGTTCGATTATGTCATTTACATCATCATCTCCAACACTAGAATCGTTAATTGTGTAGGCTGAATTACTTCGGCTTGTGTCCATTCTCCTAAAAACAAAATAACTCAAAATTATTTTAAGGGCCCTGATTAATCAAAGAAATTTATTTAAATAATAATATTAAATAAAAATCAGTTATAATCTAATAATTAATCAACATGTACAAGATACAACATCATAAATCTACAAATAAAAATACCACAATATAAATCAAACATAAAAAATAACATAAATTCAATTACTGAGACATTTCTTGTCGAGGTGAGTCCAACGGCGGTGGGGAAGCTCGGGCTAAACACTTCTCCTCGAGGTGAGTCCAACGGTGCCGGTGGTGTCCTCCCACGCGCGGCGGCGAAGCCGGATTGAGCTTGTGAAGCCGTGGCTCCTTGGGGTGATCGCACGGCGACAAATCGGCCTCCTTGATGCCGGTGACTGGTCGGGAATGGAAGATGGTGAGGTGGGGAAGCTTTTCCAACTGGTGGCGCAAAATCCTCAGAACTTTTGAGCTTCACCGAAGTGTTCCACGCGTTTTCCGGCAGCAAGGACGGCTGGGGGTGGACGGCCGACTCACAAGCTTCCGTTTGACACCTTGCTCGGTCGGTGAGGTGGCCGGAAATGGGAGAAACCGACGGGTTGGTTTTGCGGGTTCACCCATTTATTAAACGAATCAATTTTTTCAAACCCAAACCCATTTAATTCGCATCGAATCGAATCGAATAAGCGAATCTTGACCCATATTGCCACCCTAGGCGACGTCCGGCTTATGGACTCGGGAGCAACATGGCATATGGCCTCTCGGAGAGAATGGTTCCACACATATGAACCAATCTCAGGAGGATCTGTGTACATGGGTGATGACCATGCCTTGGAGATTACTGGTATTGGTACTGTCAAAATAAAAATGTATGATGGTACAGTTCGCACAATTCAGGAGGTACAATATGTCAAAAGCCTAAAGAAAAATCTATTGTATTTGGGACAAATATATAGTCTTGGGTGTAAAGTCCATATTGAAAATAGGATGATAAAAATTGTCAGAGGAGCGCTTGTGTTAATGAAGGCAGAAAAGATCAGTTCGAATCTATTCATGCTTTAAGGAGAAACACTACAGGAAGTTGATGCGTGTGTCGCGTCAAATGGAGAAGAGTCAGCGATGATGTGGCATCTCAGATTTGGCCACATGTTAGAACAAGGTTTGAAGATTCTCTCTCAGCGACAGCTGCTTCCGGGACTCAAATCGGTAAGTCTACCATTTTGCGAGCATTGTGTTACAAGTAAGCATCATAGATTGAAATTTAGCAGATCTCATGCTAGAAGTAAATGCATTCTCGACTTAGTTCATTCTGATGTTTGGGAATCACCGGATTTATTCTAAGGAGGTGCAAAGTACTTCATTACTTTTATTGATGATTACTCTAGGAGATGTTAGGTGTATCCAATCAAGAAAAAGTCAGATGTGCTTCCAGTATTCAAGGAATTCAAAGCGCGGGTTGAACTTGAGTCCGGGAAAAAGATCAAGTGCTTAAGAACAGATAATGGCGGAGAGTATACAGATGGTGCATTTCTTGCATACTATAAGCAGAAGGTATTCATAGGCGATTCTGATGGCATACACTCCTCAACAAAATGGAGTGGCGGAGCGGATGAGCAGAACTCTTCATGAGAGGATAAGAGCTATGTTGAGGACTGCTGGTCTACCTAACTCTTTTGAGTTGAAGTAGCCAAAGCGCTGTTATGTGATAAATCGGTCTCTATCAGCAGCTATTGAGTTGAAAGCGCCAATGGAGATGTGGACGAGTAAGCCAGTGATTACTCTCATTTACATGCATTTGGATGTCCTGTATATGTAATGTATAATGCCCAAGAAAGAACAAAGCTAGATCTAAAATCTAGGAGGTGTATCTTTTTGGGGTATACTGATGGTGTAAAGGGGTATCGTCTGTGGGATCCCACTGTCCACAAGATTGTCATCAGCAGAGATGTTATCTTTGTAGAAGATCAACTGCAAAAGAAAGATGGGGATGATAGTACTGTGAAAGAAAAGTTAGAGACTACACCGGTATATGTAGAAAGTAATCAAGAAGATTCAGAGTCTTCTGAAGCAGCATTAGAGCACGAGGAACAAGAACTAGTCGAGTCTGAGGCTCTAGAAATTCATCGGTCAACTCGAGAGAGCGACCACTAACTTAGCACTTAGAGTATGTTACGAGATCAATGTTGCATATTGTCTTTTAACAGATGATGGAGAGCCATCAATTTTCCATGAAACTTTAAATAGCTCGGATGTTACTTTGTAGGCGGAGCAATGCAGGAAGAAATTGAAGCTCTACACAAAAAAAGATAGGGAACTTGTGCCATTGCCACATAGAAGAAAAGCCATTGGAAAGAAATAGGTCTATAAGATCAAACGTGATGGCAATAATCAAGTGGAGCGGTATCGTGCAAGATTGGTGGTAAAGGGATATGCTCGAGAAAGAAGGTATTGATTTCAATGAGATATTTTCTCCGATAGTTAGACTCACGACGATCGAGTAGTCTTGGCAATGTGTGCTACAATCAACCTACATCTAGAATAGTTAGATGTGAAAACTGCATTTCTTCATGGATAACTTGAAGAAGAAATTTATATGCTCCAACCAGAAGGTTTTTCTGAAACAGGCAAGGAGAACTTGGTTTGCAGATTAAACAAATCTCTATACGATCTCAAACAGGCGCTGAGGTGTTGGTATAAGAGATTTGATTCCTTTATCATGAGCCTTGGATACAACAGACTCAGTTCAGACTATTGTGCTTATTACAAGAGATTTGAGGATAATGATTTTATCATTTTGCTGTTGTATGTGGACGACATGTTGGTCGCAGGCTTCAACAAAGATCAAGTCCAAGAATTAAAGGCACAGTTGGCTAGGGAGTTTGAAATGAAGGACTTGGGACCAACAAACAAGATTCTAGGGATGCAAATTCACCAAGACAGAAATAATAAGAAGATTTGGCTTTCACAGAAGAATTACTTGAAGAAAATCTTGCGACGCTTCAACATGCAAGATTGTAAGCCAATTTCTACCCCACTTCCTATTAATTTCAAGTTATCCTCAAGTATGTGTCCTAGCAATGAAACAGAAAGGAATGAGATGTCCGGAGTACCATATGCATCAGCAGTTGGAAGTTTGATGTTCGCTATGATCTATACAAGACCGGACATTGCACAAGCGAGTGGGAGCGGTTAGTCGATACATGGCAAATCTCGGTGGAGAACATTGGCAAACAGTGAAGAGGATTCTAAGATACATCCAAGGAACCTCAGATGTTGCATTATGTTATGGAGGGTTAGAATTTACTATCAAAGGCTACGTGGATTCAGATTTCGCGGTGACCTTGATAAAATAAAATCCATTCTCGACTATGTTTGGTCGTTGTT
>CM046811.1:52698906-52711137 GCA_025617385.1 Murraya koenigii | reverse complement strand
TTGTTGATGCAGTTTTTCACGCGTGCCTCAGCGGTGCTTGAACCTTCCAGCGGTACCTCCAAGCGGCTCGGCGGGAGCGTCGCGAACCTTACGCTCGCGGTTCAAGCGATGCCGATCCTTACGCTCGCGACAAGCTCGGCGGGATTGCCCCTTAATCAAGGTTCTTTGTCTTCTTGAACGGTGATTTCCGGACTGCGCTCCTGACAACGGGTCGGGGGTCGTGGGCGTTTCCGTGAAACCCTCAGACCTTCAAGTCGATGATCGGGTTTCTCTTTTTGGTATCTCCGCTAGTGAGGAGGCCAGGAAAGATGAAAGGGTATTATATCGCCCCCTTTTTTGGATAAGTCGATGTTTTCGGAAAATCGGAAATGAGAAAATAAGAATCGGAAGAACTTGTTTTAGCTTACGGATCCTTGGTCGATGAAAATTGCTAACCCTACGAGGTTAAAATCTTGACCCTTATAACGTTCCCTTCGTTTCCTTTTATACTCCATTTTCCAGCTCTTTCCATTTCAGTTGTCCACTCCACGTTAGTAGTATCTGAGTCCCTCGACAAGCTGTGATTGGCGGAATATTCACTAGGGATGGCGGCTGTCCCTTAACTGGATTCACGTGGACGGATCACCGTATCGGGCAAGTGCGCTAGGAATGATGACACCGTGGGCGTGTCTGAGCCAGCCGCACGATATCATCACGCAAGCCATGTGGGGCCTGGCGAGACATTAAAGGTGTGCGAGATTACGAGAGCGGGTCGGGTTGCCATGAGTCGGGTCTTGCCGGTTGTGCTCGTGGATGTCTGCGGCGGGAAAGATGTGCTCGGCGCTCGACCTTGACCGGCTTTGACCGGAAGGATGACCTCGAGCTTGTGATGGAGTGCTCGAGTCTCGGGTCGCTCTCGAGTTCCCAGAGCTTGACTAACTTTGACCTTCCTCGACAATCTCGAGCGGTCGTAGAGCTTGGAGCTCGACCTTGGCTAGCTTTGATGTCACGACCTACGCTCGAACTAGGTTGTCTTGAGGTCTCTTACTCAGTTGGAAGGGCTTGAGGGTTTGTCGATATTTACCCGTAAACCGGGAAGGGCTTTTAGGGGCTGTCGATATTTTACCCGAACACCGGTCCCAGGTTTCTAGTCTTTTGAGTGAGCGAGATAAGGCTGGAAACTTCGATGAGATGGGTAGAACTTCATGACCTTTTACGCTTCCACGTTCTTCTTGCTCGGGCTCGTGGTTGGTCGTGCTTGGCTACATCATGCGGGGACTTGGCCTTGGTATTCTTCATGAGCTTCTTACGCTCGGGCTGCATGGCCAGGGTGTCTTACAGTATCACTTCTTGCTCGGGGTGTAATTGGCCAGGGTGTCTTCTGTTATTATTCTGCTCGGGCTTGCAATTGAGGCGAGGTGTGTTCTGCTATTACTCCTGCTCGGGCTGCAATTGAGCGAGGTGTGTTCTGCTGTTACTCACTGCTCGGGCTTGCAATTGGCGAGGTGTCTTCTGCGATTACAGCGCTCGGGCTGCAATTGGGCGGGTGTGTTCTGCATTACTCGCTCGGGCTTGCAATTGGCGAGGTGTCTTCTGCGATTACAAGCTGCTCGAGCCCTTCTTGAACCTTTGCTCGAGCATCCAATTGGCTATAAGCGTGACACCGTCCAGCTGGGACTTGGTCGAGGAATTCTTGGGATCTTTTGCTCGGCCTGCGATTGACTAAAGTATCTTGTTAGGTTACTCCTGCTCGGGACTGCAATTGACCCAAGCATGGCACAGTCACGCCTAAGACTTAGGCTTTGGGGACTTCTAGCCGAGGAGTTCTTCTTGAATTCTGCCGGGACTGCAATTGACCCGAGCTTCGCGATACTCCTGCTCGGGCTGCGATTGACCCGAGCATGGCACCGTCCGTTGGGATTTACGGCGAGGGTTCTTACTGCTCCTCGAGCCTTTTAATCGACCAGAGCTTCGATGACACTCCTGCTCTGGTTTCAAATAACTCGGAGCTTGGCCGATCCGCCTAATGAGTTAGGCTTTGGGACTTCATGCTGAGGAGTTCTTCTCTGCTCGAGCCTTTTAATTGACAGGGTCTTTTGATAACACCACTGCTCGGTTTTCGAATAACTTGAGTGGGCACGAATCCGCACTAATGAGTTAGGCTCGCGGGACTTCATCTTGAGGAGTTCTTCTTCTCCTCGAGCCTTTTAATCTACCAGAGCTTAGAAAACACTCCTGCTCCGGTTTCAAATAACTTGAGAGCTCGGCGCAGTCACGCCTAATGAGTTAGGCTTTGGGACTTCGGCGAGGAGTTCTTCTTACGCTTTCGAGCATTTTAATTGACCGGGGTTACGATTACACTCCTGCTACTGGTTTTCAAATAACTCGGAGCTTGGCACGAATCCGCTCTAATGAGTTAGGCTCGCGGGACTTCATGCTGAGGAGCTCTTCTTACGCTCGAGCCTTTTAATTGACTCGAGGTCTTGAGATAATACTCCTGCTCCGGTTTTCGAGATAACTTGAGCTGGGCGCAATCCGCCTAATGAGTTAGGCTCCGGGACTTCATGCTGAGGAGTTCTTCTTCTCCTCGAGCCTTTTAATTGACTCGAGGTCTTCGATAATACTCACTGCTCTGGTTTTCGAGATAACTTGAGTTGGGCACAATCACGCCTAATGAGTTAGGCTCCGGGACTTCATCTTGAGGAGCTCTTCTTAAACCTTTGCTCTTCGTCCACGAGCTTACATTATGAATGTTTTCTCATTCTTACATACATTTGTACTTTTACATATCCGTATTGGGACGAAATATTTACATTAGCATTTTATAATACTGAGGGACTTACGGAAATACTTCTCGAGGACTTGTGCGTTCACGGTCTCTTGACTCCTCGTTCGATGCTGGATGAGCCAGCCAGATGCGCTCACGGTCACTGTTAATTCCTCGGTTTTGCAGCCTTTTCCTCTTGATTTCCATATCCGGTTTCACTGCTCATACGTATCCGAATATGAGCGGATTGAAGGACTCACGAGTTATACCATGATCTCCCATCAGGATCCCATCCTTTAATCCTCTCGAGCTTGGGGATGGTTGAGCGCACCGAGATCTAGGACCGATCTATGGTATCTTTTGATAAACTCCGGAGGGACTCCCATCTTTTGCCTCGCCTCGGCTGACTCCATCATGTCATCCTCGGGGTCACTGCGCCCGAAATTGTTCCATGAACTCCTGCACATCTGTTCAAAGCTCGAGATACTTCCCAGTGGGAGCCTGCGGTACCATTCTCTCGCCCTTCCCTCGAGTGAGCGGGAAGGCCACTGCACCTCTGTCTTTGGCAGCGGACCTTGCACCCTGTCGGGTCGTTGAACCAGCTCTATGTGTATTAATGGGTCACTCTTTCCAGAATATTGCGGATCCAGGAGGCGAAAGTCCACGTGGGATCGTGACACCCGTAATCTCCAGGAGAGAGGAGATTCGTTGTCGAGCGTTATTCGCCGGCTTGGACTCTTTCGGTTCCCAGAAGATCTTCCACCACTTGCGCCTGATCTGCGTACCTCTCCCTCCAACTCCTCACTACGAGAGGTTGGGGCATCTCCTGCAAATGTTGGCGAGACCCCCTTTCCTCCATGTTTGTTTCTTCTCTCACGCATGACATTTGGTGCCCTAGGTCTTTGGGCTTCATCTCCGCGTTTTCCGAACATGAGCATTCCCTCGGTTGGACTCGGGACATCGTTGCGGGCTTTTCTCTGTCCTTCCACGAATTCTTGTAGCGAGGAGGTCATAATTTCAATCTGTTTTCCATCAGATCCATCCTTTCACTGGATCTCCACATTACAGGCCTCGTTGGCCACTTCTCTCGAGTCATCGATTCCTCGGGACTTACACTGTTTGGGTAAAATATCGAGACGGGCCACTAAAAGCCACTTCCGGTTTATGGGGTAAATGTCAGACAAACCCCTCGAAGCGCCTTAGGCTCAAGCAAGACTCACGATGGTAGCCTGGCCGAGCAACCCTCGGGTCAAGGTGGTCGAGGTCGAGAGCTCCTTGCTGCTCGAGGTCATCCATACAGTCGAAGGCTGGTCGAGGTCGAGGAGCTCCTTGCCTGCTCGGGGTCATCCATACGGTCGAAAGCTGGTCAAGGTCGAGGGCTCCTTGCTGCTCGGGGTCGACCCCTCGGGTCAGAGGCTGGTCGAGGTCGGGAGCTCCTTGCCCGCTCGAGGTCAACCCACTCAGTCGAGGCTGGTCGAGGTCGAGAGCTCGCTTACTGCTCTGAGGTCATCCTTACGGTCAAGGCTTGTCGAGGTCGAGGCTCGCTTCCTGCTCGAGGACATCCTTACGGTCGGAGGTGGTCGAGGTCAGAGTCGAGGCACATCGCTCACGCTTTCATGAGATCCATGAGCACTGGTGGACAAAGCCAGGCGTAGGACAGCCAGGCCAGTTATCTCGGAATCACGGCACACCTTTTGATGTCGACAAGGGTCCCGCATGGTGGAGAGATGACCTTTGTTGTCGGTGATCGGCACGTGCCACCAAGGTGTCATCATTCCACTGCGCTTGCAGGCATGGTGATCGGCCACGTGCATCGGATTAAAGGAGCAGTGGCTCGTCCACAGGGAATATTCAGTCAAACTGGTTGTCGGAGGGACCGGATACCACTAGCGTGGGAGTGGACGGCACTGGAAAGGAAAAAGCGGGAAAAAGCAGTATAAAAGGAAGCGAAGGAGAAGCAGTGCACGAGAGGTTGAAGAATTTGATTCACAAGGTTGGTTGGTTGGCATTTGAATTCACAAGAGAGGTTGGATTTTCAATTCACGAGGTTCTTCCTTTTCAAATCTCTCTCATCGATTCTCTACAAAACACCATACTTATCCAAAAGGGGCGATATAATACCCCTTTCATCTTTCAGGTCTCCTCACTAGAGGAGATACCAAAAGAAACCCGATTCTTGACTTGGCGTCGGAGGGTTCTCGTAGGAAGCGCCTGGCGACCCGACTCCGGTTTTACGTGAGTGCGGTCAGGAAATCCATTATTCGAAGAAGGCAGTGGACCCGGGACAAAGGGGCAATCACTGCTCGAGCTTGTCGCGGCGGAAGGATCGAGTCTTGTTTGAATCCATGACGGAAGGTTCGAGACGTTCTGTTCGAGTTGTTTGGAGAGTCTTGTTGGAAGGTTCGAAGCCTTTGTTGAGGCAGCGTGAAAAAGCTGCATCAACATCTTTTGGCGCCGTCTGTGGGGATCGGCACAAAAGCCCGATTTCTAATACATTGAAGACACACAAAACACAGCGATGAGGGAAGCGGTAGAAGAGGTGTAAGTCTGAGGAATCGATGACTACGAGAGAAGTGGCCAATGAGGCCCGAGCAGGGAGATCCGGGAAAGGATGGATCGGATGGAAAAAGCAGTTGAAATTATGACCTCCCTATTACAAGAATTCGAGGAAGGACGGAGAAAAGCACGCAGCGATGTCCGAGTCGAGTCGAGGAATGCTCGTGTTCGGAAAGCGGGAGATGAAGCCCAGACCTAGGGCACCAAATGTTGCGGTGAGAGAAGAAACAAACATGGAGGAAGGGGTCTCGCCAACATTTGCGGGAGGCGACTCGACCTCTCGTCTTGGAGGAGTTGGAGGAGAGGTGCAGCAGTTAGGCGCAAGTGGTGGAAGATCTTGGAGGCAAGAAAGAGTCAAGGTGGCGAATAATCTTTGGACAATGAATCTCCTCTCTCTCGGAGATTATGGGTGTCACGATCCACGTGACTTTCGCTTCCGGATCTGCAATATTCGGAAAGAGTGACCAGTTAATACACGTAGAGCGGTTCGATGACACGGCGAGGTGCAAGGTCTGTCGGCTGACCGAGGTGCGGGGCCTTCCGCTCGCTCTTGAGGAAGGGCGAGAGAATGGTACTGCATGAGCTCCACGGGAAGTATCTTGAGTTTTGAGCGGATGTGCGGGGAGTTCGCGGAACAATTTCGAGTAGCGGTGACCACGAGGATGACATGATGGGTTGTCGGAGGTGAGGCAAAAGATGGGAGTCCCTCGGGAGTTTATCAAAGATACCATAGATTGGTCCTAGATCTTGAGTGCGTTCAACCATCCCGAGCTACGAGAGGATTAAAGGATGGGATCGGGATGGGGAGATCATGGTATAACTGCGGAGTCCTTGATCCGTTCATATTCGGATACGTATGAGCGGGTGAAGCAGGATATGAAATCGAAGAGGAAAAGGCTGCAAAGCGAGGAATTAGCAGGACCGAGGAGCGTCTGGGTTGGCTCGTCAGGACGAGCGAGAGTCGAGGCAGGTGGAGCACACGACTCACGAAGAAGTATTTACGGTAAGTCCCCTTGTATTGTAAAATGCTAATGTAAATATTTCGTCCCAATATGGGATATGTAAAAGTACAAATGTATGTAAGAATGAGAAAAACATTCATAATGTAAGCTCGGGATGAAGAGCGAAGGTTTAAGAAGAGCTCCTCGGCATGAAGTCCGAGCCTAACTCATTAGGCGGGGACGGTGCCAGCTTCGGAGTTGATTGAAAACCGAGGCGAGAGTAATATCCGAAGCTTGGGTCAATTAAAAGGCTCGGCGGAAGAAGAACTCCTCGGCATGAAGTCCCAAGCCTAACTCATTAGGCGGGACGGTGCCTAGCTTCGGGTTAGTTGAAAACGAGGCGGGAGTGTCATCGAAGCCTCGGGTCGATTAAAATGCTCGGCGGAAGAAGAACTCCTTGGCGGAAGTCCGAGCCTAACTCATTAGGCGGGGCGGTGCCGAGCTTCGGGTTGTTGAAAACCGAGGCGAGAGTGTTATCGAAGACCTCGGGTCGATTAAAAGGCTCGGCGAGAAGAAGAACTCCTCGGCGGAAGTCCCGAGCCTAACTCATTAGGCGGGGCGGTGCCAAGCTCGGGTTGTTGAAAACCGAGGCGGGAGTGTTATCGAAGACCTCGGGTCGATTAAAAGGCTCGGCGGAAGAAGAACTCCTCGGCATGAAGTCCCGAGCCTAACTTCATTAGGCGGGGCGGTGCCAGCTTCGGGTTATTTGAAAACCGAGGCGGGGTGTTATCGAAGACCTCGGGTCAATTCGAGGCCGGTAGGGAGTTGAAGGAACCCTTGTCCTAAAGATCCCTAGGCCTAAGTTCGAGGCGGGACGTTGTCTAGCAGAAGCGAAATCGCGAGGCTCGAGCAAGTCAAATGAGCTCATAATATAGACTTAAGGCTTACTTAGCCTAAGTCGAGACAAAATCTACCATGCATTCATAAATAAAGGATGTACAACACTTAGAAAATTTTTCTTGGGCAAGCACATTCAAAGTTAACTTAGCGTAGAAGGCGAGGAATGTATGTACACTAGCGATCAATAGAATTGTTGAAAACATGTGTCTCTTTATTTCAAGTCAAAGATTACATATGTAAAAAAAAAAAAAAAAAAAGTGTCAAGTTATTCAGCGGGGAAGAAGCGGCGTCAGTGACGGGGACATCGGCGGCGGCGGGAGGAGGCGGGAGGAAGGACACCAGCAGGAGCTTGACGGGAGCTTGGCGAGGAGCATCGGCGGGAGGGAGGTCACCGGCGGGAGGAGCCTTTGGAAGAAGAGGCCGGCTCGCTGACCACGCCTAGGGCTCGGATGAAATAGCTACTGAGGGTTGCTCATGTACTCGATTACATACCACTTGACCAGTGGACATGTCGGCCGAGGTATGCCTTGCCAAAGCATACATCGAGGCGATCGTGGTGGAGTGCACTTGGTGTTGTACTCGATGCATGGCTGGACCTTGGATTATCTATTGCTCCGACAGCAGCGACTTCTCCTCAGTGAGCTGCTCGTAACAAGACTTCGAGTGTCCGAGTCTTTCAGGGCATGCTTGACTCGCTCTTGACCTCGATCAACTCCACTTTCAAGCCCGGAGACCTTGAGTCGAGCCTGCTTGTTTTCTCTGCAAAGCTTATATTTTCCTCCAGTGACCACGATTCTCCTCATACCTGCTCATTAAAAGCACTGCTCCGAGCTACGAACCTTTGCAGGAGTTCTTCACAGGAACTCGGAGTAATCTCGTTGAGCACAGTCGCGGACACCGATGCCTAGAGGAGGCCAGTTGGAAGATCTTGCCTGGCCTTGGGAGAGCAGGATTCATCTCGTCGAGAAACACAGTCGGTCGACTCTTCGTTAAAAGCCTTACGATAAGGCTCGGGCGGTAGGTGACTACTGCTCTGCACTGCTGCGGCTTGAGGAGCAGATCCTCTGTCTCCTGCGAGGAGGACCACTGCTCTGCCTTTCGACTGTCGGCCAGAAGAAGCGAAGCTCGGTGGTGGAGGAGGGCACCTCGCCCGGCTCGTGGTCTTTTGATGTGCTCGGAGCTTGATTGTCCCCAGCGCGCTGTGCAGCGACTTCGCGCATCACCCGATCATTTCTTCACTTGGAATAAGATTGGACTCTAAAAGCTACGAGGTGTCAGCGACTCCACCTGCGAGCTTGCGTTTGCGAAGCGATCTGCACGCGTGCTTGAAGGCGGCTATTAATTAAATAAGAAGCACTCCGGGAGGCTGCAAAAACAACGAGCAAGACAATGAAAGCAGAGCGCAAATAGAGGAACTAAAAATGAAATTCACAAGGCGGATAAATGACACGGAATGCGAAATGCTAGCGGGCCGGAGGAACTCCTCATTCTGAAGTCGGCGTGCCCCAGCTCTCCCAGCGAAGAAGAATTTGCTCTTCCGGTTGCCACGGAGGTAGGGAGATCGGTGATGGGCTTCTTACCCTTGAGTTGGAGGTAAGATAATACCAACCCGGCATCCTTTGGGCTACACTTAAGGTGGTAGAGGTGTCGATTTCCCTACGAGGGCTCATCGGATCGCGGCGTTTCCGCAAGCGAAGAGCCGGAAAGGACTCTCCGCCCATTCGGGTTCGATTGCCCGAGGGCGAGGCGAAACCGGACAAAACCCGGCCAAAATAAAGTTTGGAGGCGGCTAACCCCGCTGAAGCACTCGAATAGAAGGTTGTAAACCCGTGGAGGCGGTGAGGATTTCACCTGCACAGCAACCTCAGAATTACACTATCGGGAATGTGGTAGGTTTCACTAAGCTGCATTCGACTCACGATTGAGTGGTTTGACATTCTAAGTAGTCGATGGGGTATTCCCACGCTCGGACCTCTGGTGGTCCTTACCCTACGATCGTGGTGGGTCTCGACCACGGGTAATTCCCTCTCGGGACTAGAATCCCTCACGGGGATTATACTCGAGGCGTGCCTCAGCTAGAAGAGGAAGAGTCCTCCGGTGACATCCTACAGGGGTTCTTTGAGGGTCGACATTTTAAGGGTATGGAATAACAAGATCGCGAGAGGAAGAAGCAGTGGTGAAATGGAAAATTGAGTGGTACACGGACACAAAGGAAGTGTGGGTGGCCGGAAGCCGCCTTGCGAGAAGAGGAAGGCCAGATAAGCGAGGAGAAGCGGATGAATTTTGAATTTGAATGAGAAGTAAGCAAATAGAGAGCGAGTGAAGAAGTTGGGGATTTTTAAAGAGGAAGGCAGCGTCCTTTCGAGTGGCGGCGTGCGTTTCGAGGACCACGACCTTTTAGGTCGCGTCCTTTCAAATTCAAATCTGTGGTGGGATCGACCACGTGTCCGTCTTAAATGAGAAATGATTCGAGTGGCGGGGCAATTTGGGAAGCATGGGGAAGTTTAAAAGGCAGCGAGTCGGCCCATCATTCTTGAGTTTCAGTCTTATCTCGCTTCGCTCAAAGACTAAGCTGGGGGCTGGTGTTTGGGTAAAATATCAGACGAGGCCCACAAAGCCCTTCACGGTTTATGGGGTAAATATCGGACAAACCCCTCGAAGCCCTTAGGCTCAAGCAAGACTCACGATGGTAACCTGGCAGAGCAACCCCTCGGGTCAAAGGTGGTCGAGGTCGAGAGCTCCTTGCACTGCTCGAGGTCATCCTTACGGTCAAGGCGGTCGAGGTCGAGAGCTCCTTGCTGCTCGGGGTCATCCTTACGGTCAAGGCTGGTCGAGGTCGAGGCTCCTTGCTGCTCGAGGTCGACCCTCGGTCGAGGCGGTCGAGGTCGAGGCTCCTTGCACTCGGGGTCGACCCACGGTCAGGCTGGTCGAGGTCGAGGCTCCTTGCATGCTCGAGGTCATCATACAGGTCGAAGCTTGTCGAGGTCGGGAGCTCGCTTCACTGCTCGAGGACATCCTTACGGTCGAAGGCTGGTCGAGGTCGAGTCGAGCACATCGCTCCTGCTTCCTGAGAGATCCACGAGCACATGTTGGACAAAACCAGGCGTGGGACAACCTGGGCCAGTTATCTCGGAATCACGGCACACCTTTTGATGTATGACAAGGGTCCCGCATGGTGGAGAGATGACCTTTGTTGTCGGTCGGTCGGCACGTGCCACCAAGGTGTCATCATTCCACTGCGCTTGCAGACATGGTGATACGGCCACGTGCGTCGGATTAAAGGAGCAATAGCTCATCCACAAGGAATATTCAGTCAAACTGTTGTCGAGAGGGACCCGGATACCATTAAGCGTGGGAGTGGGCTGACTGGAAAGAGAAAAGAGCGGGAAAAGCAGTATAAAAGGAAAGCGAAGGAGAGCAGTGCAGGGGTTGAAGAATTTGATTCAAAAGGTTGGTTGGTTGGCATTTGAATTCACAAAAGAGAGGTTGGATTTTCAATTCGCAGGTTCTTCACTTTCAAATCTCTCTCATCGATTCTCTCAAAAACACCATACTTATCCGAAAAGGGGCGATATAATACCCCTTTCATCTTTCAGGTCTCCTCACTAAGGAGATACGAAAAGAAACCCGATTCTTGACTTGGCGTCGGAGGGTTTCGTAGGAAGCGCCGGCGACCCGACTCCGGTTTTACGTGGTGCGGTCAGGAAATCATTCATTCAGAAGAAGGCAATGGACCGGGACAAAGGGGCAATCCTGCTCGAGCTTGTCAGCGGCGGAAGGATCAGTCTTGTTTGAATCCATGACGAGAAGGTTCGAGACGTTCTGTTCAGTTTGTTTGGAGAGTCTTGTTGGAAGGTTCGAAGCCTTTGTTGAGGCCTGTGAAAAAAGCGCATCAACAACACCTCTTGGTTGTTTCCCTCATCGTTGTGTTTTGTGTGTCTTGATGTATTAGGAAATCGGGCTTTTGTGCGATCCGCGAGCAGCGCCAAAGATGTTGATCGCGATTTTCACGCGTGCCTCAGCGGTGCTTGAACGCTTCAGCGGTACCTCCAAGCGACTTCGGCGGGGCGTCACGAACCTACGCTCGAGGATTCAAGCGATGCCGATCATACGCTCGCGACAAGCTCGGCGGGATTGCCCACTATCAGGGTCTGCTGTCTTCTTGAACGGTGATTTCCGGACTGCGCTCCTGACCGGGTCGGGGGTCGTGGGCGTTTCCGTGAAACCCTCCGACGCTTCAAGTCGATGATCGGGTTTCTCTTTTTGGTATCTCCGCTAGTGAGGGAGGCCGGAAAGATGAAAGGGTATTATATCGCCCCCCTTTTTGGATAAGTCGATGTTTTTGGAAAATCGGAAATGAGAAAATAAGAATCGAGAAGAACTGTTTTAGCTTACGGATCCTTGGTCGATGAAAATTGCTAACCCTACGAGAGTTAAAATCTTCGACCCTTATAACGTTCCCTTCGTTTCCTTTTATACTCCATTTTCCAGCTCTTTCCATTTCAATTTGTCCACTCCACGTTAGTAGTATCTGAGTCCTCGACAAGCTGTGATTGGCGGAATATTCCACTAGGGATGGCGGTTGTCCCTAACTTGGATTCACGTGGACGGATCACCATGTCGAGCAAGTCTGCTAGGAATGATGACACCGTGGGCGTGTCTTGGCCACCGTGCAACGATATCATCACCAAGCCATGTGGGGCCTGGCGGACATTAAAAGGTGTGCAAGATTACGAAAGCGGGTCGGGTTGCCATGAGTCGGGTCTTGCCGGTTGTGCTCGTGGATGTCTGCGGCGGGAAAGATGTGCTCGGCACTCGACCTTGACCGGCTTTGACGGAAGGATGACCTCGAGCTTGTGATGGAGTGCTCGAGTCTCGAGTCGCTACAGGTTCCCAGAGCTTGACTAACTGACCTTCCTCGACAATCTCGGCGGTGCAGAGCTTGGAGCTCGACCTTGGCTGCTTTGATGTCCGACCTACGCTCGAACTAGGTTGTCTTCGAGGTCTCTTACTCGGTGGAAGGGCTTGAGGGGTTTGTCGATATTTACCCGTAAACCGGGAAGGGCTTTTAGGGGCTGTCGATATTTT
>CM046811.1:52646487-52681327 GCA_025617385.1 Murraya koenigii | reverse complement strand
GAGCGCAGATTTCTGGGAAAAAATTAATCTCTGGGAACAGAGCAAGACTTACGCAACTTTCTTCAATTGTTACCTCTTCAGGGTAAGCGAGCAAATTTAGCCCGCGTTTTGGTTTCTTAAACCTTATAAATCCCCCGTTCTGCCTCCATGACTTGAGCCGTTCAGAATTGCCAATTACCAAAGATTCTAATATCTGAAATCCAGGCTTCAATAATTTTCCGAATTCCAAAACATTTGTAGTGGTCATGGGTTTTGGCAGTGAAGAGCCAGCGGGACTATCGTATAGCATCCCCTTGCATCCATTCATGTCTATTGAGCTATTTGAAATAGTCGTAGACTTTATCGACTTAGAATTAATTGTAGTTCTGCACACTAGTTCTTTGCATTTATCAACTTGTAATCTGCAGAGCATCGGATAGCAAGACAATGGAACTACCAACTTCTCACACTTACTAACAACAAGTGCCTCCAAGGAGGGCAGGAGCTCAGTCAATTTTCCAGAGAGTTTGGGACATTCCACAATGGAAAGTTCCTGGAGACGAGGAAATATTTCAACATGCACATTACTTTTGATATTGGTGTCCCAATGCTCCCATTCTGGCAAATTCTCAAAACTTAGAATCTCCAACGAGGGAAAACGAATTGAGAAACCCTCCCCATATATCTCAGAATCTATGCTTTTTAGTTTCTTCAACCCTTTAACAGCAAGGTGTTTCAGTGAACTCAACAGGCCAAGCGATGGCAAAGATACACAATTGTCACAGTTCTCCAATTGAATGAGCTCTATCTTGGAGAACAAAGGATCTCCTATCCAAAGTGGAAATCTTGCACCACCATAGTTCCTGATTGCCACCCTTTTTATACATTTATGAGGCCGTAGAATGTCAACTACATGCTCTTCTACTACTACACCTGGAGAATCGAAATTGAATAATTGAGACCTCCATTCTAGAGTCAATGCTTCAAGATTGTGCTTCTCACATAATGCGGCTTCTATTGCATTCAGTGGATTATTCACATTCTCTAATCCAGCAATGCAAAGTTCATCACAAAGAAAGTTTAAACTTTTTAAATCTTCCAAACCAGATGCAGTTTCACCCTTGCCCACAATAAAATTGGATAATGTTTGAAGATTCATCATCTCTTTCATTCCAAATGGCATCTCCTTCAGCCACTTTGCACCTCTTATATCGAGATGACGTAAACTGATCAGGTTCCTCAATTTGGGCGGAAGCTTTATCAAATGGGAACAATTTCTTAATATCAAAATTTCTAAGTTCAACAATGTGCACGTTGATTCAGGTAAACTTCTTATGTCAGTGTCAGCAAGGTTGACATACCTTAAAAGTCTCAAATCTTCAAAAGGAATTGGTAACTCACCAATTTGATATCCTTGCAAAGATAGCATCCTCAACCTTTTGAACTTTGGCAGCAAATCAGATAGAACCATTCGAGGTTAAGTAACTAGCACCAATGCTAACTCTGCTTAATGGTAAGAATGTTCGTAGATGTTCAACTTCATTGAAAACCTCCAACTTACTTTTACCATCATATTCACCACGGACATAAGAAGAATGGCGAATCCTTTCAAATCTTCTTGATGACAAGTTGGTGGACTCCTCTAACCTGAAAATGGTTTCTCTAGAAACCAATTCAGCAAGATCATGGATAAGGTCGTGCATTACAAATTTAGAACTACCAGAGCTGGTTTGTTGAAAAATAGATCTTGACACTAGATCATGAAAGCACTTGTTGCCCAATTCTTCCAGCTGCTCATTGTTTGTTGACTGTCGAATAATACCTCCAGCCATCCATAAGAAAGTCAGCTCCTTCTCATTGAATTCGTAATCTTTTGGAAAGATTGCACAGAAAGCAAAACATCTCTTCAAATGAGACGGAAGATGATGGTAACTCAATCTCAACACGGGAAGAATGCCACTCTGTCTAGGTAAATCCCATATTTTGCTATCCAATATATCGTCCCACACATCATGCCTGGTAGTACGCAGAAGGCCCCCCAGTGTTTTTGCTGCCACGGGCAAGCCTCCACACTTGCCAACAACTTTCTTGCGGAATGATTCTGAAATTTGGTCCTCCTTAAGATCTCTACCTTCAAATGCATGCTTTATGAAAATGGACCAGCAATCATCGTCTGACAGAATCTTGAGATTGTAATGATCAATTGGTCCCATTGTTGATGCAACACGTGAATTGCGTGTGGTGACGATCAACTTGCTGTTTGGTGCAGCAGCCAAGAACGGAGCTCTTAAGTCTACCCACAAGCTGTAGTCCTCGTTCCAAACATCATCTAAGACTAGCAAGATTTTTTTCTTATCCACGGCTGCTTTCAATTCAACCTGCACTTCATTTAAACTGTTTAGACGACATCGCCTGCGGGTGATTGACTCGAGAAGTGCCTTTGAGATGCCCAAAACATCAAAGACATCAGATACACAAACCCATGCTTTTACATCAAACTTGGAATATTCAACGGCCTTGTCATTGTAGACCTCCCGAGCAAGAGTTGTTTTTCCTATCCCGCCCATGCCAACAATGGGTATTACAACAAAGTTGGCATGATCACCTGGGGTATCGGTCAATACCATATCAAGAATATTGGCCTTATCTTCTTCTCTTCCAAATACTTCACGTTCTGATGGGACACTTGAACTGGGTGGCCTCTGGCTTGCAGCAGCAGTAGTTGATGAAGCCCCTCCAGGAATCCGTTGCAGTCCAAGTTCAATTCTTTCTTGGCAGAGTTGCTCCAGCCGGCTAGTAATATCTTTAATCCTGGACCCCATGCTATAATTGAACATAATAGCATTCGGATTCAGCCTAGCCCGCATGAAACTAAGAACCTGGCCAGAGCTATCCTGATTTTCCGCCATCAGCTTGCTCTCTAAAGCTTGGGTGGCGAACTCATCAAGAATGTCCTCAGCGTCATAAGCCAAGTCTTGGAGTTCGTCCAGCCACATCTTCACAGCCTCGTCCGTCAGTTGCTTCTCCTCTGCATCGCTGAGCACCGCCTGAATCATCTTCAGCTTTTTCTCCCACTTTTTGAGCTCCGAGTCAACCCCGCCTTGGATTTGACGCACAAAGCTGAGCAAATTACGAGAAGCCAACCTGTCAAACAACACCTGAAAGCAGGCGTTGAGTAAGATTTCTCCCACAGCAACCATGGTTCCGATTTTGTAACGATGAAACGAATGAGAAACTCGTCGCAAGAAAGAAAATTGTATTGATAACAAGAGAGACTGAAAATAGTTTGATGTATGATAGAGATAAGATTCACTATGTGGAATATTGCAAGTGGACAATATCTTGATGCTTTTTATTTCTCGTCAAAAACATGTGCTGTTGTCTTTGTGGACTCCACCATGTTCATTAAACAATACTGAAATATTGAAATTCCAGCCTACAGAGCTCATAAACCTGCTTTTGTCGTTGTCAATTTCTCATTAATTAGTCACCCATAGGAAATTTGTAAAATGGTCATTGAAATTTCGATATGTCTAATACAGTAGCTTGTGCAATAACTCGATTATCAAAATTGAAAAGTATACAACAGGGCAAGAAGTTCATAAATTCTTACATTAGGCCATTTGTTAACAGTTAAAGCCACTCTAAATTCTCCTCTTTAACAAGGGAGATTTTCTGCCACTCCTTTGAAACAAATCGAAATAGATCAACTGAATCTGGGAGACGTCAACATCGGAGATGAAAACTTCATTCATCAAGTATGACTGGACGGAAATGCATTTTCCAGCTTTAGATAGATACATTCACACTTGCTTCCCTTTCAAAGAAACATGACTTTATTTAAACTTTCCGTGAAATAAGCAATATACTGGGAAAAAATACAGTTAAATAACTTTACAAGCTACCACTTAATTAAACTGCTGGGACATTGTCGATGAATTAAACTGCATTCTACTGTTAAAACACTAGCATTTCAAGGCGTTTATTGATTTAGAACCAGCACCATACACACGTTCTGAATCTTTGATTCTAGCTGAGTACAACTTAATCAAACAAACATAACATGTATCAAAAATCTGACAGGCATCTTCTAAGCTTTTAAAGTATATGGCACGGTACATTTTAGATCATATAGTAATCATTTCATTCCCGAGCAACCACAACCAGTTGTTTTCCTACATTCTTCCCAGTGAATAGCCCAACTAGGGCTGATGGAGCTTTCTCGAGGCCTTCAGCTATGTCTTCGACGTATACTAATTTTCCTTCTTTGATTGCCGGCATAACTAGTTCGAAGAATTTCAGATATTGGTGGTAGAAATCACCGGCAAGAAATCCTTCCATGCGAATACGTTTTCCAACTACTTGCATCAAGTCGTGTACGCCTTCAGGCTTCTCAAGGTTGTACTGTGAGATCATTCCACATACAGCAATGCGGTGACGAATTCTCATGCTGAGTAGAACTGCATCAAGCATCTTACTCCCAACGTTTTCGAAATAGATGTCGATGCCTTCAGGAAAGCACCTGGGAAAACAAATATGATTTCAGCAAATTTGGAATAAAATAATGCAGTGAATCTTTCATTTCCCAAATAAACATCATAAACATGATTCTGTTAGCTGCAAGTAAAAATTTTCTTTTGAAATTAATATAAATTAACCAAATGTATTCCTAATTTATACTATGGCAATGGTAGAAATATCAATGTAACGAATGAGATCAGTGATCTCTGTTTGTCCTGTTTTATGAAAACAAAGAAGTATCCATCACAGATAACTTCAATCAGCACACTGAAATAATGAAGTGAGAAAAGTGGTTGAAGCATTCATTTGTGCAAACCTCTTAAGAGCTGCATCCAAATCTGGCTCTTCCTTATAGCTAAAAGTATCATCCAACCCAAACTTGTTCTTCAACAGATCGACCTAATGTTGAAAATGCAATCAAACGAGTAACAACTTAAAGAAAAAGAAGCAGGTTAAATAGTCATCTAATAATATAATCTGGCATACAAAACAGAATATGATTTCAAGCATATATCAACTAACATTTATTGAAGACCAATCAACTATGATGTAATAAGTCAGTTTCTATTAGACTAATTATCAGTTAGAAAACAAATAATGTGACATGCACAATTCTTTTGGAAGATATTATGTTCTTATTTAGAGCTTAAGGGTCAAGAGTGCAAACGCACCTTTTCTTTGCTTCCAGCACTTCCAACAACATAGCAACCAACCAACTCGCAAATTGCCCAACAAGCTGACCAACAGCTCCAGATGCTGCAGATACATAGACATACTCTCCTTTCTTAGGAGCGCAAAGCTCATATAAACCACCATATGCAGTCAAACCAGGCATACCTAGAATCAACAGAAAAATACCCAACAATCAGAAACAATAGTGAATTCCTCAAGCGAAATCCTTCAGTTACATGCCGATACATAGTATACAATTGTTGAAAATTCAAAATGCTAGATTTTCAAGGGGCATACTATATCCCTATCTCATTGCTCATGCGAACTGGACATTGATAAATTTAGTAACAACTTACCAAGAATCCCAGTATAGTATGACAGAGGCACACTTGTATCCAGAATTTTAATCAAAGTTGTGGTGATTGGATGAGACTGTACTCCTCCCAACTGGTTAAGCCCCAGACCAAGTCATCTTTCTTATAATTTGGATGTGTGGAATCCAACACTTTGGACACTCCATATCCGCTCAAAGGCCGCATAATTATTTGAACATAGGAAAAAAAAAAAAAAAACCATTACTGAATTTATAACATACATGAAATCTTGGTGTTGGTACTTTTCATTAATAATGTAACTTCAACTTCCCTTTTTCCAATCAAGCAATCAAATCCTCAGAAACAATGCTAACTTGATATCATAACAAAGTTCCCTGCATATGGTTTCATAAGATAAAAGTTTTTATTTTATTAAGAGTATCTTCTCTTATCAAGATTCCCCTATACTTATTATTGCATACATAGTCCTACACATTATAATCTCTTCAGAGAATCAAGCCTACAAACCACAATGTTTCCCCAAAACACTTTCTAAAACCATAAAAGATTATGAAAACAAGAGATGGGAATGGAAGAAACTGACCTCGCAAAGCTTGAAGGAGGCAACAAATGAAGGCTTATCAAGCTTGCTCATACGTCCTCTCATGTAAGGATCACAAGAAAGATAAAGATTCTTCAAAAGCACTGTGTCTTTTGAACCCTCTGCCACCTTCAGCTTTATTGAGCGGTTGTTATCTTCATGTCTGATTCTGTTGATGCAGATTTTCTCGCGTGCCTCAACAGTGCTTCGAACCTTCCAACAGTACCTCCAAACAGCTCGCTAAGGAACGTCTCGAACCTTCGCTCATGGTTTTAAACAAGACTCGATCCTTCCGCTCGCGATAAGTTCGAGCGAGGATTGCCTCCTTTGTCCGGGTCCACTGTCTTCTTCGAACGATGATTTCCGGACCGCACTCACGTAAAACCGGGTCGGGTCGCCGGGCGTTTCTACGAAACCCTCCGACGCTCAAGTCAGAATCGGGTTTCTTTTGGTATCTCCTTAGTGAGGAGACCGGAAAGATGAAAGGGTATTATTTCGCCTTTTGGATGTAAATGGTGTTTTTAGAGAAAGTCGGATGAGAGAAATTTGGAAAGGAAGAACTCATTATCCGGCTACTGAGAATCCAACTTTCTTTTGTGAATTCAAATTCCAACCCTCGTGCCGTTCTCCTTCATTTCCTTTTATACTTTGCTTTTCCCGCTTTTTCTCTTTCCAGTCAGTCCACTCCCACGCTTAATGGTATCCGGTCCCTCGGCGATCGAGTTTGACTGAATATTCCCTAGGGATGAGCGTACTGCTCCTTTAATCCGATGCACGTGGCGCGATCACCATGTCGGCAAGCGTGCAGGGAATGATGACACCTCGGTGGCACGTCTCGACCACCGACAACAGATGTTATCTCTCCACCATGTGGGACCCTTGTCGACATCAAAAGGTGTGCCGGGATTCTAAGATAATGGGTCGGGTTGTCCTAGGTCGGGTTTTGTCCAATGTGCTCGTGGATCTCGCGAGCGGGAGCGATGTGCTCGACTCCGACCTCGATCGACCTTGACCGAAGGATGTCCTCGAGCGGCGAGGAGCTCTCGACCTGACCGACCTTGACCAAAAGGATGACCTCGAGCAGCAAGGAGCTCTCGACCTCGACCGACTTTGACCGTAAGGATGACCTCGAGCGAGCAGGAGCTCTCGACCTCGACCGACTTTGACCAAAAGGATGTCCTCGAGCGGCAAAGAGCTCTCGACCTGACCAGCCTTGACCGTAAGGATGACCTCGAGCGAGCAGCGAGCTCTCGACCTCGACCAGCTTTGACCGAGGGTTGCTCGGCTAGGTTACCATCGTGAGTCTTGCTTGGTCGGAAGAGCTTTGAGGGTTTATTCGATATTTACCCCATAAATCGGGAAGGACTTTTAGGGACCGTCTCGATATTTTACCCAAACAGATTCTTTTGGAAACCTGTCACGTAGTTGTTCAGAGTCACCTGCTTGTTGCTCACAGCTTCTTCACCCATCATTTTTATGTAGATTTGTTTTTCGATAGTGAGGAATTTTATGTGTATTTATTAATAGAGAGAGTAGAAATGTTTAACGCGTTTAATGTGCAGCAGTTCAGAGAAATTTTAGCGTGAAAATTTGGAAAGAAAGCCTGAAAAAGAGCCAGACATTTGAAATGGTCGGTCGTAGGATTTTTATGATTTTTTTTTTATTTTTTATTTTTAGTCAATCTAAGCAAGTTTTTAATTTTCTTTCAATTTCCAAATTTTGTTTAAAATTCATTGTAAACTTTTGGATTTTTTTTTCGTATCTTGTAATAATTTTTGCCAATAAATCAATAGTATAAACTGTGATTGTATCATCATACTCGAAAGTCGAGAGGCTGAACATGATCGAATAGTCAATTTTTATTAATGTTGTTATTTTTTGACAGTATTTGAGAAGGAAAAAACCCATTAAAAAAAGTGTCTGTAGAAGCTATTATAACTATTGTTAACTCTAAAATAAATGTGAACATGAGAAGGTGCCACCACAAAGGAGGCAATAATCAATTGATTAATATTATATTATTTAAAATAAAAAAATAAAAATATGTAATATTATTTATATATTTAATATTAAAAATTAAGAAAAGAGAATTAAATGAATGTATAAAGACATATTATTAAGTTAATTTTGCATTCAGCATAAAGTTAATTTTGTACAAAGGATGTTTCTTTTAAGATTTTTACCCAACAAATGTGTACCATTCACAGCTTTAATTTACTGTAATCTAATGGCTGTAATTTGTTCTTCATTAATCATAATCCAGGACCACCTGTCCTTATAAAGGCACTTATCAATGAGGTGTCCTAAAAGACGCTTTGATCTCATCCCTCAAATATTACCATCATTATCTAATATTCTTAACCCCCCCTCCCAAAAAAAAAAAAAAAAAGAAAAATCTTTCAATGCATCCACTAAATTCTTGTTTGAATCAAAATAATTAAACACTTCGTTCACAGATGGCCGAGCTCCACAAAATTAACACATAAACATTTTTAACCAGACAATGGATGGCTTTTTTATTATGTGTTATATGATCTTTCGATTAGTTATGATGCCGGCCACTTCACACTATTGCTTGGACGGATATTTGAGGGCGGGTCTAAAATTTGGTTAATTTCATGACCCAAACAGGTATTCGTTTATCTAATACCCACATTTGATAAATCAGTATTTCTATAGAAAGTTGAATGTTAAAAGCTTACATCCACTTAAAAAATATTACTTTGGATTTACACCATCAAAGTACTCTATGAATTACACTAATTCGAATATTAAAATTGAAGATAGATAGTCAATTTAATATTTTGCCGTTGAGGAGAGTATTAGGGTTTCTAGTGGGTGCAAATAGTTGAGTTTGATTAATTACTTAAATTATTTATCCTTTTTAATAATTTTATTTTAGGTTAGTCTTGTAATACAAATTTGCATTAAAAGACATGTTTAAAGCGTAATTTTTTCAATCCACAATATTTGCACACAAATGACAAATGAGTACACAACATTACATAAAGTTAGATACGGTGCCGTTTAGAAGCTACTTAATTGGAACCAAATAAAAAAACTTAAAAGTCAAAAATCAAAATTAAAGTTTTATCTCCTTATCTTCAGCTATGGCAAAGCCCAGGGTAAGGCAATCCTTGGATTCAGCCCGAATATGGTTTTGGACACCCAGGCCGAGCATTTTTATCACGGCTTAAAAAGCTTGATTTTATATTTTATAATATTATATATGTATATATTTTTATTTTATTTTATAAATTTTAAAATTTATTTTTAATAAATTTATGCTGAAAATATGAACTTTAATTGTTTAAAATTTTAAATATATATAGTAGATAGGTAAATAAATTTAAATATTTAAAATAATATACATTTTATAATTCTTTTATACAATTTGGGCTGCGCATCGTTTAGATCCTGCCAAAGTCTGAGTCGGACCGGTATTTTTGACAAAGTTACTTCAATCCGGTGAACCACAGCCCACTCCAACAAAATTGCCGGCACTCTGTTGAAAGCACCCATCCCATTAAGGTAATTAACCTCTACTATTTTTTTTTTTATTAAATACTAGTTTGTAAATTTAATCTATAAGATGAATTCAATCCTTTGGATTCGTGAATGTGCTGTGAGTATGAATATTATTTTTGGGATTTAAAATCCAGAAATTGGGAGCAGAAGAGATTCATTTGTAGTAGCTGACAAATTTTATAATGTGGATCCGAAGGCGGCTTGATGATCTTTTGACTTTTGGCTTTACAAATAGTTGAAATAGTTGTACATTTGTGTTTAGCATTAGAAATACCTTAACTGGACTATGGTGGTTATTTGGCTTTATTTTCTAGAATTATAAATGAAAATGAAAAGCAAGAATTGAACAATTAGTTATTTTTCTTGATTTCGTTTAAGCATGCAGAGGCAATATAGTATATTTCAAACTGAGGATTAAAAGGGAGATTCCATAATTAGTACAGAAACAAGAGCACCCCAGGACTGATAGCGATAAGTAGTGTTGTTGTTGAGAATGGAAGGACGAAGAATCCTATTGAAGAGTTTCGATTACCTGCACCAAGCCATTTCTGCTGATCTCTCACTGTGTCTCTGTTTTCAAGGTTTTGGTTTCTTCTATCGATCTATTTTATATGAACAGACTAGTGGCTTGACATTTTTTTTTTCTGTTCTGTTAGAATCCTTGAATTTTTTTTTTGGAATTAATGGAGCTACTGAAAAATTGGAGGACAAATTTGGGTTAGAATCAAAGAGTTTCTATTTTATATAGAGCGAAATTATTGATTAATAAAATTTAGATCAATACCGATATTCAGATCGGTAATAATGAATGTACAAAATAAATTCACAGCGGATGTCCTTCAAGTCGGCACGTTATTTTCTACCACATCGTTTCGAATTCATAAGATATTTTTTGTTTTTTACTTTTAGCTAAATACTCTTTAAGTGACTAATAACGAAGTAGTGCCGTGAGGAAAGGGTGAAAAGAACCCCAGTAAAATAGAACATGAAATTGTAAGCTGACAGCTATCTGGTATTGGATGTATTAAGATCTAACGATATTTGTTGATGACCGTAAAGTAAAACATTCTTTGGATTTGCCTAAAATCTTTAGAATTTCGGCATCTAAGATGAGAGAAATAAATTGAATAAATATGGCCGTCCCCTGTTAGAATATACTATTACCCGCTGAGAATTATAGTAGGGCGGTTTATGAATGTCTACGTGGTGGAATTGAGATCACCAAAGATGATGCGAACGTGAAATCGACAGAAGAAACCAAAACCTTGGAAACAGAGACACAGAGAGAGATCAGCAGAAATGAAGATTTATAGTTTGTCAATTTTGTTCTCGAAAACAAATACATAAACAAACGTCGCACTGGTAAAAAATAAAATTGGAAAATGCAACAAAACAATTGCACAGAAACTGGATAACTGAACTCACCCTAATAACAAAGGAGAAATCTGATGATCATGATAAAGTTTAAACACCGGTTCTCTAATCCATAGAGAAATAAACAATAAAAATGGTTCCATGTTCATAATAACAATGGATATGGTTTCCAAATAGACTGATGAAACCCCAGAACAAAATTAGAACTTTAAACATCTGACCACCACCATTGCTGGTAGCAACACCAGCGCCACCAATATTATCAGATCTGAAGGAAGGGGGAGACGAAGAAGCAGAGGAGGAGCCACGAATGGGTAAAGGGATAGAAGAAGAAACCAACTTGCCAAGCTTTTCCTGAAGGCTAAAGGCCAGATCCCACCTGGGCTATTTCTATACGGATGGTTACTACACTGCATGCCATCTCCCATGTCATCAACCGCTGCAGCTGCAGCAGCAACACCTTGATCATGATTGATGCCAACAACTCTTGCTTCCATTGAAGATAGGACTTGCTCTATGAATCTTATTGCTAATCTTTTCTCATCAATTAATTATATTAATGTTTAGTAGCAATTGCTAGCACTTTACTTGCTAGTTGTTGTTTTGTGTGTGAGCATGTGAGAGGGAGTGATGGGGAAAGAGAGTGGTGGGGAGAAGAAGAAGCGAACAAAAAGATGAATGGGGAACAGATGGTCTGCCTAAGAGAGTGCAATTGGGTGTGAAAAAAAGAAAGGGGGATTGTTAATTTTTTTTATTATATTTAATATGTATTATTTATTTTAATATTATTTTTTAATAATTAATAATCTCTTAATTATATAAGTTTATAATATTATATTTTTAAATATGTTTTTATTTATATTTATTATAAATGATATAAATTATATGACTAAAAATTAAAATAAAAAAATTAAGATTAAAAATAAAAAATATATATTTTTGATAAAAAATTAATAATAAAATATTTTTTTTATATTTTTTTATTTTATAATTTTTTTTATGATAAATATATAATAAAATTATTATAAAATGATAAAAATATAAAAAATATTATAAGAAACTTGAATGATAAATAAAAAAATTATTATAAAATAAATAATAATTTTTTGTGCTTTTTATATTTAATTTTAAAATATTTATTATAAAAAATGTTTATAAAATAAAAAAAGTACACAAAAAATTATATTAATTTTTTTATTCACAATAAAATATATATTTTTTATTTTTAATACTTAATTTTTAATTTTAATTTATATTCATGTGATTTATTTTATTTATAATAAATAAAATAAAAGTATATTTAAAAATAAATATAATATTATAAACTTATGTTATTAGGAGGTTATTAGTTATTAAAAAAATTAGGAGATAAGTAGTACATATTAAATATTATAAGAAATAAATTAAGAATAAAAAAAAAAATGAAGTACTGAGAGTAGCGGATGGACTACTCATTCATTGGAGATGAGAGAGAGAGAGTCTCATAAGCCAATGAAACTCTAACTTCTTATACATTTTTATAACTGTCCATAACATTAGGAAATTTACCCATTTATCAACTTTTCAACTTTTAATATAAAAAAAAGATCTTACTGTAATTTTTCTTATAATAGAAACCACTTACAAAATTCTTAGACTAAAATACCCTTAAAACTAAATAAACAAAATAAAATCCCAACTCTCCAAGCAATAGCCAAATCTCTTCACACACCACCAAAACACCCTCTATTTTACCTATCACTCAACCCACATTTATTAAACTAAGATATTTATCCAAGCATTGAAGATAAATCGAGCAATAAACTAAATAATAGTGAGAAGTTAAGGTATCTCAACCCATAAGTTAAGGTTCTTTTTTTTTTCCGATGGATTTCATACAAAAGGTACTTTTGTTCATTTTATTATAATGTGGGTTCGTTATAGTGATTAATGTGAGTTCATAGAATTATAATTTAGTAAATTTCAGAAAAATTCGACGTAAAGTAGGTTTTTAGAGATGTTGAAAACGATCCAAGAATCCGAGCGACACAAGTCCGTTGCCCAACATATACTCATATTAATTCAGGGAAATTTTTTTTTTGTTGCTTAGGCGACAATGTTGTCCCTGTGAATCACTCGAATTAGTTGATAATTAATTATAAAATAATATTATTATTTGGAGTATTATTAATAAATATTATTATTCTTTTGCATCAAGTTAATAAAGTCTATTGTGCTTAAGATGTATTATGATAGACATGAGCAACTTTAAAAGAAGGAAGTATGGAGTATGAGAATAAAAAATTTATTACATTTTGTTTTTAGAAATATACAATATTTGAACAATTTATTGCAATGTTGTATAGAATTTTGAAGAAAAGTCAAGATGAATATTTCCTCATGATGAAGACAAATGTGAAATCAACTCATCCGACACAACCTATTGATTCACTCATTATAGACATAATGGGTGATGAAATGGTGAGGGTTATTATATATATATTATTGACCTATATAGTCATAGAGTATTTTAATTTTGATGATAATAAACTATGTGTCGTGGGTAAAATAAGTTTTGCATATATTTTATAATCTCACTAAGTCTTAAAGGATAAAAATTATATATGTGAGATCAAGTTCAAGATAAGGACAATGGTACAAAGCTCATGACGTCAAAGACAAGCTTCAAGGGCGCTATCTTCGTTGATTTCTCTTATTACATTTCTTATAAAGCTACTATGATTATATGTCTACATGATTAAGTACTTAAAAGATCAAGTTACTTTTTATAATATTTTAAACAAATTATCATGTTCATAGTATAAAGGTTTTATACTTAAAGGAAAAATGATTTCATGAAATTAGCTGTTTTTAAGTTTATGGACTAAATTGAAAAAGTTTTGAGAACTTTGAAATCAATAAGCATTATTTGAATTTCTAGAAATGAACCTATTTAAAAAATTTTATAAATTTTAGGCTGTAGTATAATTTTAAAAAGTTTTAAGGCCAAACTATAATTTTTAGAATATTAGCGGTTAACTGCTTAAATTGTAACGGTTAACCGATTGTGGCAAAATTTTATTTTGCAATTTCAGAATGTCAACGGTTAGCCGGTTATTTTCTATCAGCTAATAGACCGCATAGATTTCGAAAATCTCTCTAATGGTAACTAGAGCGGCTAACTGCTGCATGCGAGCGGCTAGTCGGCTATTTGTCAAAAATGTCAAATTCAACATTTTGCATGTTGACTTAGGTAAAGTTATTATGTCAGTGTTAGCAAGGTTGAGGAAACTTTGAATCTCAAATCTTTAAATGGAATTGGTAACTCACCAATTTGATATCGTTGTAAAGATAACGCCCTCAATCTTTTGAACTTTGGTAGCAAATCAGATAGAACCATTCGAAATAAATAATTAGCTCCAATGCTAACTTTGCTTCATGGTAAGAATGTTCGTAGACTTTCAATTTCATTCAAACCTTTGAAATTATTTTTACCATCCCACAAAGCATGAGCATAGAAAGAATGGCGAACCCTTTCAAATCTTTTTGATGACAAGTTGGTGGACTCCTCTAACTTGAAAATGGTTTCTCTAAAATCCAATTCAGCAAGATCATGGATAAGGTCGTGCATTACAAATTTAAAACAACCAAATCTAATTTGTTGAAAAATGACCTTGTCACTAGATTATGAAAGCACTTGTTGCCTAATTCTTCCAGCTGCTCATTGTTTCTTGACTGTCGAATAATACCTCAACCCATCCATAGGAAATTTTGCTTCTTCTCATTGAATTCATAATCTTTTGGAAAGATAGCACAGAAAGCAAAACATTTCTTCAAATGAGACAGAAGATGATGGTAACCTAATCACAACAGGGGAAGAATGCCACTTTGTCTAGGTAAATCCCATATTTTGCTATCCAATATATTGTCCCACTCATCATGCCTGGTAGTACGCAGAAGACCCCAAGTGTTTTTGCTGCCAAGGGCAAGCCTCCACACTTACCAATAACTTTCTTGTGGATTGATTATAAAATTTTGTGCACGTTGTATACAAACCAAGTTAACTAATACTCAATTTAAGCTGTTCAAAAAGTCAATTTTTGGTCATTTCTTAGTAATGAAGGATCCTAGATTTAGCGGCAATCTCGTACATTATTTGTTGCTCGATGTCGCAATTTACATATATCTAAAGCACAACGGGCCTCATAACGTACCGCTGTGGACTTATACACTTTGAACTCAAAGTTGTCCCTAATGAAGTGAAGGTTGAATTAAAAGTGGCTATGGAGAAAAAAAAATTCTTGCTAGATTAAATTACGCAACCTGAGAAGTGATCCTTGATTGGTATCCCTAGTGACCACAGATGCATATTCTTGTCAAACATACCTAAACAATAAATTGGGAAAACATTAGCGCAAATTTTAGAGGGGAAAAAAAATAAAATATTCAAAAACCTTGGGCAACAGTGTGCTGTTGCCTATGATGTCGCCCATTCTCATCATCCGTAGTCGTCACCCACACTCATTTGGTCGACATCATGGGTGATATCATTATTTTTATCTGCACATTTTGGACGAAATTTTGGACAATACAGGCAGCCACTCATGTTCTCAATTAGTGGGTACATCAATATTCTCTCAAACTTCTAAATAACCTTCAATTTAAATCAAAAATTTCTTAGAGACATTTAAACAAACACTTAGTGTGGTGTTTGTTATAAATCATAATCTTAAAAAATTCTAATATTTTCATGCCCAATACGGATCCTAATGCTTAATTGTCATCAATGATCAATCACCAAGCAAATTTTATTCTAAATTAATGAAAAACTGAAGCAATAAAACAATACTTAAGCCAAAAGTAAAGGAATTTGAACTAGAATTCAAGATCACCACCGCTGGAGGTAAGGGAAATCACTAGTCAAAGTTATGGAATTCGACGGAATTGCATGATTTCGTCGGAACTGAAGAATGCCTGTGGGTGATCTTGGGCGATAGGAGATGTTGCTCAGGCGATCTTGGACAAAATAAGTTTAGTTTAGTTTGTTTAGTTGTAAGAAAAATTAGAGTGAGACTTTTTTTTTATATTAAAATTGAAAATTGGTCATATGGGTAAATTTCCCAATAACATTTGGATCCTTGAAATTTTAAAATTTCTCTCAATTAAAGGTTTGGTCTATTCGCTTATACATTTAAAAGATTAAATAAATTCTTTTTTTGTTAGTAAAACTCGAGTTTTAGAATTTTAATATTAGAGATAATATATTTTTTTTATTATATTATCAAAATATTATTTATTTATTTCACAATCTTATTTCATTTTTTAATAATCTAAATTTGAAATATCTTATCTATTAATGTAATATTTTATTCTAATATTTTCTTTTCATTTTTAGATTTTGACCTCTAAAATCTAAATATTTATCTCTATAATTTTCAGCTTTTTGTAAATTATAAATTCTAACTATGTCCCTAATAACCGCAGTCTTTTAACTAATATTTAGAATATAGAATAACAAATCTTAGACTAAAATTAGATAATAATAAATAATAAAATAATCAAATTACCCTTATAATAAATAAAATACTCTTTAGTGTTAATTTGCATCCATTCATTTTATATCTCGAAGGAAAACATATGGTAATTGATTGTTTTAATAAGTTAAGAGACTTATTCGATAGAAAATAGTCCAATCATGTTCTTAGTAGAAAAATATATAAAATAAGGGACCCATGTGTTATTATGCTACTTTTAATAGAAGCGTACAAAAATTATTGTAATGCGCATCACGACAAGCCAAAACCCTAACTTTTTCCAGACTTGTCCTCAATGGTTAGCTTGCTCAAGCACAAACACAAGAATCTACAATCGAGACTGTTAAAAGAGGCCAGCAACTACAATTTGCTTTTAATTGAAGTGGTTTTAATTTTATTGTTAATATAAATAAGTGAAGCAGAAAAGGTGGCAGCCACCGTGAGAAAAGAAACGAGAGCTTTGATAATAGATGGATGAAGACGGCAAAATCACAAAATGAGTCCGATTTGGGTTGGAAGAGAGATTGGCGAATGGGCCGGGTCGGGTGGACCCATTTATTTTGATTTCTTCATTGTAATTTATTTATTCCACATCATCAATTAGAAAATATAAAATCCACTCATTAGTCAAAGCCGAATGACCTGACTTAAGGATGATTGGACGACACAGTCATGGTAAAATAAATAAGTGCGGACTCCAAATATCTTCATAGATATTTGTTTCCTTTGTAATTCGAGGATTTAAAGAAATTTAGATAGTTATTTATGCTTTGCTGGTCAACATAAAGCAGATTTTGTATTTTATAATTTAGTAAAAACAAAATTTAAAAGTCAAAGTCAATAAGTTTTGAACACCAACATTGATTCATGGATTCACATTCACTTTCCTTCTTGATTCATTAACAAGGAGCCTGGCCTCCTGAGAAAACAGTGAACACCAACATTGCAGGGCATTTTTGGATTTGTAAATCAGTAACATACCCATGTTCTGAACCTTTGATTTACAGCTGAATAAAACTTAAATCAAACAAGCATCAAACACAAGACCAAGACATCTTTAACACTAACAGAGCTCTGAAAGTATATGGCACAATTCATTTTTACAGCATCTATTGATCCTATCATTCAGGAGCAATTGCAACCTGCTGTGCTATTTTCCAATAAAAAGGCTGACGGAGCTTTCTTGAGTCCTTCAGCTATGTCTTCAACGCATACAATCCTACATTGTTGGTATGACCAGTTCCAAGAATTTCGGAATAGAGGTGTCAGTAATCACCGCCAAGAAATCATTCCATGCGAATTCATTTTCAAACTACTCGCAACTAGTGGTGTACTCCTTACAAGCTTCTCAAGGTTGTACTGTGAGATCATTCCACATAAGGCTAAAGTGGCCAGGAATTCTCATGTTGAGTAGCACTGCACAATGCATCTTACCCCAGCAATTTTGAAATTGATGTTACTACCTTTTGGAAAGCATCTGACAAAACAAATGTGATTTCAGCAAATTTGAAACAAAAGAACACACAGAATCTTTCATTTCCCAAAGAAACATACAACAAGGACATGATTTTATAGGCTGCAAGTACAAGCTTCCTTCTCAAAATGAGTCTTTAGCTAATGTATCCCCAGTTAAACTAGGCTATTTTATGCTGTGTTTGGCAATGGTGTAAATTTCAATGCAACGAGTTCTCAAGCAAGATCAGAGATCTCTATTGTCCTGATCTATGAAAACAGAGAAGTATTTCCATTATATTTTAAGGATCAACTAAGATGCCTTCAATCAGTGCACTGTAATAAGTGAGAAACATGGTTAAAGCATTCACTTGTTCTTACCTATTAAGAGCTGCACACTGCACCCAAATCTGGCTCTTCTTTGTAGTTAAAGCATAATCAAACCCAAGTTTGTTCTTCAGCAGAACAACCTAATGGTGAAAAATAATCAAAAAATAAAACAACGCCCATTTCTTTGTTTTCATCGATGCGATTTCGACAACGGCAGTTCTCAACGGCGTGATTCCGACGCCATAAGTTTTCATCGACGTGATTTCGACGCCAGCAGTTTTCATCGACGTGATTCCAACGCCAGAAACAACAACTAATTTCAACACTTACTAGCTCAAAGTAAGAATCGATTGCACTTTTTATTTTTATTTTTTTTTGTTCTGTAGGATAATTAATATATAAATTCTGTGGGTTCATCTATTGCTAGACGTAATTTTGTTTTTGGCTTACATTTTTTTTTGCTCAAAATAATTTGATGCAGAGCAGAATCATTGACCGAATCAGTGAGTTTGCATTCTTCTTTCATTTTTCTTAAAAATAAAAAAAAATAGATTTTTATGTTAATTCGCTAGAAATTTGCTAACTTATTAGCTATCGTTTTGTGCAAAGGTTGATATTGTTGCTGCCTTTACTACTAAAAAAGCCATTACAGAAGGTAATGACGTTACTTTCAAACTGTTTTCTTTGTTTTTCTTCAAATATATATTTAATTGCTTTTGATTTTTACATGATCTAAATGCATTCAGTTACAATCTTTTCGATAGTTAGCATAATAAATATTTGATTAAGAATGCTTGCTAATGCTATATTCATCATGCTATGTTTTTGAACTCCCTGAACCCAAAAGAACTCATGTTAATTCAGTTTTTATTAAAAAAAAATGGGTATAGCTCTTAATTAATTTATTTCTTATATTGTTGTTTGACAACGAAATATTATTCTTTATTTTAGGTTTAAGTGTATGAAATTATGTCTAGTAGCTCAACTAGTAAAGCTACCTGGAACCCCCAGACTTTAGATGTATTTTGTGACTTATGCATTAAGGAGGTGGATGCTGGACGTCGTCCTGGGACTCATTTGACTTCCCAAGGATATGAAAATTTGATTAAGGAGTTTACTAAAGAAACTGGATTAGATTACAATAGAATTCAAATGAAAAACAAATGGGATTCTCTTAGAACTGATTGGAAATTGTGGAAGAATTTGATTGGGAAGGAAACCGATTTAGGGTGGAATCATAGGTTGAGGACAATTGATGCAAGTGAGGAATGGTGGGAAAAGAAAATAAAAGAAAATTCGCAATTCGGTAGATTTCGAAAAAATGGTATTGATCCAGAGTTGGAGAAAAAACTAAATTTAATGTTCATGAACACAGTGGCTACGGGTGAGCATGTTTGGGTTCCCTCATCTGGTTTTCCTCTAGAGAGTAATGAGGCATCTGAATCTCTTCGTGTTGAGAGTACTGCAGACTCTGATGAGTATGTTGTATCTGATGAGAGTAAGGGAAGCAAAGGTAAGAGAGTGGCTGTAAAAGATAACAAAGTAGGAGGTGCTGCAAAATTGTCAAGGCAGCTTGATCGTCTCATCGATGCAGTAGAGAAAAGGAATACAACAACTTCAAACTCTCAAAATGTAAGTAGGAATACAACAACTTCAGATCCAATTCCTTTTGCTGTTGATAATCGATTTAGATTCGATCTAAAAATATGGATAATGATGAAGAGGAGTTTGACCAGTTTGTTTGTGTAAGAGCCGTTTTGATGCATCATTATTATTTAACATTTATCCATAAAGAGCCTTGTATGAATTCTACTCAAACATGGCATAAATGGTTGATAGAAACACTTGATGGAAATGTAAGTAGGTGCTTTAACATGTTTCGAATGAATAGTGATATATTTTTAAGATTATGCACTGACTTAGAAGATAATTATGGGTTAAACAGTTCAAGGAGAACATGTGCAACTGAGATGTTAGGAATGTTTTTGTATATACTAGGACAAAGTGTAGGAAATAGATCAGCAATGGAGCGGTTCCAACATTCTGGTGAGACTCTGAGCAGATATTTTGACAAAGTATTAGATAGTATATGTCATATGTCCGTAGATTTGATAAAACCGTTGGATCCTGACTTTACTACCACTCCCAAAGAGATATCTGAAGATTCAAGATATATGCCTCACTTTAAGGTAATTGACAAAATTAATTTAATTTATTATTTTTCTTTTACAAACCTAAGCACTTCATAAAATGATTGACATAAATATTCTTTTGATACTTTCAGGATTGTATTGGTGCTATAAATGGTGTTCATATACCTGCCTCAATATCTCCGGAGGATCAGATTCCATTTATTGGTAGAAAAGGGACACCAACTCAGAATGTAATGGCTGTATGTAGCTTTGATATGCAATTCATATTTGCAGTGGCTGGTTGGGAAGGCAGTGCCCATGATGCAAGGGTATTTCAAACAACTATTATGAATCCTACATTCAATTTTCCAAATCCTCCTCCAGGTTTGTATTTCTAATTTTTTTTTTATATACTTATTCAATTGATTTGATTTTTGTGTTATGTACTTATATATATATATATTTTAGGAAAATATTATTTAGTAGATGCCGGATATCCAGAGTTAAGTGGGTACTTAGGACCATATAAAGGTGAAAGATATCACCTTCCTGAGTTTCACCGAGATACCCAACCAATGGGTCATAAAGAATTGTTCAACTACAAGCACTCTTCCTTGAGAAGTGTTGTTGAGCGTACTTTTGGGGTATAGAAGAATACATGGAAGATTTTATGAAATATGCCAAGATATCCATTCAAGGAGCAGGTGAAGATAGTTATTGCTACCATGGCGTTACATAATTACATCAGAAGATATTCACAAAATCATGATCATTTTGATGAAATAATGGATGAGCCAATTCATGATATTAGTGAACATATAAGCAATATTGCATCTCATATTGAAAGTTATGATTCAGTTGATAACACAACTCAAGATATAATAATCTTGAGAGATAGAACTGCTGCAAGTTTAATGGACGAATGACAATTGAAATTTTTATAAGAATTTTGTAATTAATTACATTTTAATTTTATTATGTTTTATTGTTCTTTATTAGACATATTTGGTATAATTTATTTCTTCAATCAATGTGCAAATATTAGAATTTATATATTTTGATTTTTAAATTATTTTGTTTTAAAAATTATTTATTGCAATTTGTGCAAAAAAAATATATTATTAATTAAATATTAATTTAATTTATCTAAGTAATAAACATAATTGTATGTTAATATAATAATTCAAAGTATGAAAAATAATTTGATTGGTTAACAATTAAAAATAATATTATTTAAAATTAATTATTACAAATATTTATCTACAACACAGCTATTAAATTTACCAAATATCATCAACTGCTGCTGCTTAAAAGTTACAGCACATTTACCAAACACCATCAACTTTTGTAAATTAAAAGTTTCAGCACTTTTACCAAACTCCATCAGCTTCTACTCCACAGCAACTGCAGCTTAAAAGCTACATCACCTCACTCCCAAACATACCCTAAGTTTGGTATGTATGCTTTTACCCAAATGTGTATATTGAAACTGACAACTTCTTCTCCCTGAAAAAAAAAAAAATAAAAATAAAAAAAGGCCTGAATCAAAAGTGATTGTGATCTAAACTGGACACTCATCTGTGTTCTGAACAATAAATTAAAAAAAAAAATTACATTGAACCTTTCAGATGCGAGGTACTAAAATAAAAAACTATAGTTAATGAACAAATTTTCTTGATTACCAGCAGCCTTGCTGGATGTTGATGGTCTCAACTCTCAAAGCTCCCCTAAGTCTTCTCTCTGATTGAAACCATTCTGTGATGTCCTTGATGGCTTTTGGAGTATTCAATATCCAACAAGCTTGCAAGTTAAAAGTAAAAGGTACCTTAGATACTGCAACTGCCAACATATATTACAGTGGATTCTACAAACACAAAAACAGAAAAAAAAAAATCAGATAGCGTAACTCACAACAAATTGCAAATTTATAAAATGTGTTCACCGTGAAAGCAACAAGTAGAAGTTAAAATGTGAGGTTCATGGAGCTTTTTACCTCAAACTAAACAGAGAAATATTCATTAGATATATTATGGAAGAAAGAAGGCAATGGCATCAAGAGAAAGATATTCTTGCTCCAAAATGATATATTACCATCATTAATTTCAAAATCCAACGATTGAAAACGGTTAAATTCAAATACAGACATAAAAGCTTCATGCATGAGAGTATTCTCGCTCCAAAATGATATACTCCCATTCTGGTTTAAAATAAAAAATGAAAAACTTGGAATGAAATAATTGACAAAAATCTGCAATCTAAAATGCTAATTGAAGTGATTCAAAAAACTTTGGATTAAAAATCTGTCTATGGTATTAAATTTTAAGAAAACAGTTATAATTTCATCTGTGAGTAATCAACTATGAGGCGCAAATTACTTGAACAAACACCAATAAAAAGCAAATAGCCTCAACATACAATCTGACTTGTGAAAACGGAAACAGCGAGTGGCAATTTCAATTAACGGCAGAGAAATAATATTTATACAGAACTGCAAAATTATTTTCAATGAAGGGAGAGGATTAATAATTAATTATACAGAACCGCGAAATTTTAAAATAGTAATAATAATAATAAGAGATTTTTATAGGGGATAATAAAAATCAACTGACCTTAATAATAGAATCTACTCTGATTCGGGATCGTATATGAATTTTCCGTCTATCACAACGCAAGGGATGTGAGCAATTTTGGGCCACTCTTTCCCTCGATCTCTTTTGCACACTTTTTTAAGCTTTGGACATTCGTAAATGTGTAAATCCAAAAGTGAGGATGGAAGGCCCACCTCTGGAAATGATTGGAGATTTGGGCAATCGCCGATCCCCAAAGATTGAAGAGAGGTGAGGCCTTGAATATCCATTGAAGGCAGAAATAGCCATTTTGGAATCCCTCAAAGGACAGACGAGTTAGAGAGGTGGGCAGCGTCAGTCCTATCTCCTCGTCTGGAAAACACTCTGCTTCATCATCACGTCCAGAAATCCAGAGGCCTGTAAGAGAGGTAAGCCTGTGCAAGCCCCACTGGACGAGTCCCCTATACATTTTGAAATTTCCAATTTGAAGGGTTATAAGATTGGTGGGAAAACCTTCATCTGGAAACGATACGAGATTTGGACATGCCCGTATGTCTAAAAATTCAAGAGAGGTGAGTTTGTGCATGTCACTGGGCAGGGCTTCAAGCTTCTCACAATCAAGAATGTCAACCCAGGAAATGGAGTTGGGAAGCCCTCTTTCTGGGAAGGAAGCAAGACTTCGACAACTCCTTAGAGAAATCTTCTTTAAACAGTTAAGATTGAGCAGACCATCAGGTATTGACTCCAGCTTTCGACACTCCCGAATTTCGAGTAGTTCAAGCGCCTCAAGTAATTGGATTCCTGATGATAAACTGGTGAGCTCTGGGCAGTTCTTTATAATCAGATGTTTCAGCATCACTGGGGAAGCCGAGGATGAAGGAGATGAAGAAGAAGCATCCTCTTCATCATCGAACAAATGTTGGAATTTCTCACAATTGTCAATTTCTATCGTTTTTAGAGATGAAGGTAGCTTGCGTCTTGTGATGAATGTTAGAGAATCGCAATCTCTAATATACAACCTTTCGAGTTGTGAATTGTTGTCCATCATTTCCTCGGGTAAGGATTTTAAAGCTGTGCTGTTGTTAATCAGAAGAGAGCGCAGATTTCTGGGAAAGAAATTGATCTCTGGAAACAAAACAAGACTTACGCTACTTTCTTCAATTGTTACCTCTTCAGGGTAAGTGAGCATATTTAGCCCTTGCACTGGTTTCTCAAGCATATGGCCAGAGACCTTATATTCTTTCGGAAAAACCCCATGCTGCCTCCATGACTTGAGCTGTTCAGAATTGCCAATTACCAGAGTTTCTAATATCTGAAATCCAGGCTTCAATAATTTTCCAAACTCCAAAACATTTGTAGTAGTCATGGGTTTTGGCAGTGAAGAGCCAGCTGGACTATCGTATAGCATCCCCTTGTATCCGTTCATGTATAATGAACTATTTGAAACAGTCACAGACTTTATCAACTTAAAATCAATTGGAGTTCCGCACACTAGTTTTTTGCACTCGTCAACTTCTAATCTGCAGAGCATCGGATAGCAAGACAATGGAACTACCAACTTTTCACATTTACTAACAACAAGTGTCTCCAAGGAGGGCAAGAGCTCAGGCAGTTTTCCAGAGAATTTGGGACAATTCACAATGGAAAGTTCTTGGAGACGAGGAAATATTTTAACAATCACATCTCCTTTGATATTGGTGTCCCAATGCTCCCACTCTGGCAAATTCTCAAAACATAGAATCTTCAATGATTGAAAAGGCAATGACAAACCCTCCCCATAAACCTCAGAATCGAAGCTTTTTAGTTTCTTCAACCCTTTAACAGAAAGTTGTTTAAGTGAGCTCAATAGGCCAAGCGATGGCAAAGATACACAATTGTCACAGTTCTCCAATTCAAGGAACTCCATCTTGGAGAACAAAGGATCTCCTATCCAAGGTGGAAATCTGGCACCACCATAGTTCCTGATTGCCACCTTTTTATACATTTATAAGGCTGTAGAATGTCAAGTACATTCTCTTCTACTACATCATCTCGAGAATTGTCAAATTGAGACCCCCATTCTAGAGTCAATGCTTCAAGATTGTGCTTCTCACATAATGCTGCTTCTCTTGCATTCTGTGGATTATTCACATTCTCTAATCCAGCAATGCAAAGTTCATCACAAAGAAAGTTTAAACTTTTTAAATCTTCCAAACCAGATGCAGTTTCACCCTTGCCCACAATAAAATTGGATAATGTTTGAAGATTCATCATCTCTTTCATTCCGAATGGCATCTCCTTCAGCCACTTTGCACCTCTTATATCGAGATGACGTAAACTGATCAGGTTCCTCAATTTGGGCGGAAGCTTTATCAAATGGGAACAATTTCTTAATATCAAAATTTCTAAGTTCAACAATGTGCACGTTGATTCAGGTAAACTTCTTATGTCAGTGTCAGCAAGGTTGACATACCTTAAAAGTCTCAAATCTTCAAAAGGAATTGGTAACTCACCAATTTGATATCCTCGTAAAGACAGCATTCTCAACCTTTTGAACTTTGGCAGCAAATCCGATATAACCATACTAGTTATGTAACCAGCATTAGAGCCACCTCTTATGCCTATTGGCACGAATGTTCGTAGGTGTTCAATTTCATTGAAAACCTTGAACTTATTTTTACCATCGAACCAACCAGGGGCATAGGAAGAATGGCGAACCCTTTCAAATCTTCTTGATGGCAAGTTGGTGGACTCCTCTAACCTGAAAATGGTTTCTTTAGAAACCAATTCAGCAAGATCATGGATAAGGTCGTGCATTACAAATTTAGAACTACCAGAGCTGGTTTGTTGAAAAATAGACCTTGACACTAGATCATGAAAGCACTTGCTGCCCAAATCTTCCAGCTGCTCATTGTTTCTTGACCGTCGAATAATACCTCCAGCCATCCATAAGAAAATCAGCTCCTTCCCGTTGAATTCATAATCTTTTGGAAAGATTGCACAATAAGCGAAACATCTTTTCAAATGAGATGGAAGATGATGGTAACTCAATCTTATCACAGGGAGAACACCGCTTTGTTGAGGTAAATCCCATATTTTGCTGTCTAATATGTCGTCCCAAGCATCATAACGCGTAGTACGCAGAAGGCCCCCTAGTGTTTTTGCTGCCAGGGGCAAGCCTCCACACTTGCGAACAACTTTCTTGCGGAATGATTCTGAAATTTGATGTGCGTTAAGAGCTCTAGCTTCAAATGCATGCTTTATGAAAATGGACCAGCAATCATTATCTGACAGACTCATCAGATTGTAATGTTCAATTGGTCCCATTGTTGATGCAACATTTGAATTGCGTGTGGTGATGATAATCTTACTGTTTGGTGCAGCAGCCAAGAGTGGAGCTTTTAAGTCCACCCACAAGCTGTAGTTCTCGTTCCAAACATCATCTAAAACCAGCAAGAATCTTTTTTTATCCACAGCCACTTTCAATTCAACCTGCACTTCATTTAAATTGTTTAGAAGACAAGGCCTGCGAGTGATTGACTCGAGAAGTGCCTTTGAGATGCCCAGAACATCGAAGACATCAGATACACAAACCCATGCTTTTACATCAAACTTGGAATCTTCAACGGCCTTGTCATTGTAGACTTCCCGAGCAAGAGTTGTTTTTCCTATCCCGCCCATGCCAACAATGGGTATTACAACAAAGTTGGCATGATCACCTGGGGTATCGGTCAATACCATACCAAGAATTTCGGCCTTATCTTCTTCTCTTCCAAATACTTCACGTTCTGATGGGACACTTGAACTGGGTGGCCTCTGGCTTGCAGCAGCAGTAGTTGATGAAGCCCCTCCAGGAATCCGTTGCAGTCCAAGTTCAATTCTTTCTTGGCAGAGTTGCTCCAGCCGGCTAGTAATATCTTTAATCCTGGACCCCATGCTATAATTGAACATAATAGCATTCGGATTCAGCCTAGCCCGCATGAAACTAAGAACCTGGCCAGAGCTATCCTGATTTTCCGCCATCAGCTTGCTCTCTAAAGCTTGGGTGGCGAACTCATCAAGAATGTCCTCAGCGTCATAAGCCAAGTCTTGGAGTTCGTCCAGCCACATCTTCACAGCCTCGTCCGTCAGTTGCTTCTCCTCTGCATCGCTGAGCACCGCCTGAATCATCTTCAGCTTTTTCTCCCACTTTTTGAGCTCCGAGTCAACCCCGCCTTGGATTTGACGCACAAAGCTGAGCAAATTACGAGAAGCCAACCTGTCAAACAACACCTGAAAGCAGGCGTTGAGTAAGATTTCTCCCACAGCAACCATGGTTCCGATTTTGTAACGATGAAACGAATGAGAAACTCGTCGCAAGAAAGAAAATTGTATTGATAACAAGAGAGACTGAAAATAGTTTGATGTATGATAGAGATAAGATTCACTATGTGGAATATTGCAAGTGGACAATATCTTGATGCTTTTTATTTCTCGTCAAAAACATGTGCTGTTGTCTTTGTGGACTCCACCATGTTCATTAAACAATACTGAAATATTGAAATTCCAGCCTACAGAGCTCATAAACCTGCTTTTGTCGTTGTCAATTTCTCATTAATTAGTCACCCATAGGAAATTTGTAAAATGGTCATTGAAATTTCGATATGTCTAATACAGTAGCTTGTGCAATAACTCGATTATCAAAATTGAAAAGTATACAACAGGGCAAGAAGTTCATAAATTCTTACATTAGGCCATTTGTTAACAGTTAAAGCCACTCTAAATTCTCCTCTTAACAAGGGAGATTTTCTGTCACTCCTTTGAAAACAAAACGAAATAGATCAACTGAATGTGGGAGACATCAACATCGGAGATGAAAACTTCATTCATCAAGTATGATTGTGCGGAAATGCATTTTCCAGCTTTAGATAGAAGCATTCACACTTGCTTCCCTTTCAAAGAAACATGAGACTTTAATGTAAACTTTCTATGAAATAAGCAAAATATTCCAAAAAATACAGTTAATTAACTTTATAAGCTACCACGCTGAGGGTCTTGTTGGGACACTGTCGATGAATTAAACTGTATTTTCCTGTGAAAACACTAACATTTCAAGGCGTTTATTTATTTAGAAACCAGTACCATACACATGTTCTGAATCTTTGATTTCTATCTGAGTACAACTTGATAAAAACAAACATACATGCATGAAAAATAAGTCAGGCATCTTGTAAGCTTTTAAAGTACATGACACGGTACATTTTTAGATCATCTTCATATCATTCCCGAGCAACTACAACCAGTTGTTTTCCGACATTCTGCCCAGTGAATAGTCCAACTAGGGCTGATGGAGCTTTCTCGAGGCCTTCAGCTATGTCTTCGACATATACTAACTTTCCTTCTTTGATTGCCGGCATAACCAATTCTAAGAATTTCGGATATTGGTGGTAGAAATCACCGGCAAGAAATCCTTCCATGCTAATTCGTTTTCCAACTACTTGCATTAGGTTGTGTACACCTTCAGGCTTCTCGAGGTTGTACTGTGAGACCATTCCGCATACAGCAATGCGGCCACGAATTCTCATGTTGAGTAGCACTGCATCAAGCATTTTACCCCCAACATTTTCGAAATAGATGTCGATGCCTTCAGGAAAGCACCTGGGAAAGCAAATATTATTTCAGCAAACTTGAAATAATATAATGCAGTCACTCTTTCATTTTCCAAATAAACATACATCATAAACATGACTCTCTTATTTACAAGTCAAAATTTCCTTCCGAAATGAATACTATACTAATTAAGCAAATGTTTCCCTAGTTATACTGTGTATGGCAATGGTAGAAATATCAATGTAACGAACGAGATCAGTGATCTCCATTTGTCCTGTTTTATCAAAACAGGGAGGTATCCATTATATTTTCATGACCAACACAAAACTTCAATCATTGTAATAAGAAAAATGGTTAAAGCATTCATTCGTGCTAACCTCTTAAGAGCTGCATCCAAGTCTAGCTCTTCCTTATAGTTAAAAGCATCATTAAACCCAAACTTGCTCTTCAACAGATCGACCTGATGTTGAAAATGTAGACAAACGAGAAACAACACAAAGAAAAAGAAGCAGGTTAATATAGTCATCTAATAATATAATCTGGCATATAAAGCAGAATATGACTTCAAGCATATATCAACTAACATTTCCTGAAGACCAATCAACCAGGCAGTAATAAGTCAGTTTCTGTTGGACTAATGATCAAATATCCATGATCAGTTAGAAAACAAATAATGTGACATACACAATTCTTTTTGGTAGGTATTATGTTTTTATTTAGAGCTTAAGGGTTCAGCATGCAATCTCACCTTTTCTTTGCTTCCAGCACTTCCAACAACATAGCAACCAACCAACTTCGCTAACTGCCCAACAAGCTGACCAACAGCTCCAGATGCTGCAGATACATAGACATACTCTCCTTTCTTAGGAGAGCAAAGCTCATATAAACCACCATATGCAGTCACACCAGGCATACCTAGAATCAACAGAAAAATACCCCATAATCAGAAACAATAGTGAATTCCTCAAGAAATCCTTTAGTTACATGCCAGTACATAGGGTACAATTGTTGAAAATTCAAAATGTTAGATATTCAAGCAACATACTATATCCACATCTCATTGCATTGAATAAAACATGATTTTCAGCTCATGCGAACTGGACATTGATAAATTTAGTAACAACTTACCAAGAATCCCAGTATAGTATGACAGAGGCACACTTGTATCCAGAATTTTAATCAGAAGTTGTGGTGATTGGATGAGACTGTACTCCTCCCAACTGGTTAAGCCCCAGACCAAGTCATCTTTCTTATAATTTGGATGTGTGGAATCCAACACTTTGGACACTCCATATCCGCTCAAAGGCTGCATAATTATTTGAACATAGGAAAAAAAAAAACCATTACTGAATTTATAACATACAAGAAATCTAGGTGTTGGTACTTTTCATTAATAATGTAACTTCAACTTCCCTTTTTCCAATGAAGCAATCAAATCCTCAGAAACAATGCTAGATATCATAACAAAGTTCCCTGCATATGTTTTCATAATATAAAAGTTTTTATTTTATTAAGAGTATCTTCTCTTAACAAGATTCCCCTATACTTATTATTGCATAGATAGTCCTACACATTATAATCTCTTCAAAGAATCAAGCCTACAAACCACAATGTTTCCCTAAAACACTTTCTAAAACCATAAAAGATTATGAAAACAAGAGATGGGAATTGAAGAAACTGACCTCGCCAGGCTTGAAGGAGGCAACAAATGAAGGCTTATCAAGCTTGCTCATACGTCCTCTCATGTAAGGATCACAAGAAAGATAAAGATTCTTCAAAAGCACTGTGTCTTTTGAACCCTCTGCCACCTTCAGCTTTATTGAGCCTGTTGTTATCTTCATGTCTGATTCTTTTGGAAACCCCGTCACGTAGTTGTTCAGAGTCACCTGCTTGTTGCTCACAGCTTCTTCACCCGCCATTTTTATGTAGATTTGTTTTTGGATAGTGAGAAAATTTTTTGTGTGTATTTATTTATAGAGAGAGTAGAAATGTAAAACGCGTTTGATGTGCAGCAGTTGCGAGATATTTTCGGGAAATTTACAAAAATAGCCAAAAAAATTTTACAAATATCCAAAATAAACAATTAAATTTTTTCTATCATATGTAGCCATATATTTATTGTATAGACTTAAATACCCTCATATCTATAAACAAAATCAACAAATCTCACACATTCTCAACCAACAATTTTCAAAATTCAGCACATCCTAATCCATAAAACTCACCCACTAATCATCAACTCATCAACTTGCAAGCAAACAGTTGAGGTTAGTATTTATTTTACACTTCTATTTTTCGATTAATCAAAATTTATGAGTTATTTTGAGTTAATACGAGCTTGAGACGAACCCGAAAACGCGCGGCAGTGCACCGTCGCACGTGGGACAGATGCTCGTTGCACGGTAATAGGTTCTGCTCAACCGTGAGACGAGCACTGTCTCCGTCGTGACAGTGCACTGCCTCCGTGCGATAGGCGCCTGTCCCACGGTTTTACAGAACCTATTACAGTGCGATAGGCGCCTGTCGCATGGGAGACAGTGCTCATCCCACGATTGGACGTGAAGCTATTACCGATGCGATGAGCACTCGTCCCACGTCGACGACAGCGCTCGTCCCACGTTTCGGGTTCGTCTCCAAGCTCGTATTAACTCAAAATAACTCGTGTTCTAATTTTCTTTTAAGTACTTATTTTTTCTTTCTTAGGCTTAATGAAGTCAATTGTTCTTCAAATGTGTTTTGATGGATCATGGGAAGAATTGATGATCGGTCGTGTTGAGTATGTAAATGGAAAAATAGAGCTTTTTAGTTCGAAAACCGTACGCTTGATGTAATCGCTTTCAAGAGTATATGAAGTTCTGCAAATAAATCCAAATGATTACAATATTGAATTAAAGACAACTTTACAGTCGAGATGTTCTACCCAACCCGTATGTTCAATACCAATGGATATAGTTGATGATGAAATGGTAAGAGTTTTAATACATATGAGCTCTAATTCGGTGAATGAGGGCTGCATCCTTGTTTTTGTTAGCAAATTTCCTAAAGTAAGAAATCAAGAGAATGTTCAAGAAGAGAATGTCGTTACACTGGCATCTGTTGAAGAAGAGGTGTTACCGCTGACAACCTCACTGCAACAAGGTTACTCTCCCTTCCATTACAATGATGATCGCATTAATGTTGATTCATACCATAGCCCAATTGACAATGGGGACGATGATTTTGAGTATGCTCCTATTGATGATGATGATAATCATTTCGATAATTCTTACGATTATGAGGATGATGGAGGTGATGAAGATAATGGAGGTGATGGAGGTGATGGGGATGATGAGCATGATGAGGATGCAGTTGGTGATAGGGAAGATTTGCCTCACTTTCGTAATTGTCATGATCTACGCCAAAGTCGGCCTATTATTCCAATGCCCCATTGGAATGGCATACAAGTTGACCCTCTTATAAGTATTGCACCGCTTTTGCCTTCGATTTGGTCGCCCGCATTTTGTTAGACATATTGGGTGTAAAGATATTTGTGTGGGCAAGTTGTTCGATTCCAAATATAATTTAATGTTGGAATTGCGCAAAGTTTCCTTGAAGGATAAGTTCGATTTCAAGGTTGCAAGATCTACATCGACACGTTTCGAGGCACATTGTACTTCAATTTCGTGTAAATGGCGTCTTCGGGCAAAAAGAGCATCAAATCTAGAGAATGTACGTTGGGTAGTGATGAGATGTGACAACATACACACGTGTCGTAATGAGCCGAGGGGCCTTCGTCAAGCAAGGAGTCGGGTTATTGGTCATAGTATCGCGAATAAATTTATTCAGGAGAAGTGGATATATACTCCAAATGACATCATAGCGTATATTCAAGCAAGAATACAATATTCGCTTATCATACCAACAAAGCTTATCGGCCAGAGAATTTACTCGAGGTGATACGAGGAAGTCCATCAGAATCATATAATTTACTTCCCAAGTACTCTCATGTATTGGAGAAGGAAAATGAGGGTACAGTAACTGCTCTTAAATTGGATGGCAATAAGAATTTCTTGTACTATTTTGTGGCTATTGGATCCAGTATCACTGGTTTTTGCAGAATATCGCACCGATGATTGCAGAGACAGTACTCATCTCAAAGGGTTATATCGCTGAACAATGTTTGTGGCAACCTCGCTTAGATCGAAATAATCAATTGTATCCGCTCGCTATTGGGATTGGAGATTCCGAAAATAATGATGCTTGGGAATGGTTTGTGATGAATTTGCATAGAGTAATTGGTGATATTCCAGATTTAGTCATTATTTCCGATCGATGCAATTCTATTCGAGAGTCATTATGAAGATATTTCGTAGTGCTACCCACTGCATTTGTTTCTACCATGTCAAAGGTAATGTCAAGTCGAAATTTAGGATGTCAAAAGCTCTTTGGAATAAGTTTGAGCTCGCGATTTATAAATGCAACTAAGGAATACTGATGCTAAGATTTTAGAACACAACTTGAGGGGTTATGGGGAATGCATTCCGAGGCAATGATTACTTAGAGAATAATGTAGGCACATGTAATTGGGCACGATCTCAATTCGATGGAAGGAGGTACAAGATTCTAACAACTAATATTATGGAAAGTGTAAATTCTTTGATGAGGGAACCTCGAAAATTTCCGTAACTCATTTGGTTGACCATTTTCAAAAACATTGCAACAATGGTTTTATCACGAGAAAATAAGTGGCGTAATCGATGAGTACTCCTTTAACAACGTGGGCAAATAAAATAGTAGTCGACGTAAAAGATGAAGTCGAAAGAATGAATGTTCGTCCGATGTCCGAGCATAAATTTCAAGTTTGGGGTAGTAGTGTGAAGGAAGGGTTAGTTGACATAAGTCGTCTGGACTTGTAGTTGTAAAGTATTCCAACTTGATCAACTTGTATGTGCTCATGCAATAGCGCTGCTTGCATGCTCGAGTAGATTACATAGGTCTCGTTCTCGCTTTACTCTAAGGAATCATTATTGAAGGCATATGCAAGTGCCAATCAATCCGGCTAGCGATGTCTCATCTTGGGAAGTTCCACACCACATCCAACAGTTGAAAGTAAATCCTCCAATAGAAAACCGCCTCCCGGTCGTCTGAAGGAGCTTAGAATACCATCCGTTGGTGAGGATGTATCACGGAGAACCGTGATGTGTTCTCGGTGCAAGGAACACGGGCATAATAGAAAAGATGTAAGAATCCCATTGCGACGTAATCATAATTAGCGGTCTATTAGTATTGAAGGAATATATTATATGATGTATTTTAAACTCTTATGTTTATTATGTATTCGACATGTTAAACTGTCTTTGTTAAAATGATTATTCATAATAAATATTGGAGAATTGTCTAACCCGAAATAAGATTAATCGCACTATATTTACAACTGTTCAAATATATAATTTACAATCTAATATCATTGTCAAAATTTTCAAAAAACACGTAGCTATCCATCTTTCCAAAATGACCAAATATATCTTTCCTGAATAATCTTAATTTTTGTTTCGTTAACTTCCTCTTGATAGCATCCATCACATTCCCAAATTTTGAAGTATTTGTCATACGCCTGGAAGTGTTTCGCTTCCGAATCTTCATCGTGCTCGATTTTGTGGCCATTACGATCGCAAAAAAATCAAATTTATAATTTTGTCGCGCGTGCGTATTTTCTGCCTATTCCGTCTGTGATTTCTACTCTTATTACACCTATACTCCACCTTACAATCACACAATCAACACTTTAATCTTACAATACACCATCAACTATTTAATATAGTCTAAGGGCATTTTATCGAGCACCAGCGTACTCACTCTTTAAACCTAAATTTCACTTAACAATCTCCAATATTTATTACCAAACAATCCTAATCTCATCTATATGCATCTATACATTCATTTTTCACTAATCAAACTTATCAAAATAGAAAAAATTGAAATTTACTGAAGTGAAACTTACCGAAAATTATAAAATGGAGGATGATAGAAACCCGACGGAGTTGAGTTCAATGTCAAAAATCCATTCAAGCGTTTCACTTCGGAGGTCGCCGGAGTTGAGTTCACAGTCACCGGAGACAGGCAATCGCCGTTCGGAGGTCGCCGGAGGAAGCTAACGGAAGATTGGTTTTGAGAGAGAGAGATGGGTGTTATGGGAAAAAAGAGTAAATGGTTAAAGATGATAGAAAAATATAAATGGCTATTTTGGATATTTGTAAATTTTTTGGTTAATTTTGTAAATTTCCAATATTTTCAGTGAAAATTTGGAAAG